>JANEHU010005199.1:0-600000 GCA_027563435.1 Nasonovia ribisnigri | reverse complement strand
ATACCTACAGTTGGCAATATATAGGTATATTTTGGTAGAAATCTTAGCCGTGTGGAATTCCCTTAAGACTTAAGAGTTAAGGATTATAAAGGTACAATTCTATTAATTTATAATAATTTATTCATAAAAATCTGTAATTTTGTACTTTGATGTCTGTCTCATGTAGTGTGTTTTGTACATTATGAGATAAGGTTAGTCCCAATTAATAGAAATACATTTCAGAAAAAATTTATTATTGTAGGTATTGTCTATGTTTTATTTTAAGTATCGTCTTTATTTTAATAAATTATTTTCATTCGATTTTTTAGTTCTTTAATTTAATGGTAACTAATTGTTATTATAATAATACATTTACCAATTTATTTAAACCATAAATAATTTTACATAATACAGGTAGGTCGTAGGTATTAGGTACCTACATATAGAGAATAAATATATTAACCTTCAAATATAAAATATACTTAGATGAAATTAACATATTAAACACAATCACATGTGGTTCAAATATTATTTATTTAGAATAAACAGTATATTTTAACTATAAAAGTAAGAATTTAACATTTACTCATATTAAAGTTTAAAACGAAAACTTTTTCATAAAGCCTTAACGGGTGCTACACGTTTATTTATTCCACCGTATGTCAGGATAATATTGAATCCCGTATTACATACTATTATTATGTTATTTTGAAATAATATTACGCAAGCAGATTCAGTTATTTACCTACTTTTAAAATTTTACAAGTGTCTCTGTATTCTGTTGCCCTGTTTAACGCCCCCTCTCGGGAGGTTTTTACCTTAATAAATGTATTATATATTTACGAAAATTATGAAACACTATTGGTTAAATGTATACTTAACACCTCCTCCACCAATTTCACAATCATTACTATGCTACTAATCAATATAATATTATTTAATATATTTATCTACCTCTGTAATATAGGTGAAAACATTTTAAGCAGTTAATTATTAAGGGGGCTTCAGCATATTGGAGTAATATTTAAGAAATTCACATGGCATGAACTTTTCGGCTATGTCTGTGTGTGAGTAGTATATGAACATTAGTGTGTGTTTTCCAGAATCACTGTAATGCCACGTCGAGCAGCCACTCTCGCCCACCCGCACATGTCATAAGTTCGTCAAAAATGAAATATAATCTTGTTTGCACAAATATAAACACTACTAAAAGAGGTAGTAAATTAAACATACTTTTTCATAGAATTTAAAAAAAACTGGTCGAGGGTCTAAGCAAAGGGTCGGTAAATTGTAATTGTCATCAACGTCGAACTTTTAATATGATTTTATAAACGCCCATATTTCTGGTTAGATTATGAGTTATGTGCAGTGATGTAAAAATACCGTATTTTATTTTTAATTCGTATAATACGTGTAATACACGAAAAAAGAAAATGTAGGAATTTGTGACATTTGTATTTTTACTGTAAGAATATACATAAAATATTGGTTTCAAGCTGCTACAGCGATTTACTCACCTAGAAATGACCTACAACTATTAAAAGATTTAAAGAAATACGAAGAAGTAAATGAAATGATTTCTAAAAAAGCTATGAAGAAATTCCTTGGCCATCTTTGGTACTTATCAGAAGAACTGATCGCATTTGCCTTTTTTGACGAAAATGTTTCTCCGAAACAAAAAAAAACATGGTGGTTGCTATGCAAAATGAAGGAACGAAGCACCCAGTGAAACGCATAAGTTTGGAACCCGATATTGTTTTAAAAAAAAACTTAGAAGATTTTGTAACCGACAACACTCGCAAATTCTTTGACATATTAGGAGTTTCTTCTTCTCAGTTTTTTAATAACGATGTCGACCATTGGGATGAAGACGAAGATTATAAAAAAGTATAGCGATCATTCAGTCAATGAGAGTTGTCAACGATATTGCAGAGAGAGGAGTGGCTTTGATGGAGGAATATAACTAATTACACACCACAAATGAAGAACAAAAACAGTTCCTTTTGTTACTAATAAAACAGTTTAGGCAAAAATATCCGGACAGAAAAAAATCAACTTTAATATTATAATAATGTAAATACTTGTAGAATGTAATTATAACATAGCTAATTAAAATAATAATACCTACCTTATATGTGAAAATTATAATAGATAATAAAATATACAAACAATAAAATTAATTTTTTTCAAAAATTTATCAATTATCAATTCCCGGTAGCGACCTTTAAAAAAAATTTCACATGTAATAGTATCTCCTAGGTAGGTATAAAATAATTACGAGGTGCCCTCAAACAAATTGAAAAAAAAAAATGTTCGTTAACAGCTCAAAATAAGTCAGAATATTTTGAAAATGCTATGGTGTGTAGAAAATGCTTATATAGACATTCGGTCAAAATTGCATGTCTCTACGGTCATTTCTTTTAGAGTTATACCAAAAACCGAAATCGATTTTGTCGAAAATTGGTTTTCCGTAAAAATTCCCGTTTTCCCCTTTATTTTTCATTTGTTTTTCCAGGCGCTCATGAAAACTACTGGGAAATTTTAACTTTTGACCCCCCAAAGTACCAACTAGATTCACTTTCCTATCAGAAAAAGTACTATTAAAGAAAATCGAAGCATTTTTTCTGTCCTAAAACGTGATGACAGACACAAAAATTTAAAAAAAAATTTAAAAAAAAGGGGGTCAAGTGGATGTCGCTCCGCTGTACAGTAGGCTACAAGTAGATCACTGTACTATAATGGATGGTATTAAATTTGAATTCAATGATATAATATCATTGTATAAGAAAAACGATTCTGAGCGGAGACGGTATGTCAGTCTAGGATATTTTAAATTATATTGATATTGTTATTTTACGGTAGCTGCTAAGTTGAATTAATATTATTCATATTATTTAATTATTAACCTAAAATTATCAGTGATGCCATAAAAATATTATAATATATACTTTTACTCGTTAAAATTGATTTTAATATGTAATTCCGTCCAAATTTGAACTTAAAATGTCTATAAAAAATAACTGTGTTTAAATATTTTTTAGATTTTTTGAATACAGTATGTACTATTTATTAGAATCTTTATTTTAAATTTTCAATCCTTAGTTAAGAAAACTGAACATTTTATAATTGTTTAATTACTATGATTGATAATTTTCGGGATTTTGATAAATTTTGTCAAAATTCGAACTTTAAATGATTATAAAAAAAATGTGTGCCTATGTATTTTTAATATTTTTCAATTGCTATTGTAATAATATATCAGGAGCCTTGTATTAAATTTTCATTATTTTTGGCCCAACAAATAAAATGTAATTGATATTAATAGAAAAAAAAACTAAAAAATTTGAAAACTGAATCGTCCGTAAAAAGCTGAAAAACAGTCAAAATATATTCAAAATTAGATGGTGTATAGAAATAGCTTATATAAACATTCAGTGAAATTTTCATGCATCTACAGTTATTTGTTTTGAATTGCAACAAAATAAGAAAATCGCTACATGAGAAATCGAGTGAATATCTAATCTTGTACAAATTTGAACTTAAAATGCTCATAAAAATTTATTATGACTTGCTTATAAACTTTTTTTTATTGATAAAATTAGGCAAACTTATGAGGAATCTTGTATTACATTTTCAAACCTTAGATTTAAAAAGAAAAATTTTTATGAATTTCTAACTCAAAATAAATTGCACATTTTCGTCATTTTTACGTATTTTGTCAAAATTTGAACTTTGATTACCTATAAAAAAAATTGTGACTACGGATTTTTAATATTTTTCATCTGCCTTTGAAACTATATATTAGAAGCCTACTATTAAATTTTCAAGATTTTTTACCCAACAAATAAAATTTTATTGACATTTATAGAAAAAAAAACTAAAAAAATTGGAAACTGAAAATGTCCGTTAACAGCTCAAAATAAGTCAGAATATTTTGAAAATGATATGATGTGTAGAAAATGCTTATATAAACATTCGGTCAAAATTTCATGTCTCTACGGTCATTTCTTTTAGAGTTATACCAAAAACCAAAATCGATTTTGTCGAAAATTGGTTTTCCGTAAAAATTCCCGTTTTTCCCATAATTTTTCATTTGTTTTTCCAGGCGCTCATGAAAACTACTGGGAAATTTTGACTTTTGACCCAAAGTACCAACTAGATTCACTTTCCTATCAGAAAAGGTACTATTGAAGAAAATCGAAGCATTTTTTCTGTCCTAAAACGTGATGACAGACACAAAAATAAAAAAAAAATAAAAAAAAAAACACACATCATTGTAAAACCAATACATTCATCGCTCCGCTCAGAATCTAAAATTATTTGCCCATATAAGCATCACCCTAACGTGTAGTATCCGTATATAATATAGTACTTTACAAAAATCGTATGGTGTTTACAAAATTGTTAAACATAGCTACTCTATTGTAGTAAGAATGATAACTGATTGTTATAAATTATAACGATACTTGTTAATTGATTTTTATTAAACATTTCAATGTCTACGGTCATCTGTTATCTGTAGTCATTTTAGGGCTCGGAAGTTGTTGCATTTGCATATTTTCTTAGGCTATATTAGATTTATAGCCAAGTAATCTTGAAATAATTTTCATGACACTACGAAAACAATAGTAAAAGTGTATAGTCTATGTCACGCGTGTGTTAAACAAAGACAGAAAATCACGGTACCGAATACTCTTAAAGCGAGCAGTGACCATAGGTTCGTAACCTATAAAACATTCATTGTGCTAAAAAGTTAGGTAGCTGTATTTGAATTATTGCTCTATATTTGAATCACAGATTGTTGAGATATTTGGTATTTGAATTGACTATTCCTCCAATAGATTCGACCGTTTTCTCCATGACCTTATAAAGTACATTGTTTTGGTGATTACTTACTGTTTTCCATTATCTATCGATTTGTATTGGGTACCTACCTATTTTGTTTTTGTTTCTTTGTTAATTTACTTTTACTTTTACAGTTTTATTACTATTTCTTACATTTGTCTACACTATTGTAGGTATATAGTTGTAGAATTTACTTTTTTGTGCATATATTAAATAGTAGTTGAGTATAACAAACCGTAACCAAATAGGTACTTTTCGGGTCATCTCATAATTTACGAAAGTAGTGACACTATTTTCAATGGCCAGTTGATGTATTAGAATATTGGTTTTCAACACTTAAAAATTGTTTATATTGTGTTTAACTTATACTTTCGTATTTTATTTTATTTTAAAACAATGATTAACGCAGATACATTTTTCTATAAATTTGTATATCATTTATTTCCAAATTAATTTATTTTATACTGATATGATTTATTAGTAGGTTACATATAGTACATTTACTATTTTAATCAATATTTTTATTTTACATGTATAGGTAATTTTTACCTATACTATAAATTGATGATCATAGTTAGTTCAAATCATTCTATAATTTTAAATATTCTAACTATTGATATTCACATATTTGTTGGCCAATAAAGTATACAAGTATAGTTGTGAAGAACATACATTGCTTACATTTTATATGGTCTGATCTAATATATATTATACATTATAATAAAAAGTCACATCCTCTTGATAAAAAGTTTCCAAATTGTTAACAATACATTTTTATTTTTTTTTTTTTTAATAAATAAGATAACATTTTGTGAAATGAATATGTCTTTTATATGACTTTTAGGATCCCAAAACTGCTTATAATTTATCAAATAAAATAATTATTAATTTTACACATTATATTAATATTATTAGAACTAACTTATTTTTACTTCCATCTAGAAAATAAGTATTAAGGTTAATTTAAATATTTTTGTTTGTTATTAAGTAGTTTTTAAATTATTTTTTTCAAAATTTAATTATTGTATTTTTTTTCATTTACTAAGTGCTTGTCCATTCAAAACTATTAGATTTATAATAATTTATAGTAATATAGTAAAATGTAAAAAGAAATCATTTGTGTTGGTTTATGCAGTTATGGTATTCTGTGATAGTAATAAATAGGTTTATCGTAAAATCAATTTTCATAATATCAAAAAATATTTATTTCATAAAATGTTGATTATGTGAAAAAAATGTTTTTTTTACGTAAAGTGTAGTATATCAATGAATTAAATGTGTTATTCACAATATGGATTGTTCCATGAACTGTGGATATTCCCTTTATGAAAAGAACAATTTCATAAATGAAATTTTAACAGCATTATATATTTATTTTTTTTATTATTCGTCAATAACATTTTTATAAAATTTCAAATTGTATACAAATTCACAAATACATTTATTTTATAATAATTTTTCTTTTTTAGGAGCCTCAAATCATATTAATAATAATAATAAATTGTTAAATTATTATGAAACATATTTTTTCTTAATATTTTATTATAATACTTATTTTATTTAATGTGTACAAATTAAAATAAGTATATTATACATTTAATTACATTTTATATCAATTCATTAGAAATAATAATTTTTGTATACATATCATAATAAATAATAATGTAATACAACTAATCCATCTAATTTTGTGACTGAAAAAAATTACATTTATATAACATTTAAAATTAGCCATGTATTTTAGATTCTTACTGGAGCAATGAATGTATTGATTTTACAATGAAGTGTGTTTATTATTTTTTTTGTGTCAGTGTACTCAATAAATAGTCAAAATAATTCTTTGATTTTCAACTTCAGTATCTTATTGAATGGGAAAATTAATCTAGTTGGTGCATTGGGGAATGTCAAAATGAACAAATAAAAAAATAAGGAAAAATGGGAATTTTCGACAAACTCAGGTTTTGGGGTGGAACTTGTACCTCTAAGATCTAAGATTGCGTATCACAAAGTTGATAGCATAACTATCTATTTTGTCATGATATGGACTAGCCATAGACATAAGGATATAAGGTATAAGATATAAGGTCTATGGGACTAGCAAGTTGTGGCAACCACAATATCTTAGCTCATGGTGACAACTACTGATGGATTGGCGGGTGATAGTGATGTGGTAGGTTTGTTTTAATCATAGACCTTATAGTAGTATAAGGTCTATGGTTTTAATACCTTCGTGGCTTCCTAAGGGGGAATTTATCATAGATATTAGACAATTTATCTGCAGTGATTCTAGTGTTTTTATTCTTAACTATGGTGTCTTGCAAATATTGTAGTTTAATGTTTATCCTTTACCATGACAACATTTACTTTGTCATGCAGTCTACAGTCAACAATATTATGCATTGTTTCATGTTTATAATTTTGAATTTAGTGAAGTATAAAGTGCAATTTATTATGCCAATGAATTGTACCTTTCACTAAACAAGGTAACATTTTTTTGAGGAAAGTACAAATTCTTAATTTTTGAGATATTTCAATTTGTAATCATCATTAATTTATGTACTTCAAAAAAAAGGTAAATTTCACCATCTTAATATTTAAATTGTATTTTTTTCAAGTTTTTTAATCATTTAACTTAATAGAAGAAAAAATCACTAAAAAATATATAAAATCTAGATATTTTAATGTCTCATGGCAACTATCTTGATGATCATTATCTATTTAATTAAACTATATTCCTATAATTTGCATTAACTTGTATTTCATTGTTTATTGTCTATATGTTTATGTATTAGATATTACGATTTTTGTATATATTATTTTGGTTGTTCTTATATATTGTTAACTATTGATTAAGCTCATTTACGTTAAAATTTTTACTTATTCACAGTTGTCTCTACTGTAAACAGGACCGTCCTGATGATTTGTGAGACCTAAAATGTCATTATCGCCATTTGCATATTATAAAGTATATATAGGTAAAAACGTGCTGGGGCACAAATAAACTTAAAATTTGTTCTTTGTACCTATAACAATATGAATAACTAATTAATAAATCAATATATGACACAACACATCATAATATACTTAAACTTAATAAAATAATAATTTAATAAATTTAGTAGGTAGGTACCTACTATCTACCTAATACAATATAAAACTATACTATAAATTAACCTTCCTACTTTTTAAATCAGCAATTGATAACTGCAAATAAATTGATTAAGTAATATTTTTGAACAATGTAAACTTTAATTTATTTGATTAACAATTAATTGACTTGATGTACCTTGTTTTTGTTAATATAATCAAAAGGTATAACTTGATATAGTATTTCAATATTTTTATTTATATTTCACGCTAATGAACTTTTTTATTTTTTATTTTATTGTATAGCACTCCACTCCATCTTTGTTCAAGAAAAATTTGAATTTTTCTAGTCCAAGGATTAGTATCAATTTTTAACAATTATAAAAATATGATAAAATAGTTAGTTTTGATCAAGTTATTATATAAAGATTGCGTAAATCTATTTATGGATTATTAAATTTATAATTCTACTTAAAAAAAATTAATTCTATAAGCCTACATAAGTAATTGAAAAAATTAACAAAGAGGTGTTATCAATTAATGGTTTGGAATACTTCCAATATGTAAATCTATAAGTTATTTTAGAAACCCATTTAGCTTAATGATTTATTGAGTTCAATTTCATGTAATACTTACCGTGAGAGTTCATTTCTTGCCCTTAAAAAATAATCTCCAATAATAATTTTAATTGTTATGTCATACACCTGAAATAGAATGATTTCATAGAAAACTATTTTTTAATTTGTATGTACTTAAAAATATAGGTATATTGGATATTATATTAAATATCAATTAATTTATATTTTCAAATCAAATATTAGATACTTGATATTGTTAACCTCTATTATTCTAATCTGATAATACTTGATTAGAATAATTTTTTTCATGTATTTAATTTTTTTTTTTCTTAACATTAAATAAATGTATACATTTTTGAGAAATGGAAGTTGTAAAACATATATATTTTAATAAATAAAATTACATTTAGTTTCTTAACATTAAATAAAAGCTTACATCAAATAGTAATGAATTAATGATATTTCTTATGATGTAGAGTATAGCGTTAAAAACATTACAATATTGTTATGTATACTTTACATATTTGTATTCCTTTGACATCTAATTTATGGGACGATTACAAAATATTTACAAATTTAGTGGTGATGATAATTTTTTACCTTTCAATACATTTATTGATACTTAAACATAGACATTTTTTAATTTATTGAATTCTCCATCTGGAATAATTGAGTTATTTTTGAAAACATCACTACATATAATCATCCTTATTCTTATGTATTATAACTTTTAATTTGGAAATTTATTAAGAAATTAATGTTATTCTCTACTTTTTAATATTTCATTTGAATCAATTAAGCTATTCTCCAGTATTTCATTATTTTAATTTTAATTTTCCGTTACTTAATTTATCAATTCTTCGTCATTGATACTTTTGTCTTCTGTTTTGATTTGTTCAATGACATTATTCTTTAATACATTTTTTGTCATTTTATTCAAATCATCAATTTCTTTATTCATCAACTCTTCATTTTCGATGTTCTTGTCTTTTGTTTGTTTATGATCGACGTTATTATTCTTTATTACTTCAGCGATTTTATTCAAATCAATCTTTTCATTAATCAATTCTTCGTCATTGATATTCTTGTCTTCTGTTTTTATTTGTTCGATAACATTATTCTTTAATACTTCATTGTTTGTTATTTTATCCAAATCAGTTTCTTTATTATTAATATTCTTTTCTTCTATTTTGTTTTGATCAGTGGCATTATTTTCTAATACTTTATCATCTTTAACCATTTTATTTGAATCAATTACATTTTCTAACACCTCAGTTCCATTACTCTTTTCATCTAATGGTCCACTCAATTTTTCATTTATTGTTACGTTGTTACCTGGGCTTGAAAGGACTCTTTCTTCTGCAGCATCATCAGTGGAGGCACTTGCCTCACTACCAATTATCAATTCTCCAGTCTCAGGTTTTAAATCCATAGTCTCATCGTCAGATGAAGTATAAATAGTAATGATTTCATTATTTGAATCATTTTTCGACATCGATTTTTTGTCTTCATTAATTTCATTTTCACCATCACTTGAATCGACTTCTTCAGCGTCTTCTTCTTCTTCTCCAAGCTGCTCTTCTTCTTCTTCTTCACCTTCACCTTCAATGCTTTCATTTTCATCATCAATACAGCAATTGTCTTCATCTACAGAGTCAACTTCAGAATCAACATCTAATACCATTTCATCATCAGATTCATCACTGCTGTCAAGTGTCAATCTTGATCCTAACATTCTAGCCTCAGTTATCATTTGATGAACAGTGACTATACTTCTTGTTTTTGACTTAGGTCCTGGTTTCATAGCTTTTCGAGCACTTTCCATTTCACTATAGGTTGGAATTAAAGGTCGTTTGCGTTTTCTAAGAATTTTCACTGGAAATATAACTGAAGTTTCGCTATCACTATCGTTATCAGATATAACTATAGTTGGTGGTGCAATATTATACAAGCAATCCTTTGGAACAGATAAACATCGACGTTGAGCAACCTCAACAGGTAAACCGCCATCGAATGACTTAGAATCAAATAATGATGGTTCAGATAAACAGCGCGTTAATATTAAAGGCGTAGGCATAGGCATAGGCATAGGCATAGGCATAGGCATAGGCATAGGCATAGGCATAGGCATAGGCATAGGCATAGGAATAGGTGTTGAGTCTGACTCTTCTTCTTCATCACTTATAAGGTTTATATTATATAAGACTTCAGATTCAATTTCTTCCTTTTTTATTTCAGATTCTTTTAGGAGAATAGCAGGTATACTTTCATCAGTAGCTACTTGATTCACATTATTTTGATCCAAATTTTCTTGATCTATATTTTCTTGATCCAAATTTTCTTGATCCATATTATTTTGATCCAAATTTTCTTGATCCATATTTTCTTGATCCAAATTTTCTTGATCCATACTATTATGATCCAAATTTTCTTGATCCATACATTCTTGACCCAAATTTTCTTGTTCCATATTATTTTGATCCAAATTTTCTTGATCCATATTATTTTGATTCAAATGTTCTTGATCCATGTTATTTTGATCCAATTTGCTCGCCATATTTAAAAATTAATTGAATTCTAAAAAAAAACAAAAATAAAATGTATTAATAATACAAAAACTAATACCTAGTTATTTATTTTTTAAACATATTTTACATTAAAATAATTTTATTGGAATTTACAAATTAAAGGAACAAAAAATTACTATTGTTATCACAAGCATTTTAGTAAATGTAGTTGCATGTTTTTATATAAATTATTAAGAAATATGTATCCTTCACTAAACAACAAATGTAATTTTATTTTTATATTTGCAATACACACACGCAATATAGCAGATGAGGCAAATCTATTGCAGGCAAGTCAAAAATGGCACATAGGCCAAATTTTAACAATGCCCACAAATTATTTTTAATTTTAGATATTATAGTTACAAAATATAAAATTTTGAAAGTTTAGAACACATTTTCAAAGATATTTAGTACTTGAAAAAATAGCCAAATTAATAATTTCAATACACGCATCAACATACAGTTGTGAAAATGTACTTTTAATGATGGATGTGATCCAATCAAAATCAAGGAATACATTGACAGATGAAACTAGTGCTACTTGTGTTTCATTTAAACTGATTAAATACACTCCTGAAATAACATTTTATAATATTATTGTGATTAAAGTAATTAATTTTTGTATTAGGCATTAGTATTTACTACAGTAGGTTGGCAGTAGGTCTTCCCAAAAAAATTACATTTGAAAATGGCATTGTGTGTATAAAATATGATAATTAACTTTAAACATTTCATATATCTAAGAATAATATTTTGAAATTACAACAAAATAACTAAAACCGTCCAAATTTTCAATTTGTCTAAAAAAATAACTATGTTTATATATTTTTTGGTTATAGTAAGAACTATTTATGAGAATCTTTGTTTTAAATTTTCAATCCTTAGCTATAAAAATTGAATATTTTATAATTATTAGTTACAATAAATGATGATTGTCGAAATTTTGATAAAATTTGTCAAAATTCAAACTTTAAATGCTTATAAAAATAATTATGCATATATATTTTTAATATTTTTCAACTGCTATACTGCTATTGTAACAATATATCAGGAGCCTTGTATTAAATTTCCAAGCTTTTTGGTCCAATAAATAAAATTGCATTGACATTAAAAAAAAAAAATAAAAAATTTAAATTTAAATGTTTGTATTCAGCTCCAAACGAGTAGTTATAGTTTGAACATTTTATCGAGTGCAGAAGTCGATAAAATAAACATATGGTGTAAATTACAAGTATTTAGAGTTATTCGTTTTTGAATTACAACAAAATAAGGAAAATGCTTCACGAGATATATACCCAATGTTGTAAAAATTTGAACTTCAAACATTCATATAAATTTAATTTGACTTTACGGTAGACATTTTTTTTTTTGATAAAGATAGATAAACTTAGGGGGGATTCTTGAATTACATTTTGAAATCTTAGATTTAAAAAGAAAAACTTTATAAATTTCTAACTCAAAATAACTTGCACATTATTGTGATATAATATACCATGGCCAAGCTCATCTTTTTTGTTATTTTGCTGTAATTAAAAAACAAATAACAAAGATTTTTTAATTTTAGATTCTGAGTGTCAATTCTATTTTACAATGATGTACTAGTGTGGTAGCCTAACCACTATGCAGCCCGTGTATGTCAACGGTCTATGCAGCGAACATAGTGAACTATTAGCGCTAGTAGTTACAAGGCCTGTTTGTCTACACTCTGTGCATGTATCAATATTCAATACTTGATATTAAAATATACAATTATTATTTATTTTTAAATACTGGGTACAATGGTTTTCAAAATTAGTTATTAATAATTCAATACCTACTAAATATTAATAAATAATTTATTTTTAATATTTTATTGTTATGTTTGTCAATTTAAAAACTAATAATGAGTGCATGGTAAATTGTACAGTATGTTTGGAAAGTCAGTAGTTCTAATTTTAAATATAATGCAGTAATGCAGATATTCTAGTGGTCTTTTTAAATGTAATACATGATTAACAGCCTCCCCTTGTACTGGGGTCTAAGGAAAAATTCAAAATGTTTTTTTAGTTTTTTAAAAAATTCCTTAAAGTTTCTTTGTAGTTATTTATTTATTACAAAGAAGGTAGTATTGATAATTTATATTATTAAAATATTTGTAATAACAACAATAACTTTAAGTTTATTGCCTAGAATATTTTTTAGAATTTCCTTAAGTTATGTATTATTTTATTGATATGGATATTTCACTTTAAACGGTTGTCAAGATACAGACCTAGATATTTGACTGAGCTAGGCCATTTAATCACAGGGCAACATCAATGACTAGTATCACGTGTACAAAAGTTATTATGTAGATTAATTTATTAAATTCTAGATTTTAGTTATTATTAATTTTAAAGTGTAAAAAAAGAGGATTTATCAAAATTAAGCTGTAGAGAATTATAATCCAACCAGGATTTAATCTTGTTCAGAGCAACATTTATTTTGTTAAATTAATTAAATTATTTTAAAAAAACATTCACATCACCTAACCTAACCTACGGAGGGCTTCCATTTTTGTTTATAGTTCTTAATTTTACTTTATCTCCACCTACATAATAACATTTTCTAACAATATATAATATATACCTATATAAATTCTATTTTATTATAATAGCTCTAGAAGATTGTGCCATTTAATAAGGTAAGATGACTTAATAATAAGAAAGATAAAATTGAATACTTATTTAATGGTTTTTTCATTATATTCTAGTAAAAATAAATGATTTTCTGTACATCTACATAAAAACATAAGTCCTGTAACTACTAGCACTTTTAGACTTTAGTCCACCATGGTCGCCGCATAGACCAACCTGAGTAGCCAACCTGAGTAGATAACTGTGCTTAACATATAGCTTCCAATAATAATCAATACCCTAGTTTCTCAGTTCCCCTATTACACATAAAAAAACAGCATGCAATTTGATAACCGAGTGCTGCCTCCTAGTGTAAATCAGTAAACAGTAAAATATTGTTTATTATAATGCTAATTTATCACACTGAATTAAAATCAACATATTATTACTTATACTTCTTCAATATAAAAATATTTTTACACCCAAACATAATTACCCACTCACCTAATAAATATTTTTGGCGCAATTGTTCCAAAAAATCAATTTGTGACACCACTGAATCCGCGCCATATAGGCACCCACCACAAGCGTGCTAAATGGTGAAGGAAGTTACAATGTTACAATTACTTTGTAACGACGTAACACATACTGACAAATTAGTTATTACTGGTATAGACTTCAGGTAATATACTGTAGATAAAGGCGTTATCGATGTATCACAATCATAAGTAGTATAATCGACAAATGATAAAAAGTTGGAACCAAAATTTTTTGAACTAATATTTTGAATTACCAATTAAGTTTAATCTATAAATGTATAAAATGTAAATATTCACTAAACACTAACAAAATTACCTAAATTATAAAAAAAAAGCTCTAATTACACATAAACTGCTAATAATTGAAAAGAAATTCAAAATTTCAATCATCTGATGCTTGAAACAAATTTTGTACTTTTAAAGCATTTTCCAAAAATTATCATTATTATACATTTTTTTTTTTAAAGTTGAACGGGTTTATCATAAAAAAAGATTAATCATTCAAGTTAAAAATAAATGCATCTATTATTAATAGTGTAACTACACTTAAATTATGAAGAACCTAAAAATATTCCATTGATTCTGGTAAATATAGTTAGTTAGTGAGTGGGTAGCTTATGAAGCTAGCTGCTTGAGTTTTTCAAACAAGACGCCACTGCAATGATCTGGAGGCATTGATTGACATCGATTATGGTTTATGTCCGATTGCAGAGTGCAATCACTCTTAGGGGGTCTGACGATGATCGGAAATTTAGTATGTATGTACAAAAGCGGTTTCCACTTAACCTGGATATAGTATAAGACCAGAATGATGTAAATTGAGAGGTACTTTGTTTTTAAGTATTAATCAATGATTCCCAACCTCCATTTTAATCTTACTCAAAAAGAAGTTAACCACTAGTCTTTAAAATTTACATCACCTACAGATTAGACTATTTAATTTCTTGGAAAATGAAAATGAACTTGATTTCAAAAATGAAATACAATATGTAATGTTCTGTTCACAAATTAACATATATATCTTATGTATTTGTGATTCTGATAGTAGGTCAAACTAATTCCATTAAAATATTTAACAATACCAAAAATAATCTCAAAGGTAAAAAAGACAACTCAAAGACAACCATTATTTTTACAATATACCAGCAGAGGCGGATAGGCCTAACAGAAATCAGGATTGTTCCGGTAGGCCCCTGTCCGTTCTAAATTATGGGAACCTCAGTCAAACACCGTATTTTATGTTTTAAAAGTCATTAAAATAATAATATCAAACTATACACAATTTGGAAATAGTATATTTTATTGATTTATAAATAATGAAATATATACTTTTGCGTTCACATTAATAATACATGATATTGCTCATATAATGAAGTCATACAGACGCTTATTGAGACCATTTTCCTTACTGGGAAACTAAATATAACTAGTGTCCACAGCCCACTTACAACTGATTAATAGAAATGGGTCCCATGTTTACCTTTATAACATCAGCCAAGTTATTTACACATTTCTTAAATTAAGACTAAAAATTACCATTTTTTTTTTTGCTAAAAAGACAGTTTACCTTTAAAAACAGTTCACTGTACCTAAGTGAATTTATGCTCATGTAAATAATAAACCAAATCTACATTTTGATTTTTTCTATAAAAAAAAAAAAAAAAAAAAAAAAAAATAGAATACAATTATTTTGTAAAATAATTCTGATCAATTCTGGTTTACTGGTGATAATAATATGATGTGTCAATTTAATTTTAAAATTAAGGAAAATGTATTGTTAGGTTAGGTTAATATAGCGGCCAAATATTGTGCATATATCCTTCAAGGTACTATTTATGACAAGTGACAATGAGTGCCTTATAGTATTTATGAATTTATTTTGACTTTTTGATTTTAACTTCTCCAAAAATTGAAACCAACAATTTTTTAATTACTCTTTTTCAATATAGTTTTCTTTAGGAATTTGAGGGATAAAATTAAAAATATTAGAAAGTTAATTTTAAGTTAACTTGACGACAAATTCAAATCTGTTTTCAGAATTTTTACCGCTTTATTAGATCAATTGGTATGTTTGGCAAAAAACACGTCTAAAATCCTGTCACGCATGTGTTAGACAAAGACAGAAAATCACGATATCAAATCATCTTAACCCTAATGAAGTTTTTGAAAAAACTGAAGTATGGTCGTATTGATGTTCCCTCACTTCTTTTGTTGATCAATTTCAAAGTTTCCTCTCGCACTACTAGACACATTGTTCCTTTCGTAGTTCCTGCACACACTACTAATTATGGCAGAAATAATCCCTTAGACCGCATGATGCGTTTGGCCAGCCAATGAGAGCACTATTTATCAAAATTTATAAAATTAAAATTAAGTGTTACTACTTCTACTATATAATATATATATATATATATACCTACTAAAATTATACTTATATTATTATTGTAATTATTATCTTATATAAACGTATGTATGTTATTTGTATTAATTATTTAAATTGTATATTGTATAAGTTATAGGAGTTGTATATTTTTGATACAATGACAAGTTGAAATAAAAAAATAAAAATGCATATTTTTGCATATTTTATCTATTTTAGAAAAAAGTGCATATTTTTCAATTTGTATGGGCTTATTATTATGCTTGTTTAATATTTTTGATGTACATAAATATACTTTCAGATAACCGTGGTTGTTTGTTTAATAAAGAAAATATCAAGAAAGTTCTAGCTGTTCAATGCAATGTATTAACTGGTAAGAAAATTACAATAATCTATATTAAGATAAATAAATATAATTCATCAAATAACTTTCATTCTACATTTATATTTTTAGATTAAAAAAAATTACAATCCATCATATCAGTCAACCAATTTTGAATTCAATTAAGAGGATGTCGCACCTTTTTTGACCTGTGTTGTCTCCGTCTTACACACATACGACATACATAATTTCCGTTCGCTAGTTTCAATAGGGTGCTGTCAGTTTTGATATTAGAGTGAATTGACCTATTACCAAACTTTGAAGTAATAACATTATCTGTGTTCTCTCGTTGGTCTTTTACGATATTTCAATTTTTAAGTGAGATAAGGGTATGTAAAGTATTAATATTTTAAAATGCTCATAACTCACGTAAAAATTAAAATATTGTAAAAAACCAACGAGAGAACATATCAAATGTTGTTCCCTAAAAATTTGATAATAGGTCAATTCACTCTAATATCAAAACTGACAATATCCTATTAAAACTAGCGAAAGAAAATTTGTTATGTCGTACATGTGTAAGACGAAAAAAACACATGCAGGTCCTCTTAAATCATAAAAAAACAATTGTTGGTATAGGTACTTGGTAAATTTTTTTGTATATTTAAATGTTTTCATACATATTTCGCCCTTTTTTGCTCTTACAACTGCCGATCCCTAATTATTAGTAATAGTTTTCAATAAATTATTATAATATAATATACATTTATACATAAACATAATTCATAATAGGTTATTACTTATGAGTTATGAATAAATACCGAATTTAATAGATATTGCAATTTCGTATTGATATCAGGTAAATCAAATCTGATCAAATATTTAGGTACAGTGTACAATGTAAACCAATCGGACTAATCACAGTCTTCGCTCTTTCTATTTGATTTATATTGCAATTTTTTGCAATTTCCAACGATTTGCAACTTTTGTATACTTCACATGATAAAATAAACAAATTATTATATTTGAAGTAATTACTTATTTTACAATAAAAATATAACTATGATGTAAATTTCCACATTTTATGATTTTTCATATTATTGAAGAAAAGTTCTAGATTTCTATGGTCATACGATAGTGTTGTAATATTAATAATATATTGATGATAGTAATTTATTGGCCAACGTATTCCAGGTCCTCGTGGGAAGATAAATTCAACTACAGTAGAAGCCGCTTATTAGGAACACTTTGGGACCAAGGTGAAATGTATCAATTAACCGAATGTTTCTAATAAGCAATTGGTTTAGTTTGTACTATGAAAAAAAAAGGAAAATTATATTGTATTTAATATATATGTATTTAAAAAATATACAACATATTAACTATGTATGCATAATTTAAAAAAGAATGTATATATATATTTAACAATGTAATTATAATTTAAAAAAGTATGTATGTATCTATTTTACAATATTATTTAAAATATCTATCTATCAATGTTTAATTTCTTGCGTACAGTAAAATCTTAGATAATATACAATGGATTGAGTCATAGTATGTCACACCTATGTAATGAGTTGAAGCCAACACAACCACTTAACTATAGGACCTGTGACCTATGCGCATGCGTGACTGCTTATGAAACCTTTAAAGTTTATCTTGTTCATTTAATATCTCAACCGAAAATGAATGATAAGAGACCAAGCGCATATCACTGCGGTCTTAGTGGTCTTACTGTTATGTTATGTTGGTATATAATCTAAGAGTAAAATAAACGTGATGACAACAAAAATAAGATTAAAGTATATTGGTTATTGTCGGCTGACCGGTGCATATGTCAACAGACCTTAGCTTAATTGTTTCAAATAACCAATGTGATGTTTCAATAATCCGATTTATTTTCAATGTTCTAATATAAGGCCATTCCGTCCCGAGACAATTTGTTTCAATAACGTGATTGTTTCAATTATCCAAATCTCTAATAAGCGGCTTCTACTATATATCTTAGAAAAAGTTGAAGGATATAAAATTATTAGAACTTACTCTAAATTTATGGCAAGAAATCAAAATTTTAATTAGAATATAACGCCAAATATTTTAAATTTTATTTAAAATATACACCGATAACCAGTGTATCTAGACGTTAAAGTACTTTTTCACTAGGTATATAAATATATTTTAAGTAACGGCCGATACAATTTTCAAGAACACTATTTAGATAAGTATATAATATTATATAATTATAAATTTTAATTCAGAAAAATAATTTGTATATTTAAATTATTCAATACTTTTCATAAATTGTTTTTACCAAATACTATTTTATAATTCTGTAATCAGCTAATGTACATCATGTTATTTAAGTAAGTAATTATATAGATCATACATTTTATATGTTATTTTATGATTTTATATCGCGACTGTCATGGCAATATCATGTAACTGACACTTTTATTAAAATCGACTGAATATTTTATTCTCTTTAGAATAACCTAATAAAATCAATATTTCCCTCTCAAAAATCAGTTTATAGTAGTAACTAATAAGACATATCTGACTTTGTCATAATAACCACATATCTGCCTACTCCTACAGTACATTTTTAACATCTCACCTAATAACTAATAAGTAATAATCCTAATGTCCTGATCAGCCAAAAAATGTTATTAAGTAAAAAAAAAGTAATTCATTTTTTTTTTAAGTTACTAAATGATCCATGAGTATGTCAACGAAACAGAGGTCTCAAAAACTAGTAAACCATGTTCTTTAAAAAACAGTAAAAAAAACACCAAAAAATCTTAGGTCTCGTAAAAATATTGTTAACAATAGAGGTAATATAACAGAAGAAGTGGTCACTTAAGGCAATATTTTATTTTAAAATGTTGTAGTTGTTAAATAATTTAATAGTATTGCAATAAATTGCAATATTTAATGTTATTATAATAAGTCATACAATATGAATAGGACTCAATGATATTTTTGATGATATAATGAACAATCCTACAGTTTTGAAGTACCCACAATTCCAACTAAAAATGCTATAGCAGAATATAATATTGTATCTCACACAGTTAAAAAATCTGGTCAGCTTAAATTTAATAGAGCCATCTGTTTCTTTTGGTATGTATTATAATTTGTTGTTTACAAAATATTTAACTGCCTTAAAAAGTTTTTACTTGAAATTAATATTATGTAGGTAGTAATTTATTTTGAGCATGTGTGTATTTTACAGGACTAGATATTTCTAATAAATATTATGAACCATTATATAGTAACTAAGTAACCACAAGTCCAACTAAAAATGTTATAGAAGAATATAATATTATATCTCACACAACACAGTTAAAGACCATTATGATGGAAATCTGGCCAGCTCAAATATAACAGAGCCATCTGTTTCTTCTGGTATGTACCTATAATAATTTGTTGTTTACAATTATCTAAATAGTATTTAATTACTTTAACAAGTTTATACTTGAAATTGTAGGTACCAGTAAGTATTTATTTTGAGCATGACATGTGAATTTTACAGGAGTAGATATTTCTAATGAATATTACAAAACATTCTATAGTACCAAAATACCCACAAACCCAACTATAAGTGTTAAGGCAGGTATAAATTATTAATTATAGTTAAATATAATATTAATATAGTTATTATATAACTTGTACATTTTTTGTAAAGTACAATTGAACAAACAAAGCGTGTCTTTGACAAGTTTGATTCTGAAGTGAATATTATTCCTAATATTATAATAATAAATGGTAATAATTCTGCTGTTACAAATGAGAGTTCTGTTCCCACCAGGTACCATTATAAAATATTATACGAGTGAAATAAATACTATTAATAGAAAGTATAATTAATTTTTAAAATTTTTGTTATTTTTAACTAAAGGTTAATTTTTGATTAAATTTTTAATAACATTTTGTGTAAGGTATCTTTGCATATTTTTTTTTTTAATTTATTTGTTTTTTTGGTTAAAATTTTTATTTTTATATTGAAAATATAATGTTTTATTTTAAACTAATAAATATATTAAACATTTAAAATGCTTTAAAAGATATTTAGCAGCTTCTTTTTTATAAATCTTTTTAACTAATTTTTTTTTCAATGTTATTATTAACAGTAATAAACCTCTTTTTGGTTTCAATTAATAAATAAGGATTTTTATTAATCTATTATCAAGTCGAAATTAATATGTAAAATATTACTTCTTATTTAAGATAATTAATATAATAATTTTAAAAAGCATATTAAATTTTATAAATTTTAACTGTTACCCTATCAATTTTTCATTCATAAAAAATAGTAATAATTATAAATAAAAATAATATTATGAATATAATATTAAAATATAATATACTAGAAATTTTAAAATTTATAATTATTGGTAAATAATTGAAATTTCAAAATCAAAAATTAAGAAAATAGTTGCAATTGAATAGAAATTTAAAGAAAATGGAATTCGTGATTTATTAAATGGATCAAATCTACATTCAAATGGTGTTGATTTATTATAATTAAATTTAATTTTCTTATTTATTAAAATTATAATTAAGAATAAGATTATTATAATAATAAATATTACTAATATTGAAATTTAATTTAATATAATTATTTTATTTAGAAAATAAACTTTTTTATTGGAAATCAAATATACTATATTATATTAATAAAATTAATGATTTCATCAGTAAACGGTTATATATAAAAATAATCAAACAATATCATTAATATGTCAATATCAAACAGCTAATTCAAATCTAATATGATGAATAAATGAAAAATTGAATTTTATTATTCGTAATAAATTAATTATTAAGAAGATTGTTCCAATAATTACATGTACTCCATGGAATCCTGTTGCTATGTAAAATGAGGATCCAAAAATTGAATCTGAAAATGGAAATGTAGCTTGATTGTATTCTAGTACCTATTTGTAGTATTAGAAAGTAAATGCTTAAAATAATTGTTTAAATTATAAAAATAATTGTTTTTCTTTTTAGTTATTTAATAGTTATATATGAGTTAATGTTACGGTAAATCTTGAAGTTAATAAGATGATTGTGTATAATAATGGGATTAATAATGGATAAAAAATTAATTGTTCTATAAATGGTGAATTTCTACTTAAAATCGTACAAATTAAATTTGACAAATTAATGTTATAATTTTAACTAATTTCTTTCATTAGAAGAGATAGCTAATTTACTATATTTTGATTTAAGAGATCATTACTTTGCTTTTCAGTCATCTAATGAGTTAAAAAAATTTAATTTAATTTATTCAATTTCAATTGGTATAAATCTATGATTAATGATTTTCTGAGCATTGACCAAAGTATATACCAGAGTGGCTTGTAAAAAGATTAATTTAATTTATTCGTCCTGGAATAGCATCAATTTTAATTGCTAAACTTGGGATAGTTCAAGAATGAATAACAATAACATCATCTGATGAAATTAAAAGTCGAATATTAAATTTAAATGGAATAATGGTTTTATTATATAGGTACTTTAATTAAACAAACATTTTATTTATTTAAATTGTTAATTATATACGATTCAAATTCAATATTTGAAAAGTCTGAATATTCATAAGATCAAAATCATTGATGACCAAAAATTGTAATTGTTAAAATAGGGCATTTAATTTCATCTATTAAATATAATAAATGTAATGAAGGTATAGCAATAAAAATTAAAATAATAGGATGAGTTGCTGTTCAGATAAATTCAATTATTTGATTTTCAAAAATTTTAATATTAATACAAATTGTATAATCATGAAAAAAAATTAATTGTTCTATTAATGGTGAATTTCTATTTTGAAATCTATTTTAATCAAGTTATAGTTTCTAAAAAAGATTATTCTTTATAAATTAATTTTAAGTTCATTGAATAGTATTTCTGCCATATTAGAAATTAATAATCAAAGGTAATTCTGAATATGAGTGTTCTAAAGGAATAAATTATGAATTCATTCAATAGAATTCCTTAAATTTAATTTAAAAATTGTTTTTTTTTTTTAAATTTCTGTTTAAAATTGAATTAATTAAAATAATAATTCTAAATGTTGAGATTATTGATCCAATTTATGAGATTATATTTCATAATAAAAAGTTATTAGGATAATCTGTATATCGTCGAGGTATTCCATTTAAACCCAAATATAAAATAGGATCTCTTCCTCCTGCTGGGTCAAAGAATGATGTATACAAGTTAAATCAGTTAATAATATTGTAATAGCACCAGCTAATACTGGTTAGTTAAAATTGATCAAGGAAAAAGTGGAATTTGATTTAATTTTATATTATTTGGTATCATATTTAAAATTGTACAAATAAAATTAATTGCTCCTGAAATTGATGAGATGCCTGCTAAGTGTAAAGAAAACAACAGTTTAATCAACTGAAATATTATTATGTGCAATATCATTTGATAAAGGTGGATAAATATTTCATCTTGTTCCTGTTCCTGTTCCATTATTAATTAAAAATCTACAAATTATTATAATTAATGATGGTGGCAGTAATCAAATCTAATATTATTTAAACGTGTAAATGATATATCTGGACAACCTATTATTATAGGAATTAATCAGTTTTCAAAACCACCAATAACAATTGGTATTGTTATAAAAAAAAATATAATAAAAGCTTGAATTGTTACAATTACATTATATAATTGACTAATATTAATAATTGAATTAATTTGTCTTAATTCTAGACAAATTAAAATTCTAAGTGATGATCCAATCATACCTGATCAAATACCAATTAAAAAATATAAAGATCCAATATCTTTATGATTAGTTGAAAAACATTCATTTTATAGATTAAATGGCTGATAATAGGTTATAAATTGTAAATTTATACATAAATTGAAATTTTTTTTTATAATTTAAATCTTATATTCAAATTAAATGATATAAAATTGCAAATTTAAAGGTATTAAATTATTTATTTAAGGTTTAAAATTTAATATTTTTAATTTTGAAGATTAACAGTTTAATTAATTAACTTAAAACCTTAATAAATAAATAACTAAAAAATAATCTGAAAGAAGGGGGTCAAGTGGATGTCGTTCCGCTGTACAGTAGGTTATAAATAGATCACTGTATAATGGATGGTATTAAATTTGAATTCAATGATATAATATCATTGTATACAAAAAACGATTCTGAGCGAAGACAGTATGTCAGTTTAGGATATTTTAAATTATATTGATATTGTTATTATACGGTAGCTGGTAAGTTGAATTAATATTATTCATATTATTTAATTATTAACCTAAAATTATCAGTGATGCTGGAAAAATATTATAATATATACTTCTACTCGTTAAAATTAAATTTAATATGTAATTTTGTACACATTTGAACTTAAAATGTCTGTAAAAAATAACTGTGTTTATATATTTTTTAGATTTTTTGATTACAATATGTACTATTTATTAGAATCTTTGTTTTAAATTTTCAACCCTTAGTTATAAAAACTCACCATTTTATAGTTGTTTATTTACATAATTGATAATTTTCGAGATTTTGATGAATTTTGTCAATATTGGAACTTTAAATGCTTATAAAAAAAAATGTGTGCCTATGTATTTTTAATATTTTTCAATTGCTATTGTAACAATATATCAAGAGCCTTGTATTAAATTTTCATTATTTTTGCCGAACAAATAAAAATTTATTGGTATTATATAAAAAACTAAAAAAAATGGAAAATTTGAATGGTCCGTAAAAAGCACAAAAATCGTCAAAATATATTCAAAATTACATGGTGTATAGAAAATGCTATTATAAACATTCAGTGAATTTTTGAATGAGAATCTTTGTTTTAAATTTTCAATCCTTAGTTATAAAAACTGAACATTTTATAATTTTTTAATAACAATGATTGATAATTTTTGAGATTTTGTTAAATTTTGTCAAAATTCAAACATTAAATGCTTATAAAAAAAATTATGCCTATATATTTTTAATATTTTTCAATTTGTATTGTAACAATATATAAGGAGCCTTATATTTTCAGACTTTTCGACCCAACAAATAAAATTTTATTGACATTTATAAAAAAAAAACTAAAAAAAATTGAAATTTTAAAGTCTGTAAACAACTTGAAACGAGTCAAAATATTTTGAAAATTTTATCAAGTATAGAAATTGATATAAAAAATTATAACATATTGAATTACAGCAAAATAAGAAAATCGCTACATGAGAAATAGAGTAATTATTCAAGGTTGTAAAAATATGAACTTATATACATTTTTATACAACTTTATAGACATTTTTTTTTTGTTAAAGATGGACGAACTTATGAAGAATCTTGTATTAAATTTTCATACCTTAGATATAAAAAGAAAAATTTTATGAATTTCTACCTCAAAATAATTTGCATATTTTCGTAATTTTTACTTATTTTGTCAAACTTCGAACTTTAAATGCTTATAAAAAAAAAACTGTGACTATGTATTTTTAATATTTTTCAACTACTATTGTAACGATATATTAAGAGTTTTGTATTAAATTTGTAAACTTTTTACCCAACAAATAAAATTGAATTGACATTTATAAAAAAAGGGGGGGTCAAGTGGATGTCACATCACTGAACAGTTACAAGTAGGTCACTGTATAGTGTATAATGGATGGTATTAAATTTGAATTCAATGATATAAAATCATTGTATACAAAAAACAATTCTAAACGGAGACGGTAGTCAGTCTGTGATATTTTAAATTATATTGATATTATTATTATACGGTAGCTGGTAAGTTGAATTAATATTATTCATATTATTTAATTATTAACCTAAAATTATCAGTGATGCTGGAAAAATATTATAATATATACTTCTACTCGTTAAAATTAATTTTAATATGTAATTTTGTCCAAATTTGAACTTAAAATGTCTGTAAAAAATAACTGTGTTTATATATTTTTTAGATTTTTTGATACAATATGTACTATTTATTAAATTAATTAGTATTTGTATAAAAAAAAAACTAAAAAGATTGAAATTTGAAATGGTCGCTAAAAAGCTCAGAAAGAGTCAAAATATTTTCAAAATTGTATGGTGTATAGAAAATGCTAATATAAACATTGAGTGAAATTTTCATGCATCTACAATTATTCGTTTTTGATTTGCAACAAAATAAGAATATCGCTACATGAGAAATTGAGTGAATATCTAATCTTGTTAAAATTTGAACTTAAAATACTCATAAAAATTTATTTTGAGTTGCTTAAAACATTTTTTTATTGAAAAAATTAGGCAAACTTATGAGTTTTATCGCTCTGCTCAGAATCTAAAACTAAAAAAATTGGAAACTGAAAATGTCCGTAAACATCTCAAAACAAGTCAAAATATTTTGTAAATTTTATCGTGTATAGAAAATGCTAATATAAACAACCAGTGAAAATTTCATGTATCATGTCATTAGTTTTAGAGTTACACCATAAACCGAAATCGATTTGGATTTTAATTCTAAAAGGTTTTAAATTGTCTATAGAATGTACAGAACACTTTAGATTTTATTTTCTGTGTGGAGCAACGAATGTATTGATTTTACAATGATGTTTTTTTATTTTTATTTTTTTTGTGTCTGTCATCACCTTTTAGGACAGTAAAAATGCTTTGATTTTCTTCAACAATACCTTTTCTGATAGGAAAGTGAATCTAGATGGTACTTTGGGGGGTCAAAAGTTAAAATTTCCAGTATTTTTCAAAAGCGCCGTGAAAACAAATGAAAAATTAAGAAAAAACTGGAATTTTTACATAACATTTTCAAAATATTTTGATTTGTTTTAAACTATTTACGGACATATTAAGTTTTCAATATTTTTATGTTTATTTTCTATGAATCTCAATAAAAATGTATTTGTTGGGTAGAAAAACTTGAAAATTTAATACAAGGCTCCTAATATATTGTTACAATGAGATTTGAAAAATATTAAAAATTCGTAGTCACAATTTTTGTTATAAGCATTTAAATTTCAAATTTTAGCAAAATACGTAAAAATCACGAAAATATGGAAATTATTTTGAGTTAAAAATTCATAAAAATTTTTATTTTTAAATCTAAGATTTAAAATGTAATGCAAGATTCCTGATAGGTTTATCTACCTTTTCAAAATATTTTAACTAATTTTGAGCTGTTTACAGACATATTCTGTTTACATTTCTTTTAGTTTTTTTTTTCTATGAATGTCAATAAAAATTTATTTGTTGGGTAGAAAATTTTGAAAATTTAATAGAAGGCTCCTGATATATGGTTACAATAGCAATTGAAAAATATAAAAATACATAGGCACAATTTTTTTCATAAGCATTTAAAGTTTGATTTTCGATAACATTTATCAAATTTAAAATTGAAAAATGATTTTATAGTTAAAAATTGATAAAATGTTCAAATTTTATAGCTAATGATTGAAAATGTAAAACAAGGTTCCACATACGTAGGTTATTCTGTAACCAAAAAATCTCAAAAATATAAACATACAGTTTTTTTTTATAGTTATTTCATGATCAAATTTGAACTGACACGCCGTCTCCGCTCAGAATCGTTTTTCGAATACAATGTATACAATATTATATCATTGAATTCAAATTTAATACCATCCATTAAATAGTGATTTACTTGGAACCTACTGTACAGCAGACCGACATCTACTTACCCGCCCTTTTTATCTTTAAATTGTATTTAATATATAAATTGTTTAAATTAAATTTTAAATTATTCAATTAAATATTTAAGTAAATATTATATATTTTAATATTATTAAACCATATTATTATTATTTTATGTATAAATATAATTTATTTTACTATAAAATTGTATTTAATTAAAAAAATACATTTGTTTGTTAATAAGTCCTTAAAGGATTTCAAGTATTCTCAATATTAAATATTAAAGAAATTTAGATTTAATTATTAATTTAAGTATATACTAAATATGTGCTAGCAGTTGCGGTTAAACATAATATACAAATAAAATATTTTGGTTATTAGTATTAAGTATAATTTATAATTTAATTTTTTTTAAAAAAGCAAAATTTAATTGAAAGTTATTGTTGTAATTATTTTATTCTATTAAATTTTATTTTAAACTAGGATTAGATACACTATTATAAAAATTTTAATTAATTAGCTAAAAAATGTATAGTTATGTTCTTTAAAGATCATAACTAAGATTTAAAATATGTACATATTGCCCATCATTTTTATTAAAAATAAGACATGTCGTAACAAAGTAAATGTGCTGGAAAGTGTATTTAGAAAGATATTTATATATAAATAAAGATCTAAATTTAAAGTGTATCATTTACAATGATAAAATGTTATTAAACTTTATTTAACCTAATATTATTAATATATATTGATTTTTTTTGATTTTTTATAAAAGTAATTTATTTATTTAGTGTTTAAGTATTTAGTAAAAATTAATTTATAGATTTATAGTTTAATAGTATTGTAAAAGAATTAATAAAATTTTAAAAAGAATATTTTTAGTACCTTTTGTATCAGGGTTGATTAAAATTTTTAATTTTTTTTTAATTTCTTAAAATGTATAGTTATTTTTATTATTAATTTATTGTATTATAAATATTTATAAAATAATATTGGTTTTGAATTTTAATTTGCTATATTATATTTAGTTATTTAAGATTTAAATTTTAAAAGTTATATTGATTTTATATATTAATATAGTATGTTCCAAAATGATTCATCCGATTACAAAAAATCATATCTAACGTAAAATTTGATTAATCATGTTAGAATTAATTTTATATATTAATGGATTATTTTAAGTTTTAGGTACAATGCTTATAAATGTTCAATGTGACCCCCCTTACTTGCACGACACATATCTAAGCGATATTCAAATTCCTCATAAACCTGTTGAAGCATGTCGACTGTAACCAAGTTGATGGCGTCTGTAATGCGACTTTTCAATTCTTCAAAATCTTTTGGAAGGGGAGGTACATAAACAATGCTTTTTATGTAACCCCAGAGAAAAAAATCACAGATTGTAAGATCCGACGAACATGGACTTATCGGCAATCGATAAAAACTCAATAATTCGTTTCCTAGTTCACTAACCATTACGGTGCCAAATTCATCAACTAGATAACTTGAAATAAACTTATCTAATCTTTCCATTAATACATTGGTCATTAACCTGCGATTAACCGTTGCAGAACTATATCAGTTCGTAATCAGATGAATCATTTTGGAACACCCTGTATTTTAAATTTAAATTGTTTTAGGGATAAACTTGAAATTGTTATGCAATGTTTTATTTATTTTAATAATTTATAGGAATAGAAATTTTGGTTTTAAATTTGTAAAAATGTATTATTTATTTATTTTCAATTTATTATAAATGTATTTATCTTTAAATTAAATTGTATTAATTAATAATTATTTTTTATTAATTATGATTAAATTATGATTAAATTAGTATAATTTATATTTATAAATTATGAATTCGGCAAAAATTATTTACATCTGTTAAACAAAAACATCGTATTAAGTTTAATTTAATATAGGATCAGCTCAATGATGTTTTAAATAGCTGCAATATTTTGACTGCGCAAAGGTAGCATAATAATTAGTCTTTTAATTGAGGACTTGTATGAAAGATTTGATGAGAAATAAACTTTATTATCTATATAATTAAAATTTTTTTTTTAAGAAAGTTTAAATTATTTTAAGGGACGATAAGACCCTATAAAACTTTATAAATATTAGTTTTAATTTTTTTGCGTTTATAAATATTTTAAATTTAATATTTATTTTATTAGAGTGAAAAAAAATTATTAAATTTTACATTATTTAATGGTTATTTGAATTAAAATTGTTAATTAAAGGAAAAAGTTACTTTAAGGATAACAGCGTAATTAATTTTTAATGTTAAAATTTAAAAATTAGTTTGTGACCTCGATGTTGAATTAAGATTAATCTTAGGTGCAATTTTAAGTATTAGGTCTGTTCGACCTTTAAATTCTTACATGATTTGAGTTCAAATCGGTGTAAGCCAGGTTGGTTTCTATCTTTTATTAAATAACTTATTTTAGTACGAAAGGATAAAATACATAATTAAATTAAATTTTTATTAATTAAATTAAACTATTTTGGCAGATAATTGTGTTAAATTTAGAATTTAATTATAAGTAGTAATTTTCATATTTATTATAATTATTAATTTTTAGACATTATTTTGAATAGTTTTTATAGCTTTTTTTACTTTATTAGAATGTAAAGTTTTATTATTAGATTAGTTTATATATCTACCTAACTATAGTTTTAAAAATAATTATTTTAATTATTTTAAGTTATTATTTTTTATTTTTGTTTTTTTTTAGTAATAATTTTCTTATATTTTATATTTTTTATGAAATTAATTTAATTCCTGTAATTATTTTAATTTATGGTTGAGGTTATCAATATGAACGTTTTAAAGCTGGATTGAATTTGTTTATTTATATGATTTTTTTTTCTCGTTTAATAAGTTTAAATGGTTTAGTTTTGTATTTATGTATTATTTTGATTATTTAAATAATTTAAATTTTTATTTTTTATATATTTTTAATGATATTTTTTTAGTGAAAATACCTTTGTTTATATTTCATATTTGATTACCTAAAGCTCATGTAGAAGCTCCTATTTGTGGTTCAATAATTTTGGATAGTATTATGTTGAAGTTAGGTGGTTTTGGTATTTATCATATTTCAAATTAAATCTTAAATATAATTATTGACTAATTTCTTTATGTTTATTAGGAATAAATTTTTAAATATTATTCTAAAATTTAATAAAAATAAAAATAATTTTACTAAAAGAACAGAACAATAATTATATTTTGTTTTTTTTTAATGTTGTTGTATTAATATAGCTTAATTATATTAAATCATATCTTCATAATATTAATAAATTTAATGACGTGCCAATTATTTATGTTTTTATAAAACGCCATTTATCTACAAATTATGAGTAGTAAATAACACGCATCTACTATGAAAAATACTAAGTATCTACAATCACATTAAAAATTACACCTAACTACAGTAGTTGTAATAATAAATGCATTTTAATGAAAAATTAGACATGGTTAAATCGCAAGTAAACATGTTAGAAGAAATAAGTTAAAAAATTATTAGTTTCTCGATTGTAAATAAATGTTAAGTTTATAAAGTTCTAAGAGGATGTCAGCGCAGTATTTATTTTCTCTCTCTGACCTACGCGCAACATAGCAAATTTTACGTTCACAATAATGATTATAATCATATTATAATTTCTCAAATTAGAGTGAAATGACCTCTTATAAAATTTAAAGGTAAGATTATTATCTAGAGCATCTCATAGGCGTTTTATTATATTTTAATTTTAAAGCGAGTTAAGAGTATTTTAAAATTGTCAATTATTTGTACATCTTTTAAATACTCTTAACTCGCTTGATCTTACCTTTAAATTTTATAAGAGGTCATTTCACTCTAATTTGAGAAATTATTATTATTAATATCATTATTGTGAACGTAACATTTGCTATGTTGCGCATAGGTCAGAGAAAGAAAACAAATACTACGCAGACATCCTCTTAAGTTCCTCCTGAACAATTTGATAAATGTCAGTTACGTGGTATTGCCGTGACAGTCGCGATATGTAACTTAAATGTATTTTTCATTGAAATAAAAATTACAATGAATTATCAATTTATTGACAATTGCATCATCAGAAACTCTATAGGTAATGAAATTCACCTTAATGTAATTTTCTCTCTTCAATTATTGAATTAAAATTGTTAAAAATAATTAAATTACTGAATTAAACTAAAACTAATAGGTAGGTACCTATTTGGTTGGGGCCCAGTTATTAAAATTTTTAAGAGGGCCTACCAAGATTTTCCCGGTATTCTGGTAGGCCAGTACACACCTGATAATATACACCTATCTTATAAATATACTGCGAGCGAAGAGAGTATAAGATTTTCGGGGCCCTTGAATTTGTTTCCCGGTAACAAAAAATATTCCTATCCACCTCCGAGTGCCTGAGCGTATTCAAAACTAGGGAAAAAATACAGTAGACAACAAAAATATCAGCAAACAAGTGTCCGATAAAATAAAGTAAAGAGAAGTGAGGCAAAATATAGAAAGATTGTATTTCACACAGAGAAGAGAAACAGCTGCTTAAACGTCGACAACATAATATTACCTGAATAACGGTAGACAAAATTCCACAAGTGCGAGAACTTTTAGATAATAATTATTACTAACATAAATAACAAATGTTTAGAACATGTCCATTAAGTTGGCTATAATTCATTAAATTTAACAATAATAAAAACCTATTTGTGAAAACGGAATCAATCTGCGTTACACCAGTTGTGATAACGGGAGAGAAAGTACCTAACTAAAAGACAAACATTATTTTCAATACGCAGCAAAAGGCAGATACCTGGGCGTATTCAAAACGAAGAAAAACACTTGTTTACAAGAATACCAGCAAGCGCGCGCCCGATAAAGCAAAGCGAAATGAAGCGAAATGAAGCAAAGATAGCGAGATTGTATTGGACAGAGAAGAGAAACAGTGTCTTAAACGTCAACAACATGATGTTACCTGAATAATAGTAGACAAAATTCCACGAACGATAAATCGTATCCGAAGACCTTTGCGATAGATAGTAACTATTACTAATGCGGAGTGTGCACCGGCACACACACGATAGGAACTCACTTGAAAATATTGTAACAAAAGACAAAATGCATATGGCGACTGCTCTAGAAAAACAGCGTCTCCACCTACGTCATGCACGAAGCAAACGGCAAAGTAAAATGTCGGCACTCACACTGCGGCAACAAATGACAATGGCAGTCGGCAGTGTGTGAAACGAACGCTACGCGCCTAGCGCTCACAACAAACAAAACGCACGTTTGTCGCGGCGATACTGTCTGTGGTCACATCCTACCTCCATGTGTGGTATCACAGACGCGGATCCCGGCCTGTCGCGTCTACCACCACTGCCTATTACCATGACCGACTCGCCGCGGCTGATACATTATGGTATCGTTGTTACCGGAACCGTGGTTTGAAAAATACATTCAAGGAGGATAAAACGTCGTCCGGTACAGAAAATAATAACACAATAATAGTAATAATAATAATAGTAATAAATTACGTACGTAATATTATCACTGATTTCTGTATGGTAACTAGATAGCGAACTACTACAGTCCTACCATGAACTGAAACTTCAATGTCGGTTGTGAATTGTTTATATGGCGAATAAGATTAATTATAATTTATCTTGTATTGTATTGTGTTGGCTTAAAAAAAAAAATTTTTAATTAATCATTTTACATTTACTATTTTATTTTACCACTAAAAACCATATTATTCCTAATACATTGTGTAGGTATAATGAATGAAATGTTTTACCAACCGACTAAATGGCGGGCGTCTACAGCAGCAAGCTAATAGCGTCATATAATACTATAATATCACTATAATAGTGAAATGCGTATTATTACGTAATTTACCTAATTACTAAAAGTTTCATGTTAGAAGAAAATAACGTTTAAACATCCAATTTTGACGAAATTTGAACCTAAACTTCTAAACAAAGTCATTTCACCCATGATATGTTTAAGATAATTTTCTACTGCTGTAAGAATAACTTAAAAAGAATTGTATTACATTGTCAAGCTTTTTTAATAAGAAAACAAATTTTGCACCGTCCCAGAATTCTGGCTACGCCTCTGAGAAACATAATAACATACATGATAATAATATAATATGTATTATTATATTATAGTATTATAGTGTGACGAAAAAATAATATTATGCTGCACTTATGACCTATAAGCTATGCATGAACAATTGAAAGCAATAATATGAGTATAATGTATATAGAGTATACCAGCTACGACGAAAACTAAAATTACTGAATAATTTGGCACGTCTAGTGTGTACCAAGTACATCTACCAATTCCGATTGCCTGTCGAAGTACGATAACCGATTATACTATAGCCATGTAGTCAAGTAGATATAGCCGATATAGGTATAGTGCTTATACTATATATTACAAATTTGTATATTTATCTATTCACATGCAGACATATTACTGACAGTAAATATTATTATGCGTGAATTATGTTCTTCTTTAATAGAGAACGTTGTAGGTAATAAATAAAATAAAATAGATGAACGATTTTTCATATCGCCGTAATATTATCTGATATACAATCTAGTGCCTACTTTAGTGACTACAGTTAGTGTTTGTTGCTGTTCGTTCATTTGTTTTTCTATTCAGTAGTTTTCATTTTTATTTGATTTTTTTTAAAATTCATGATGAAAAAAAACTTTAAATATTTTAACTTTTAAATATTTCATGTTTTTTAATACATAGGTATTTTGGTATGTTTGGAAAATATCAACATGAATATTTAAATCATATTTTTAATTTTCGTTAACAGAAAAGTTAACCGAATGTAAAACTAACGTGTTTTAATTCGTTATGAAACTAAAGCATAAAATATACATAATATATAATAATATAATATTAATTATTGTATCCTGTTGTAGGTCTTATGTATATGTCTTTATGTTAAAAACCATTATAAAAACATTAATGTTATCGCCGTGCTCTTTCGAACTTCTAAAATACCACGAAACAACATTTTCCTTTTAGAAATAACTAATGAAACTAATGATGGCTAGCTGCAGCAATTTATATAATTATAATATGTATCTATCCTAATGTAAATTACTATTTCGACATTTACATCAATTTGTTAACTACATTCTGCACTCGATTATTTGCTGTATCAACTATCGGCGTCGGTCGTCTATACTTAATATTCATAATTATTTTTAATTATAACTATACATGAAGGTGCACCGTACACACACACACGAATAATGTGTCAATGGAATAGTGAGATGCATTATGTAATATGCATATTGTTCTGTGTTAATACGGTCAATAGTAATAGGTTAATGCAACGTAATAGATAACCATAAAATAAGTAATAAGTAATAACTTCTTAGATACAATAGAACGTATTCTTTCTTTGCAATTTGTAGTAGTTAGAAAATATAAATATTATAAACTATCCCACGAGTCATGGCTTCTCATAAATCGTTTATAAATAGGTAGGTAGGTAAACCACTGAACTAACATTATACCTTTATATATTATAATAATATCATAGTACTCGGCCCGCGAGTGTGTACGACGATAGAACTTAAAAACTAATCTATATTATTTATTTATTTTTTTGTATATTATTTAATTAGCAAATGATCAATAGACTATCACATGTAGATATAGGTAATGAGGATAAGCTATTGAAACAAAAGTACTTTGTACCTAGTTCCTATCTATCACAGATGTATAATATGTAATATGTAAATATATTAAATCGTAAGTGTAAAACCACTAGCCAATATATTGTCTATATAGGTATAGATATACCTATATATATAGAAAAAAATTTTATTTGTGTAGCTGTGTCATCGTAATATTAACTTACAAGATTATAAGAATATGAATAATATAATATAGGTAGTTTTTAAATATTTGGGAAATTTTGAGGAGGAAAATAGTGCAATTTGCATTTTGAAAGCGAGATGAATTAGCAGTATTAGCACTTATATTAAATTGTTATGGCAGATAAATAACAAAATCATAGTAAGATTTAATTTTTAGAGTAGCTTACAGCTTACTGCTACTTACAAGTCTCATAAAATAGGTATCTACCTACCTACTTATATTATTATTATTTATTAGTAAGAACCAAACAACAATAACCTTGTATCCGCGATATTTGTTTTGTAATGTCAAGTCATGTGTAGACACTAGACGTGTAGTAGACAATAGGTGTTCATGATATTATACTAGCTACTATATAGTGGCAACTACTGTAGACTGTAGGTACTTTTTAGAAGTGTGTTACCCTGGCACCCTAAGATCGAAATTTCAGTATTCAGTGTTCAATATTAATTTTTCGACTCCCGTACATAATGAGTTATGACCATAGGAGATAAAACGACGAAGCCAATGCCCTACAATCGTCAGTCGTCAATAATGTTATTATGTAATATTAATACACAGACAAACAGTATAGGTACCTACTCATTATAGAGCCTTAAGTTTATCTACCTTTATCAATCAAAAAAATGTCAAACCGAAAGTCAAATTAAATTTTTACGAGTGTTCAAAGTTTAAATTTTTACTATATTAGATATTCACTTGATTTCTCAAGTAGCGATTTTATTATTTTGTATCTGAGTATGAATAGTAGGTACCTACAAGGCTAAACCGTGAATTTATTGAATTTAGAACAATTATTATTAGTCCCCGCGAAAAATCGCCGTATACGAGTGCAAACAATACTAGCATATTTTGTTAAAATTATATTAATTATTGTATCATTTAATACTGATTACTGAATAATATAGATAACACTATATTATAATGGTATATACTATATTTCAAAACACATAGAAAAAAAATAGTTTGAGTCTGAAAACTGGGTTATAATATTTATAACCGATCACAATTCGTATTTATTTCTCATCCTATTTAAAAATTCGCTTCAATTGCAGCTGATCCACCAGGATACATTAATGAACATTTTTTAAAAGCTGTTGTGGAAAAAATACCAAATAATACGTTTTTTCCAGGGAAAACATTTTCCGAGGACCATTACGATAGTCCGTTTACGTGGCTTATCACCAGCTTATTATGTTCGTGGTGGACAATCACTGATATCAAATAACAGCACATTTTGAATGTTGATAACGCGGCTGGCGATAAATAATAATTAAAATATACAAAGCATAAGATTGTCTTACGGTAGGTATTCAAATTTCAAATATTGTACGTCGTGTCGAATATACTGGTCGGTCTGGTGACTGGTGAATTCGGAAAATTCCGATTTTGACACGATACCAACAATAAATGAAATAACAAATAACTTCCTTATCATTTTGATAGCGTTGGCCCATATTTATATAAATACAATAAACCGCAAAACAATGCCAATATTGAAATAGGCTTCAGCAGTAACTGTTCAGCTGTGTTTAGTCCTCTCGTAAAGGATTCCTGAATCATAAATGTATAACAATCCCGTGTCGCCCGTGTATTGTTTGAGGAGGCGGGGTGCCGGGGTTCCGTTGAGGTTATGGAATGTTTAGACCCGTTCCCCGAGCTGCAATCCCCCATATATTTTGTGCCACTGGTCTACAATTAAACATTTATTTTGTATTTTGTACAGCGGCATAGTTAATATTATATTAATACAATACTGCCTAATTGATGATATGTAATAGAATATATTGTTATTGTAGAAAGTAGTCACGAGCCACGACGTACATTGCCATTTGCCACAATCTCGTCGCCTTATCTGCTGCGTTATTGTGACGGACGACGGCGTACCGATGACCGGTGTTAATCTTAATAGGTAGCTAATTCTATAATCTATGGTGTAATTTGCCCGGTCATCTCTACCTACTGAGTGACGACCGTGTCGTTCGATTAGCTCCAATAGTATTACGACGTAGGTACTTGCAACATCATTTTTATCGGCCACATATTTAAATCGTAATAGCCGCATTGACGTCCGATATCGACGTCGTCGCCAAGAGTCCGAAAGTCGTCCCGTCGAAAATACGATCGCGACCGCCGTCAATCGTAGAGAATCTCTGGTCAGTCGTCACTGACTACAACAGTAACTGTCGCCACCTCAGCGGTTTCACACGATTGTGTTGTGACAACGTTTATTTCGTTTTGTGTGACGGACAGTGTGCACTGTGTTGGTCGACACCATTCTCATAACACATTATTGATAATCGTGTGTTATTGTCGTTGTTGTACCTAATTGATTATCGTGTAAAGCGCTTTAATTAAGCGTTCCCGAGCAATTTTACTCACTTCACACGTTCGATTCACGTCTCCGTTCAACCATGAAGTTCACTGATGAGGTATGTTTTGTATAATTTTCATCCAGCTTTATCGCCTGCGTTTTAGATATGTGACCTATCTATAGTTAATATAATATAATACCTATTTGTATTTCTATAGATCCAACAAAAGTTTGCTTCCACAGTTCATATCCGATGTGAAAATGATGTCAATACAAAGATAGAACTACTAGTGTCTGGCGGCCCAGATAAGTTACAAGTAATATTGTTTAGTGTAATATTATATACCTGCTAATAGCTAATACCATATATTTATCGTGTATCTTAATGTATTTCTAGATAATATCAGATTTCGATCGAACCATAACTACTTCAGAGTATAATAATAAACAAACCATGAGTAGTTTTAGTAAGTTGAAAATTAAAAACAAATAATATATTATTAAATATTCCCTCATAATCAATGTTATAAGTAGATATTTGGTTTAAGTTTTGATATTTATTTTTATTTTTAATAGCTTGATTTTTTTTTAAGGACTTAAAATTTAACTATAAGTTATACATTTTGTATAGGTATTAACTTTTTTAAGATGCGCTAGAATTTTAGTACATACTTAGATTATACAGTTTATAAAATATGTTGATAATTTAGCTTTTGATTTATTTTGCTACAAATTCTAATTTAATTATTTAATCTTAAATAAAATAAAATAAGTTATAATGCTAGCTATACTATACAGTAGAATCCGCCTATTTGGACACCGCATAAAGGGGACAACCGCTTAATGGGGACAGATTTGCATAGTCCTAAACAAATGTATTCGTTTATTGGGACCAAACCATGAGTTATAAGGGACAAAAATTAAAGCGTCTAACTAGATATTATGACCTAAATTATCTACATTCTTATCGAAATTGTAATTATCTAATCTTTATGACTCTATTATGTATTTTATATATTATGTTGTATATGTACAATGTACTTAAGATAATGTACGTATATCGTAAGACAATTATGTCAATCATTTCTTTTTTTTCTACTACCATGATAATAGTTGACTAGCCCACGTAAAAAATCGAAAAACTTTAGTTCACATTCTTTCATCTCTGTGTATTAACGTATGTGTGTTTTTATTCCACTTTGTGTTAATATGTAACAATTTTGTCTCGTAAATATTTAGCGTTAATTGAAAAATTTCTTTACTGGATAAAATTAAGGCTCAACCTCATAATACTAGTCTTTGTGAGTTAGAGAAATTAATAGGCACATCTAAATCAGTACTAAGTTGATTGAAAAATTATTAAATAGTTATGTATGTACATAATATACGCACTTCAATAGTTTCGGTTAATCCCGACAGTCGGATAATGGGGACAAATAGGTCACCGCCCATGTGTCCTAACAATTAAGCGGATTCTACGGTATTTAAATAAAGTAAAATATTTAGATAATTGTCAAATAAAGTATAAAATAAAATAAATTTAAGAAAAAATTGAAGTAAGTAATGCATAATAATAATATATACTGAGAAATTATTGGTTATTCTATTTGTAACAACTATAAGTTGTTTTTCTAATATAATCTATATTTTCTATTTTAATCTTATTTAATAAGCTATTAGAATAACGCAACATTTAATTATTTCTGAGAAAAACATCCAAAAAAAAAACTGCCTAATTGCAGAAATCTTTGCTATCCAAAATATAAGAACTAAACTTTGTCCAGTGATAAAACACACTTAATAGTTTTAAGATTATAATTATATTTTATAGAAAATAAAACAAGAAACTAGGAAGTATAATTGTGATACATTAAACTTTTTTTTTATATAAGCCAAATATAAACAAAATCATTAATAATTTGTTGTTATAAAATAATAAATTAATGGAAAAAAAAAAATTTATTACCATTACTGTTTGACATTTTTATTTAAATGCATATATTTTAATAATAAATTATATAGTAATTTTAAATTGATTAATAGTTCAAAGGTTTGGAAAATAAAATGTATAAAGATCAAGCACTTCATCAAATATTACCTATGTTATGTTTACCTGTTTTTGTTTACAATCAGTGATCACTAATAGATAATTTTCAGATATTCTTGGTACTTAGAATTCAATGCAATCAATTATTGCTTATAGTAAACGTATGATTTTACAATTATTAATTATTAATAAGCGTTAATTAATCTAATGAAGTTTGTAAAATAAATAAATTATTACGATTCTGTCTTGTATAGGTGTATTTGAAGCATGTGACAGTCTGTCAGAAGATTACAAAGAAAAAGCGAGGACACTATTACAAAAATATCGACCAATCGAAGATAACACACAAATGACAGTTGCACAAAAGTTACCATTTATTGAAGAATGGTGGCATCAAAGTGAACTTTTGTTGAAAGGCTTGTGTTTCCAGTATGAAGATATTAATAAATCCATCAAAAAGGCTGACCTTCATCTTAGGTATTTCTTAATCATTGGCTACAATGTAAATTATTGGAGTTTTTAAATTAGCTTTTTTGGCAAATTTCATGGTAACTTTAATATTATCTTTTATATAATATTATACACATAATAAGTAATTGAAAGTTTTCATACTTTTAAGTTGCGTATAGCATACAGTGTTACAGTATACTATTTTAGTTATTTAATATCTGAGTTTATCAATCATCTATGTATTGATTAAAAGTAATGTTTGTGTGTGTGTAAGCAATCTACAACCTAGTCTATCACACTCATCATTCTGAAATTTGGTACAGAGTATAGAACATGTATACTCAAGAATGTGCATCTTGAATCTATTTTTTTAAATTATTAATTTTAAAGACCGACTCATATTATAGACGGCCAAAAAACTAATATTTTTTGTTTAGATTTGGTTGCTATTGGTTACATAAAATAGTAATATTAATATAACTGTATAATATACCTTAAGGCCTGTATTTTATATTTGGTTGATACTACCCAAATTACTGAGTTAAATATAAGGGAAGCTTCAATTAAAATAACTTACATTTAACAGAGTTTGAAATTGGTTAAATCTACCGGCATTTTTAATTTGTCACTAGAAACACCATGCAGGATCAGTTCTTAAACCATAAAATTAGTGTAATTTCAACGAAACTTTTTATGCTATTATTCCTTAATTACTATTTACAAAACTATTGTTATAATTATTATACGAGTAGTCCATATTTATATGTATTTACACATTGTTACTAAGTTTATGCATTCTTACGAAAGTAAATAATGTGGACGATTCATTCAACGCAGAGTTTTATAGTAAAAAATGTTATTTACATATTTGAGAATATTTCATGGATCAAGGAATATTTATCTTATTTTAAAATAAAAAAAAAATGTTCTAATTTATTTTATTTTTAAAATTATTGTAATTAATTTTATTATCACGGTCCCTGAACATTTACTTACCATAATTTTTTTTTATATATATAATTTTGATAAAAAAAAAAAACATGCGGTTATAGTATTTTTATGTTGCTGTGCTGTTATTGTATAACTTGACACCTAACCTATACTGAAAAGAACAACATATTTATTTCTCAAATTTCCAAATATTTGGTTATAAGATTGCATGTTTTAGAGTTTTTAAATTTAATAAAATAAAAATTTATAAATTTTAAAGTTTTTTAAAACAATGGACCATTTAACACTAAAGACACTATTTTAACTTACTATAGTACAATTTTCCATTATGAAAGTATTATATCACTATTGTAAAAAAAAAATTAAATTAAAATTAAATATTTAAGTTATAAATTAAATATTGAGGGTTATTGATTATTTTTACATATTTTTCTAATTTTTAAGGCAATATTTGAAGGTTTCTTAAAGAATATAAATCTGGACTATAATTAAAATACTTAACGATTTGTTTAATTTGAGCATAATACTAATGAAATATTTTTTCTTACATGAATAATTTTACCTATACATTAGTTGCTACAAAGATTTGTTTATTCTGACCATCGTTGATAGAAACATTTGCCTTGCATAAATATTGAGTCTGAGGTCAGTACTAAAAATATTAACGTTTGATCTAATGTATAAATTGAAAAAAATAGTATTTGTTTTAACCCTTTCACTGCTACACTATTTATCCACTGAAACCTGTGTATGCTACATAGAATAAAATTGTAATTTTGAGGTGTATGATCTAATTAGTTAAGTTTAAAATAATACTATCCAAGGTTTCCAAATCTTGTATAGTTACCGGCAAATGAAAATATTATAAGAGACGTAATATATAAAGTACAAGTATTATAATTTATAATAATAAATATCATTAATAATAGTAAAATATAAGGTATTACCTATATGTTCTTTTTCATTTTAAATATTTGTTTATATTTTTTAGAGATGGGTGTACTGAAGCGTTTAACAAATTATTCAGCAAAAAAATACCTATTATTGTTTTGTCTGCTGGCATTGGAGATGTTGTTGAACTCATACTAATGCATGAGAATTTATTTACTGATAATGTATCAGTAGTGTCAAATTTTTTAAAAATGTCTAAAGATAACAATGGCTTATCTACAATTGAAGGATTCAAAGGAGAAAAACTCATACACGTATTCAATAAAAATGAACATGCATACATTGATACACATAAAAATGTAAGAGCAACAACAAATAATAACTACTTGAAAAATATAAAATAAAAATTTTTTTTTCACTTTTCAGGATACGCATTTAAGTGGGAGGTCCAATGTTATTCTTTTAGGTGATTCGTTAGGAGATGCAAATATGGATGGTGGTATCCATTACGATACTGTACTACGTATAGGATTTTTAAACGCCGATTTGGTAATAGCATATATTTTGTATATCATAAATAATTTAAATAAATATTATTTTTCAATATAATATGAATATATTACATTAATAATTACAGATGGAACACGAAGATGGATATTTGCAGCAATATAAACTTGCTTTTGACATAGTTTTGGTTCAAGATCAAACTATGGGATTGCTAAATTATTTGTTGGATGAAGTAATCGGAGTAAAAACAATACCGTCAAATAAAAGATAATATAAAGAGACAACAAAGTGGCTATTACTAATTATTATTATCACTGTTTTTATATAATGATAAAAATCAAATACATATATATTATTTACATTTTACATAGTTATGAAATACTGAATCTAATTTGTTATAACATCTATCTTAGAAAATAAAATAAACTAAAATAATTATTATTCAATAGATTCATTATTTAAATTTAAAATTAATAGTGAAGCTATTAATTGGCTATAAAACAAAATTATTATTGTATATCAAAAGTATTTTTTGTTGAAACATAAAACTGATTATTTATAGCAGTAAAATTACTCACACTTCAAAAAAAAAAAACATGAACAATATTATAATATAATGACTTCAACAACAACAAAATATATAAATGAAAACAAAAATATAATACCTAACAATACAAATTAAAGAAATAAAATAAAATCTTATAATAATCTTTACTAACAATTATACTAGACTTTATCTAATAAAAAATTTTACATAAATATTTTTTTTTTAAATGAGGTTATATTAGGTTATACTCTAAAAATATTACCATTTTTTGTCATATAACTGCGAACACCTAAAATAAATTAAATAAAAAATTACTCATGGACTCATATACTTAAAAACTATTAATTATATAATATAACTATTTTGACCCACCAGTGGTTTCGCTCACTCCGCCTATACCTAACATAGTCACTTGATCAAGTAGAGTAGCAAGTGAACCAGGCAATGTTGCTTTGGATCTGACCATGACTATTGGCTTGGGTTTCTTCGCTGTCTGAGTGTGCCAAACCAAAATCTATGAAAATTGTGTGTATGTTATCATAGAAATTATTTCATATTAGATAAAATAAATATTGTAAAAATATAACAAAAGTTGAATAATTTAAATAAATAACCAAACTTTAATGAGGACTGACAAACAAACAAATTTATTTATGATATATAAAATATTCAATATGTCTACCCCATTTATAATATAATAATATTTCTGTATTTATATAACTTGCATAGATTGCTAATCAAATAAACTATTTACATTTACTTAAATACTTTCCAAATAAACTACACTATATGGTAGGCATAGTCAAATATTTTATAATTTTTACTTTGATTTGAATTTAAAAATACACAAATACAAAACAGAATGCTGAAATAAAATTAAAATAAACAAATGATCTTCACGGATCGAAAATTGTATAAAATTGGTAAACACAAGAAAGTTGTATTAAAAGCAAACAATAAATAAATAACTACCATTTTAATAATTTAACTATATTTTGTAATATATTTCATAAATGTAATTTTTTTTTATGTTAGCTTACAGTAAAATGTAAGCTAATCATTCTATATCATTATGTCAAAGTAAAATTAAAATATATATAATATCTGTTAACTAATATCTCAACTCTCAAGTTCCAAGTTGATTAATTATAAGACACCTACCAAAGATTTATAGGTAACTATAAAGTGTAATTTATCATGTATACATACCCTGGTACAATTTTCTGCTTTTGGTTCAATTTCATCTAATCGAATAGCCAGTGCTGACAAGAAGCGGTCTTCTTCAAAACCCGCCTTATATGGCATAGTAGCATAAGGATATTTGAATAAAAGTTGAACATTAATAGCAAATCCAGCCATGTCCACAGGAAATTTTCTTTTTGCTGGCCAGCTATCAAAAAAGCCAACTACTTTTCCCTTAACACCATTAAGGATTAATAAGTAATTAAGTCACATATTTGCATAATTGTATAGTCTAGCTAATGAGGTTTAGAAATTATAATGAACTAACTTTATCAATAATTGGTGAACTAACACCATACTCTCCGACCAAGCCAACCGGGAACATTGATATTTTCTTTGTGGTACGTATTTCCTTGAAAAGATCTAGATGGAACGTGTTGTCGTCATCGCCAAAATAAATGACAGCGTTTGAGTCATTAATGTTGTGGTTCAGTCTTATCCAGTTGAGAGCAGCTCTACGGTTGGAAACACCACGGGGCATGGCGTCAGGGTTGTGTTTATATATCGATGGCATAGGGCTGGCAATATACGTGTAAGGAATGCCTGATATAACATAAATTATGAATGATAATAAGTCAACATTTAACAATAAACAATGATATATTGAATATTGCAAGTTCTATAAGTAGGTATTGATATTGGTTGCAAGAATGGACTGGGCAGGTGGTCAACATTTCTACTTAGCCGCTCTTCATATTTAGGTTATAGGGCTTATGTAGGTTCATAGTAATATGTGTAGTATGCACTTACATAATATCAAATATAAATGTAATATGTGTTTTTTCTAATAATAAATTAAACAAAAACTATGAATCATAAGTAGGTATTCATTGTATTATTATTATAATCACTGTGGATTTTTAAAAATCTTTTTTTATTATAGCCTTTAACCCATCTTAGTTAAGTGTAGATGCCTAGTTACCATGTACTCGAGTTCTTAAGTAGGTAGTTAAAAGATACTTTAAACATAAATTCTTCTTTTAAATTTTAATAATTGTATGCATTTTCAAGCTTCAAAAAAACAGTTAAAAAAATGACAAAATGTCCTATACTGGAATGCATGTTCCAAATATCTATTTTGATTGGTATTGAAATATTGTAATGTTAAATAATATAGGTACCTAAATGTGGTATGTAAAAGAATTATTGTGAACATTAATATTTATAATTTCTTGGCTGCCTTCTAAATTTACCACTGAGTTAGGGTCTATTCGATCCGACCCAGTACCCACACCAGCCACATCAGTGGAAAAACAATTTTAAGTGCAAATTCTATGTTAGTCTACTCCGTATCTACCTATTTTGTTTTACATTTAAAAAATGATTTATACGTTAGGTATCTTTACAGTGTAAAATTGTACATGATTACATTGTCATGATAAAATGTTACCTACTCTGAAAATAATGAAAGTTGCAGATAAGCTGCGAAGGTATGGAATTTACTATTGAATATTTGGATCGTCAAATACCGTCGTAAAGTGTTATATTAACAGATTAAAGTCTTGATTTTTGGAAATAGATAACATTTCGTTATTCTCTAGTTATAAAGTTGCACAATTATTATATTTTTGCCAAGCTCCACTAACAATGAAATGTTTACAGATTGTCATAAAAAATATTCGCATTCCAATCGAGGTTGATTAAATCATTTAATTCGTGTCTGCTAAAGTAATTAGGTATTATTATAACGAATTTAAAAACTTAATTTTCTTTAATTAGGTCAATTTTTTCTCTATTTTAATATTTTTTTTTTTTGGCCGTTTTTAAAAATATGATCAAAAAAATGGCTATCTTGAAAATTAAAAATAAAACTTAACTGTATGACATTTTTTTGAAGAAAAAAATTGAGACTTGTGCCATTAGATTACTTATTAGGTAGGTACTGTAAAAAAAACTGTATTTAAATAATTATTCATTTCCAAGGAGATACTAATAGGATGATACTGGACTTTTTGGACGTATATTTGTAGTCGACATGTAACTAAGCACATTATTATTTAACATTATTCTCACTGAAATCTGGCAGTAGGTTCATTATTTGTAGACTGCAGTCGGGTCGGTCGTCAGCTACTATCCAATAAAGTCGGGAGACATGCATTAGTGTCTGACCCAATCTGGTGAGTTCGGCAATTTGCTCTCGCCGTGGATATGTAGGCGTAATGAAATAAATGAGAGTAGTATCGTTCCCTCTGTCACCGTTACGGGCAGTTTCACTCTCCCCATTGTAACTGTATTTATTTCCAGGGTTTTTATCGACGGTACTGCTTGTGCTGTCGACTGTTTGTCGACGATGGCGGCTAAATCTGTCCTGCAAAAATAAAAACAAATAAATAATTATTACCATTGTCACTAATTGTCCTTACAATATTGCAATGCCCAATCTCCTGCGGTAAATTATTTTTAGATTCTGAGAGGAACGGAATACTTGTACCTTAGGTAGGTATAATGATATATTATGTGCCATGTTTTTTTTCTAGAAATATTTTCAAACATTTTGATAATTTATTACTAAGCTCTTGATAAATATTAAAAATACAGTCACAATTGTTTTTTATAAGCATTGTAAGTTCGAATTTTGACAACATTTTACAACATTGAATATTTTATCGATTTCTCATGTATATTATTTTGTTGTAATTCAAAGACGAATAACTATAGATATTTGAAAATAACACCATATGTTTAATTTATCAATTTCCATACTTGATAAAATTTCCAAAATATTTTGACTTGTTTTGAGCTGTTATGGACATTTTCAAATTCAATTTCGTTTTTTAAATTTGTTTCTATAATTTAAAAATGAACATTTAAAGTTTCAATATTGACAAAATTTATCAAATTTAAAATTTAAAAATTATTTTGTACTTAAAAATTTATAAAATGTTCAACTTTTGTAGCTAAGGATTTAAAATTTAAAACAATATTCCACGTAAATATGTAAATAAATTACTTAATTCACAATAATATCATCAAATATACTTAGTAATATCTTAGGCTGACAGATGAACGTCATCGCTCATAATCGTTTTTCGTATACATTGATATTATATCATTGAATTCCAAATTAACTATGTTTTTTGGTGTAACTCTAAAACAAACGACTGTAAATACATGACATTTTTACCAACTATTTATATTAACATTTTTTATACAGCATACAGTTTAAAAAATATTTTGACTCTTTTTGAGCTATTTATAAGCATAAAAAATGTAATTAGTTTTATAAAAATATTAAGGATAACAGTTTTTAAAAAACTTGAAATTTTTATACAAGGTTCTTCATAAGTTTTATAAGTGGTAATTAAAAAAAAATTGAGATTAAATCACAGTATTTTTGTACGTGCGTCTGGAGTAAGGATTTTCACAAAACTTGTCATTATCACAACAATTTGCAAGCTATTTTGTTAGAAATTCTTAAATGTTTTTGATATTTTATCTAAGATTTAAAAATTCAATACAGGATTCCTCGAAAGTGTGTCTACTTTTAACAAAAAAAATGTCGATCGGAAAGATAAATTAAATTTTTATGAGTGTTTAAAGTTCAAATTTTTAAGACATTAACTCGTTTTTTTATGGAACAATTTTCTTGTTTTGTTGTAATTTAAGAACAATTGAATGTAGGTATTTAAAATTTGCATAAAATATTTATTTTATATTTGTATATATTTGATAAAATTGTCAAAATATTTTGACTAGTTTTTATAAACATTTGAAATTTTCTATCCTTGATTTATGCTACAAATGTTGATAAAAAGTTTGTAAATGTAATACAAGGTTCCTTATAAGTTTTTATATTTGCATTTTAGAAATGTAGGAACAATTTTTCATTATAAGCAAAGTTTAAATTTTGACAAAAATCTTGAAAATTTGCAAATTAATTTGTAGTTAAAAACTTATAAATGTTCAACTTTCCTAGCTAAGGATTGAAAATATAAAACAAAAATTCTCATGAATAGTTTATAGTGTAAATAAAAATCTAAAAAATATACAAACACAGTTTTTTATAGACATTTTGTTGTAATTTAATAATTGTGGCTACTTATATATTATTATATTTTAAAAACACATTTCCAAATGCATTTTTTTCGGGAAAAATTATTTTAACCTACTATAATGCTTTTACTATAATTAATAGTAAAATAAATTACTTTAATATTATAATAATATCATGAAAAGTATATTTTACGATTATTTTTTCAACCTGTGTTGTGGTAGAAATAAAGGCCGAGATTCATCAATTTAACACACCCATTACAACAGTGACCTGCAGGTATATTGGTATATACTATATATAATTGTGCATTCCCAAAATCTCAAATTTTATTTAATACACATTCTTCAGCATATTTTTGGGTACTTACCTAATATTTTATACTAAACACTTAATTTGTGACCATCACCGATACGTTCGGCGTGACCACTAACATTTTGGGCAAAGATTGGTTCCTACATCACAGGTATTACTGTTATTTTTTATAGCAATTAATTTGGTTACCTGGGTGTATTATTATATTTTCAAAATACTAATTAAGGTAGATCTGTGTATTGTGTTTATGGCATATTATATTTTATGAATAATATAATATAATGTACAAAAAGAACTATGAAATTAATACAACTAACGGGTACGTGGTACTAAAATTCGTATACGTTCGTTGAGGCGTTTAGATAGCCACTAATTAATTACGTAAATTTAAATTTAGTTAAACGATAAAACGTAAACGGACATTTATAAAAAACCACAGACTTATGATAATTGTCTTAATTTTTATTTTTGTTGAATATAACAAAAAATATAAATAACTAACTTACACCGCGTGATGTCATGTGGCTGTCTCTCTTGGGCTCTATAACGTCTAAAAAATCGACGAATACACATTTTAGTACTACCGTTAGTTATATTAATTAATTATCTATTAATTGAATCAAAGTCATTTTTGTTTGTTTCATGATCCTTTAAACGTTATTAAACTAATTAACTAAACAAGGTAGGTAAGTTGCTTATAAATTAATATCAATCTACGTAGATCGTTAAAAAATACAGTCAGACGGAACGGTCTATTTTTTTATAGGGTAACATTTTTTTTTTGACGTTTTCAAAATATTTAGATTGATTTTATGCAAAAGCCTATTTATAGCTTATACCGTATTACTATAAAATGTAACATTAACTACTATAATAAGTAATAACTAATAGCAATATATTTTTATAACAATAGACTGACAGACCGTCTCTGCTCAGAATCGTTTGTCGTACCTATGCAACAATTTATCGTTGTATTCAAATTTAACACTTGTATACAGGCATACAGTAGAGATCTACTCAATGGTGAGGTACACTCGACTCCTATTGTTCAGCAGAGCGGTTACCTACTTTCCCCCCTTTATTCTGATTGTCACATCCAATAAAAATGCAAATGCAAATAATAATTATTCGTATTATTTATTTTTTGCATGATTTGTAAGTTATGTAATAATTTATTATATGTTGTCATGATAGCGCCGTTTTCGTTGAGAAAGCCCAAAGTCGAGTCGATATAAGTATACTGTCCGCTATAAATACAATATAAATTATGATTCTCACACCTTATAATAGTTATATAACCAAAACACACAGTCTGTGTGACGCAGAACCACAAACAACTACAACGATAAATTATTAATTTTTCCCCACCCCTTTATTACTGTCCATATTATCTTGTTTGAAGACGATCGTCGCGTAATCGACAGTCACTTATTTTTTGTTTCCCGGCCTTGAAAGACAACTGAGACTAACCGGTTGATCCATTCCTTTAGTTGTGTTTTTTTTTGTATAATGGTCTTCCCGCCGGTGAGCCAAATTTGGTGGCAGTGATTTCCATTTCGAAAAAAAAAAATGATTCTTTATCTGGCTGGTAAGTTTCTCCTCATTTTAATCATTATTAGATTGTATTATATTATTTTTTAGATTTTTTAAAGATTATGTAATGTTTTTACTAGACGTTAACGTCTCTCGAGGTTCTTTCGTAATCTATGTTCCATAGAGACTGCTATTATTTTTATGGTCAATTATCCCCATTGAAACCGTGATGAGAAGTGTATATATCTATATTTATAATAGACGATCTGATTATTATTCTGAATCTATTATATTCTTCTTAGTCCGAGTTTAATGCCGTTTGAATTCTTAAAACCAAATTTAATTTTAATTTTCAAATCTCCAGTTTATTCAAACAAATCAATTGCTTACAGTTTTTTTTTCTAACTCCTATCACACACTTATCTTGTTCCCGGTTCAATAAATATACTATTTCTACCACGCCTTACAACATAATTATTATAATATATTTACAAGAATAAAAATCCTCTACGAACCTTCAAATTATCGTAGGCCGTGGCCACCCGATCTTGAAAAGATAAGGAATGAAGCGTGTCATCTTATACTTTAAGCTTTAAGTCCGGTATTAAATCTATTGACTATTACCCTCGAAAATTAATATGTATAATAGGGAATAACAGTATAGCATGATAATATTGAGTTTACAAATAATTGTTAAATTTAAGTTAAACAAAGTTTACATGACTTTATTTTTTATATACTAATTACATTAAACTCTGCATTAAACGCTAGCGGATTATCTATGGTCTAGTACTCTTAAAATATGGTCTATGTGCAATATATTATGTATTTTTGAAAAATAATTGTTAATGTTATATACACATACAAGGAAGTAGCTAGAAAAATTGGCTAAGTTTTTTTTTTGGGGGGGGGGAGGTTATAAATATGTTATATTATGTAAGAAAATATGAAATTATAAAAATATTATTTAAATCATGAACATGACATTTCTTTTAAATTCCAGTAACTAGATTATCTTATATTTCTGCCTTAATTGTAATTTTTATACTTTAGCATACAAGTTAAATATATATAAATCAAAAATAATTTAAAAAAATATATAACGTAGTATAATACTACTATACTAATTTAATTTTCCTTGCACGTGTTGCTCCGTCTTACAAATATAAAGCATAAGAAAAACTGTTTTGTGCTGGAAAGAATCGAGAAAGCTACATTCACAACTAAGAACCGAAATTTTCACCACATAAAAGGGAGAACTTTGGCTGCGCAATATTGTTTTTATTTTTTCGATATCGGAACTACAAAAAAAGTTATTCAAGTTTAAAAACTACCAATAAGTTCTCCTTTTTGTGTGGTCAAAATTACGTTTTTAGTTATGACCAGTAGTGTATTTTGGCCGGTCTCGGACCCCCCCCCCCCCTGAATGGAATAATATAATTATTAATTCATAACTCATAAGTATTTTTTTAAATATTATACACCTAATTATTTCTTCTTGAATATCTTGCATAATGCATATTATCGATCACTATACTTATATGTAAGTAATGAAAACTAACGATCAAATTGTTCGTTATGATAGTAAACAATTAGTAATACTTATAGTAATAGAAAATATTTTCCAAATTTCCGAATTTTGTAGAACGAAACGCGTACTTGACATTGTAACCGACATTTGCTGTCTATATAGCTATCCACGAATTATAAACTCTGGTATTTACCTGGTCGGCGGGGTTGCGTAAGTGATCGCGGGTTTCGCACACCGCGTACAGCTTGGATGTGCGTGTGGCCGAAGAGCCAACCAACTTGGACCGGTTCGGCTCGTTGTCAACGGCCGCGGTGTTGGACGGTTCCTGGAGCAGAGACGATGAGGACAGCGGTACGACCGCGCAACACGCGGTCGCCGTGTAATTGAAGTAAAATGCCGCGGTGACCGTGGTGACGGCTGCGATGGCCAGAAACATCACCACGGCGGTCTTCCACGTTTTCTTTACGTGCATGGTGGCCGTCGTCGGTCGGGCGACACTGGTTTTGCAGCTGTTGTTGTTGTTGTTGTGGTAGTTACATCGGCCCAACGACGGTGCATGTAGTTGCGTTTTGATACCACACCTGTAGCCGTTGTTGCTGTTATTGCTGCTGCTGCTGCTGCTTCCGCAGCTGCCGCTGTACCGGCGGTCGGTCATGATAACGCCGTCATCGGCGCGGCGAACCGGAAGTTATCGGGGCAGCGCCGAAATACTGTTGACCGGCGGTTGTTGTTGGGGCAGCGACGCGTGGGACACCGGACAACGAACCGGAGTGGTAGTAACAACTGTAGTCGTCGTCACCGTCGTCGTTGCGAGAGGCGTACTGCGCAGGTTGTCGGTGATTGAAGTGCGGTGACGGCGGCGGTGACATGACTGCCGGATGATCACCGCGCCGCGTACTGCTGGCACACGACCGATTCCTCACCTAGAACACGTGAAAATCAGAACCTTGGTATACGAGTGTACGAGTATCGCGATTCGCGGCATAGCAATGGTAACTCCCGATAGTAAATTACCACGAATCCCCATTGCATCATCATCATATCGATGAGACCATCTCTAAATCAAGTAGCCACTCGGGCTGTAATTTTCTTAGTGGAGGAGTGCGCTATGTACTTATGTGTTCTTCAACGCGTAATCAAACTATCGAGTGAGCTAGGTATGTCGAAAATGTCTGAACAATATTCTCATCGATGTCGCTATAATATTATTATATTATATAGTCAATGTAGATTACGCCTATGTTAGTGGGAGACCAAAGTGGGTGATTGCCTCCTCCCCCAGTTGGAAATTAGTTGACGGTTAATTTTTATCGGGTTTTTGATTTTTTTTTCGTGTTTAAATATAAGGCAACGTAATGTACATCTTTTTGTACCTAAGCTACGTATAATATGTATAAAACAGTTTTATCTATTCTCAAGTTATCAGCTCGTTTGCTCAAATTTATAAAATCTTGAAAAATTATTATTTATTTTTATTTTACGATTTGTTGAGTTCTAAAAAAGTCACTTTAGTGACTACCAACAACTGTACAAATAAAAAATACTAATTGTCCTAAAAATACAAAAATATGTAAAGTGAAATTGTATATTATATACAAAATCTTTAATTCGTGAAACAGATTTTGATCAAAACTAGGTTTTTTTTCACCAAACTATCAAAAAATTTAAAAGCCATACATACATACATACATACATACCCAAACATAGAATTTATACTTTTATACTCTTTTTTTGCTTAACATTAGACAGTGGACAGATGGACACTAACCTAGGGTTGCCATAAGTCCTGGTTTTAAATATAGTGTCCCGGTGTCTCGATAAATTTGTACGGGTTTATTGTCCCAGAAGTATATTTAAATAATTATGTTAACATTTTGTTTTTTATCATACATTTCTAGTATAAAAAATATATTGTTTTGATAATATAATTAAGTAGATTGATTGACAACATTTATTTTTCTCGTGTGAGGGGTGTCAACATTTGTTTTTCTAATGCTGGTTTGTTCGATTAACTGATTTATTATTGTCTCATATAAAACAATGATGTGGAGTGAAATGTTGTTATTTGAAAAATCAATACTTATCGCGCGTAGGCTAATATTTTACGATAACTATCTAGATAGCACTGCATATAGGACCTATATTATAGATAAGCATTAGATGCGTACTAGTGGCTGAAAAAACTCAGGAGCTAGTATGCATTGAACACCCTATATCATCGTGACAGCAGAGATCACGACCAGGTAATAACATAGGTAATAAAATATTAATATATAACGCAATAGTATAATAATACATTAAGTAATAAACAGTGCACGTCTAAAACTCTTAAATATACGCTTTGAAGTACTCATCGCCATAATATATACTTGCACCATATTATAATCTGATCAATCTACGACCGCGTACACACACTTGAAGTCACGGGTTTTATTTTTATACACGAGAGTACGTCATATATATATAATAAATATTATATTATATATATATGTCATATGATATACTCAACAATGCAATTTAAACGGCGTCTCCACCACCTATCCATGTGTGTTATCAATTGAAATTAAATTCCTAACGCATCTTTAAAACGGAATTGCTAGGAGAAGAAAAAACGGTCTTTCAAAATATTGCATCTGTCCCTTTGGCCTCCATTGTTCGATAAGCTATTTTGATATACTTAAAAACTATAACGTTCGAAACTCGAAAGTGAATATAAATTAAAAATATAATTTCTCAAATTGCACATTTCTCATATTTTATTTATTTTTATACAATTATACAGTGGAATTCCTTCTACAGAAAAACTTCATTTGACATTTATATATAGTGTAAAAACCGATAGAAAGTGGGAAAACTCATTTTTGGTTGGGATTATTAGATTATTAGATTAACAGGAATCGGTTAAAGGTTAATTTTTTTATTAAATACCTTAGATACCTACTGTAATTTAGAACTTTTTTAAACAAAAGTTATCAAATTTTTATCAATTTTTTGTAGTGTAATTTCTTCAGTGTAATAATTAATTATAGCTATATGAGCATATATGACTTATAATACTGTATATATATACATATATATAGGTATATAGGTATGCATATTATAATTAATGATTCATAAATGTTGGAAAACAATACATTTTTTTTTTAATTCGATTTAGTTATTAATATTTCATTTCGATTTTTAATCCGATTTCATACGCTGCTTATTTCCCAAATAAAACAAAACAAATTCGATTTTTCGATTAACTGAAATAATTATAATATGTTACATAAAAATATATATGTACAGACGTACAGTATATATTATGAATAATGTTTGATGAATATTATAAAAGTTATAAGACTGTTAAAAAATCATGATTTAAATATGAAACACAGTTCCCGGTAATAGGAGAGCATGAATTTAAAACAAATGTTTTACATTCCTATCTAAAAGTAAGTTTGCGCCACTAAATACTTAGGTTTAACACATTTTTTAGAAACTAAGACTACAACACTAATAGCTCATGACACGATTTATGTTCTCAGAGAATACACAATATATACACATTACTATATCAGGTAGAACTGATAATATGTTGATATATTGTTGGAAGCAATAATAATAATATGTTGTGCGATGGCAATTAACCTGGCGAGCGTCCGGTGCTAGTAATAGGTTTTTGATTTTCATCGTTTCTAACTGTTTCCGTGAACATGTATAATGTATAATATAATTGTATATAGAATATATGGTCACGCTGTAATAAATAATAAATTTGTGGTTTTTTTGCGACCTATATAATATTGTTTTAGGAGTAATCAGTAGCTGCAAGTAGCTTGCAACAACCTAGTTAAGGCCTAGGGGGAAGGCCAGTCAGCGGAATCAGTGAAATGATAATATGTTTAAAAAACAATCATATTTTGATGTATCTAAAACTAACGATAATTAAAACGTACATTAGGACATAAGTTCGACATAGATTCAGTGATCTAGGTATACTAAACAGAGAAAGAGAATAATGATAATGATACTTTAAAAATATATCATAATATATCTTAATACCTATACAGGCGTACGTATATGCAATTATAAAATACCTATTAAATGACTAAATTATTATTATACGATGAAAAATATATTATTATTATTATTTTAATGACTAGATGGGGCTTTGACTCTGACTCATTTTCAACTTCGATTTCGCTGGACTCTAGTTTGAAATCTTTAACTACCAAATCCTTACTACTACCATACTTGCACACCTATGACCTATAGGGACTATACTGGGTAGTTTTCGATAATACACATATGACTATATGAGTAATTTGATATTTGTTTTCAGCACAATTACTATAACTTGTTATAAAATAGAATGATCTCACGTTTTTGTTGTGGCCAGTGGTTCTAACTGTGTTGTATGTTAATATATTAATTGTCGGGTCGTCTATACCCAACTCGATGGGAAATTATTACACTCAATCAAATTTTAAATATAGCTTAAATAGTCAACACACTCAACACCCGACGAAAACAGGCATTTAAAAATAATCATCTTTTCACAGTTCATTCCATTTAGAATCTAGTCGAACGGATTGACAAGGGGTTCAGTGTATATAAGTAATAAGTATATATATACTATGTATATAGTTAAAGTATATGTTTTTTTTTGGTCTAACGTTCCGATCGTAAATCTGTTCGCTAACGCCAGTTGTGGTGTACCTACCTATATAGCAACTCACATGGTACCTCAATATTAGCCACCAAATACAGAAAAACCAGTAGAAATTCCATAGCTTATATTATTATATAACGTTGTAAAGGAATTGTAAATATATTATGTGTGTGTGAGTTGTGTTTATAATAGCTAGCACTTAGCAGCAGTTTAATATATTAAACGTTCTATCGTTTATAGCACATAATCTACTTGACAGTGACACATTCTAATGTAGCGGAACCACCAGAACCTCTGTATAGCGGACATTAAATACAATAATAACTATATCCAGGTTGGCATTGAATCAATTATATGGGGGCATTAGGAGTTTTTTTTAAAGGGGATGCGATTGGAGATACTCGTAAAGATATTAAATAGTAAATATGTATACCACAAGGTACAACATATTGAATACAATTTTTAATTTAAGAAAAAAAATGTTAAGGGTACATTTCAAAAAAATGTATAATGGATATACGAGGCTCGATGGTGCAAAAATGAAAAAAATAACAATGACCCATCCATTTTAGGATAGAATATTTTACTCACTCACGCATTCTATTTAGACTCTGAGTGGAGCGACAAATGTATTAAATTTACAATGATTATGTGTTATTATTTTAATTTTATTTTGGGTCTGTCACCACCTTATGGAGCAGAAAAAATGCTTCAAACTTCAATTTTGAGGGTGGCTCTGGTAGCAACATTGGTTTTAGTTAGTCATTTGGTTGGTATTTTAATGTCTTACTTAGTAGGAAATTTTAAGTAATTTTCAAAATATATAGAAAAAACTAAAAAAAAGTTGTATATTTACAGAATGCAAGTTTTTAACAAAATCTATTACCTATGTTATTTTATTGTAGATAATTTAAAAATTAATTATTAATTAACGTAGTTATTTGAGATGTCCTCCAAATGTTTATAATAACAGTTTATAGTCATAATACAATTTTAAGTCTTTTAACTTTTTTGAACTATTTATAGACATTTTTAAATTTTAAACCTTTATTGTGTGTTTTTATTAAGCGTTTAAAGTTTAATTTTCGAAATCACAAAAATATACAAATTATTTTCCTGTTGAAAATTCATACAATTTTTAATTTTTATAATATTTTTTTACTATAAGGCCCAAAAATATAATACATGATTCCCCATAAGATTTTCTTAAGTACCTACCTAATTATAAAAATACATTAGGTCATTTTTAAGAGCGTTCAAAGTTCAAATGATGATGAAATTGGACGTATAAACGAATAATAATGAATTTCTTCTATCAATTTTAGTTACTTTGTTGTAATTCATTAAACTTTGATAGTTTGATCATAGGGACTTAGCGACGAAATAGTTTCCGATTGACATATATATGCTTGTGGTTCATCGGCAACTATTTCGGCAACTTATACTGCGTAGGTATATACTAGAATTTAAAATATAAACTTGCAATGCCTGAAATATCTTAGATTGATAACCTCAACATGAAATTACTGTCGGTGTATAATATATTAAATATAGGTAGACAGGTAGTTATAGAATCTGAAATTTTAAATTTGAACTTTTAAAGATTTCTTAATGCTCCAATCCATGCTGCACCATAATAATTATGGTTATTGGTATTGGTGTGTCAAATATATTGTTATGCTGTACATAGTCAGAGTGTCAGACGAGAGACATTCTGTATATAATAAACTAAATAAATACTTAATTAATAATAACTGTGCAGATGACTTAGGCTTATAATAATAATAATAATATGTAAAATAAATAATCCACTCCACGCGGAGCGTTGAACAATTCTCCCGGGAGAGATCATCGTCATTAATATTATTCATAGTAAAATTAAACATATATATATATATAGGATGTCGTTTAAAACAAAACATAATATTATACTGTGTGGAGCCAAAAATAATATCACGCCACGCGACAACCCGTAGAACCTACCACTACGCGTGCCGAGGTGTTATTACATATATTATATATAACGCTCTCCACCGTGTCGTGCTACATAATATTATATAGCGTGCCATTATAGTACTTCAGTGTAGGCCAAGATAGTAATTGTTTATAGACCATCGCCGAGGTGCGAATGACAAAACATCATTAAAAAATATTATATATTTAATACTAGTGGCATTGGCTTAAGTGTTCTATATTATTATTTCAAACTTTCATATAATAACCTATAGTTGGAATGTACAATAATATTATGTCGATGCATAGCGGATAATGTGAATATGTGATAATATATCGATTTTGATGGTAGACAAATGATATACCGGATTATAAAAAGGAAAATAGTATAATGATTTAATTTCTTTATTTTGAACTGACGAAATGAACCTTTTATAGGTACTTATTTCATTTATTTTAGATAGGCCTATGTATTTAATGTTATACGCTAGTCTCGGATAGTGTACGGAGGCAATGCTTTAAAAATGATAGTTTAAAACATTCAATCAATTTCATCATATATCCTAATAATTACAATCTATTCGCACACTTCAAAACGTATTAAAAGGCGTGAACGATAACACAAGTATTATAAGTATTGTAAAAGCATGGTTGATAAGTAAAATAGGTTACCTATGCCTAGAATCATTTGATTTTATCTACCTCCGAGAGAATTTTCATAAAACACTCGAGTACAATAATTACGTAACAGAATAGTTTTTCGAGTGAAGTTGAACAAGTTGGCGCGTGCCAACTGCGGAGCTCTGTTGACGTAAATTTGTTCGTAAAAATAATGTCAACTCTATAGGTATTTATCGAAACTATAATAATATTATATAGGTTTAAGGCACATTTCCCCATAGCGGCACAGCGGTGGGTCATCGGCAGATATTTTCAATCACCCGCGATTACGTTACAGTAAAATACATTTTTTGTTATATTATTTTCTATATACACAAGTATAGTATTATATTGTTATTATACTACATTATCATAACATAATATTGTTCTATATATAATATGCATAAGTACCTCTATACGCGCTATTGTACTGCAGCACCGCTTGCGGTGTAACGAATAAACTCCATCGCCATAATATATTGTAATAATAATATTAGAAAACTAAATATTAGGTATGTATATTATAGTAGTATTGATAGGTACTCGTACGATATGTATGCTATCTACCGTAAATATTTGTTTATCGTAATTTCTCTTATTATTTGTTTAATATGCTATCTACAAATTAATTCACCTATTTGTACAATAAAATTGTGGCATTAGGTATGCCAGGACCTCTCATTTTCTCATACGTTTTTGAAATTCAGCTACCACTTACCTACGTCTCGATATATAAATACTGTACCAGTCAACTATTATAGTAAGTTGTGTTTTTGTAAACACTTCGACTTGCTTTACCTTTATTTGAATATCAGAATATACAATTCCAGACATAATATCTATGCGATATCGCACAAATTTAAACCACAGTAATTATACTTTCTATTAGTATCGTAAGCATTTTTTTTACGTATAGAGTAAAATATTTGTCTCTCTTTTTTAGTACATTATGGTTTTCAAAATATTTTCTACTAAATCTCGTTTTCTATTAGTTTTAAGAACGTATTTTAATTCAGCACCACTAACTGTTTCACTACCTATTAATTTTAGTACACGTTTGTTCATTGGTAACTTAATAAATCACGTGTTTATAAAAAAAGTAAGTCCCCTCATTTTGAATGACATGTCGAAACAATTAATAACACGTAGCCGAAACATTAATTTTAGTAATTAAGAAATAATAATAATATAATAATTAATAATACAAATACCCACAATTAAATTACGTATCATTCTATTATATCCATACGACTTACAATCATAGACTGACAGACTAATTGCAAAATTATATAGTGTATAATAATATGATACAGTCATGCGGTATATGATACGATTGGTACCGAATACCGATGAAATATATTGGTAGATACCCATAATTTTGTAGACAGCTTAATATACTAAACAATTAAACGTGCGGTAGATAGCATATTGTTGTACGAGTACCTATTAATGTATACGATGAGTATACTACATAATATACAGTAAAAATCGTCTATTATGTCGTTCAAGGGACCAGGAAAAATAGGTCAAAATAACCGATAGTCATAACACTCATAACATTGATAATAACAGTATACATTATCTATATAATATTTTAATCACAAAATGTTTACTATATTAAGTATAATATTATTAGAAAGTAAAGTACCTATACTATGATTACATATTAGGTAAGTTTTAAAATAAAAATCTGTTATTTTAGTTTCTACTTTTTCAAAGTTTGATTTTTAACTTAAAATTTATTAAATATATTTAAAGCCATAAATTTGACACTGATTGCTTAATATTTTGCCTTATGGCTTATATTTAAAATTATCATTGCCATAGACTATCGAAATAATATGACCCGCGGTCGTTATAAATAAAACATTAATTGTTTAAATTCATAAGAAATTTAAATAATTACATCCATACAAGTCATACTTTATAATATTATAAGAACCGCCACAACAACCGATAACATTTAACGTGGTATAGGTTCAACATATATGAGTTTTTCCATAGGACCTTTAATTTTAGGTCATTAAACTCGGTGTATGTCACTTCAACCGATGTTACTATAAACGATTTCTACTGTATATATATATTTATGCTATGCATATTATTGCTGTTTACCGTGTAATCGAATCCCGTTATAATTCCGTCGATAAAACGCTGCAAACGGTGGTGGCAAGTAACGAGCGGAGTTCGCGGTGGTGTTTTTGAGCTTACCACGAGTGTAGTTTCCGCACACCGTACATTACGTCATGCAGTGTAATATATGCACACAGACGACAGGAGCCGGCACGGCGGTCTTAGAATACTAGACGCGACTGCAGGCCACGAAACTTTTAACAAAAATTTGAAATTTCAATTCTTCCGTCGTCTTCGTCGTGGGTCGCGACAGGTATGCTATTATTACCATAAAAATTATATAATATTATACCGTCGATGTCACAATATAATATAATATTATACTGTAACTATACAGGTAACCGCGATTAACTGAACGCCTCCGCCGGAGATCCGGACGGTGTGTGTGTGTGTGTGTGTGACGCGTGTGTGCGCTCGTCTCGCGTGTATACCGCACTAGCTCCTAATATTATAATAACTGTCTGCTGCGCCGCTGTCTATCAGAGTGCGGCCATCACGGAGCAGTCCGACGATGGCGCGGGTCTAAAAATAAACCATCATCACATCTCCTCGTCTATGTAGACTGTAGAGCAAACGGCTGCCGGAGACGGTGCCACGCGCGCGTGTACCGGCTTGGCGCAGCGGCGGTGCGATGACGTCGAGGAGGGAAAAAATTGAGAGAGAGAGAGGGGGGGAGAGAGAGTGTGTGAGAGAGAGAGAGTGTGTGAGAGAGAGAGAGAGAGAGAGAGAAAGAGGGTGATAAAGAGATAGAAAGAGAGATGAGCTAGTGGTGTTTTTTACCTACTTCACTTTATAGATAGAATAAATACGTGCACGGGGGACATTGTAATACGCGGGTCGTGAGGCGAGTGTATTATTATTATTATTATTATTATACGTTGTCGCGGACGAGATACCGTGCAGGGCTGCAGAGGAGGGGAGTCGGATCTCTGCTGCGCCGACGGAAGCTGCTGCTGCTACAACAGCCGTGTATAACACGCGGCGGTGGTCCAGCAGCCCGATATCCTATGGCATTCGTCTACCACAGTTCACGATTCTGGTATAATCTTTAAATCGCATATTATCATATTAAGCACCTACCTAAATAATAATATTATTATATTATCATGTAGGGCGTTATTGAACCACGATAGCCATGGTAGAATAACATTTTAATTCAATAAATATGTATACCTATAATATAATATGATACAAGTAGGAAATTGGTCATTCTGAGAAATGCCCGGGCAATGCCCTAGATACGTGTGCCAAGTAAGAACATATAATCAGTATTTTCTCATAATAGAGCATCTATGTCCGATCATTTTTCACAATGAAAAACAAAATATACAATAATCAAGTTCTACATTATTATTACCTATTATTTACCCATAAACCTGTTCATTAAAATATCGAAATTATTTATGCGTACAGGTACTTATATATTTAAAAAATGACATTAAATATTAAACTGGACTTACCATACTTACTTATACTTACCTATGTATTTATTACAAAATATTTATAACATTGATTTCCATCATATTAGCTGATAAATTTTACTCTTGCAGCTGCACCTATTGTTTGTACATTTGTGTGCGCAAGAACACAATATTTTATTAATTATTATACGTTATTTGAACTTTGAAGTTGCCCTAAGGCCGGGGCTATACACAGAGTATACGCCGTGTATAGTTCTGTCCTTACATGTTCTCGCAATGCAATTTTTAGTTTTTGGGACATCGTTCGTGTTTAGGAAAAAATCTCGTAAAAATAAGTCAAATAGTTAACCGATTCCGAACATATTATTGTGCCAATATCCAATTTGATGTACCAATTTCATAATTATATTATCATCAACATATGATATACTTACGATTACAATAATATAAAACAACAAAAAATAATGCAAACTATATATGGCGTGCTAATCCAATCCGAAGAAGCATCGAATTATGGAACGTTTAACAATATCTAAATCACTTTTGCATTTCTGATATAGTTGTTATCGAAAGAAATCTATTAAGTAATTAAAATTAATACACTTAATATTATATTTAAAGCAGTTAATTTGACTGTCGTTAGAAATTGACAATTGCACATACCTGGGTAGCAATACATTTAACAATAATTTATTATTAATCAACTTTTTATCAGGCGAGTAGTACAAAAGGTACAAAATGTACACAAAATTAATGGACATTGTGCACATTGCATGTTTCATTATATTAAACTAATAATGAAAATTGTGAACGGTAAATATCACTGTCAATGTGTAGTAAATTAGTATATTTAATATATGTATCTACTGTATAGTAGCCAGTAGGTCGGAAAGGTCGAATCGTACTTAAATTAATGTAGAATTGTACTCGGGTTAAAAAAAGGTTATTTTCGTAGTTCGAAATTGCCCGAAAACGATTCACGTACATGTTTTTATTTATAAACTGTATACTTGTCATATGTACAGTTAAATCCAGGGTCTGTTTAAATTGCATCCCCCAAAAAAGGTCACAGTAATATACTATGTAAATAGCGGGCCGGGATATTATGTTTATTTCCAATCGGTATAACTGATACGTACTGATCAGCTTCAGCAGTCAGGAAACAAAATCTAAAACTAATGGAAAAAAAAATAAAGCTAACAAGACAATATAATGTATGAATTGCAACCAAAAAAAAATTACCGTTTTGAACTTTGTGAGGGAATTATCTTAATCTTACAAATTTTGATCAGTTTCCTGTAATTCCTAATTTATTGTTATTAATGCATTGTTTAATCATATAATTTTTAACTAATTATTCGTACACTTTTTTATCGGATATTTTATTACTTATTTTTAATATTAGGTACACTTTTTTAAACATAAACAACAAACTCTTTTAACCATACGAATATTAATTCAATAACTATATGGTACGTTTGGTTCAGTAAAATAACTTGAGTGCAATTTGAACATTGCATTTTTTGAACTCAAGTGTTATTCAAATATATTTTGGTTTTGAGTAAAGAGTTGTAGCCTGTAGGTATCTTAAATAATTAGGTTAATTAAATAGGTCAATTCGCTCTATTAATACTAAAGATAATAAAGATAAAAAAATACACAACATTGGGTTTGATGAACGGAAATTTGCTATAGGTAGGTACCTATTGCACTTGGATCAAACACATAGATAACAAACAGTGCGCTGACATACCTACTCTTAAGAGTAAAAATAACAAGCTTCATACATCTTAATTAATAAGAACCGTCATTATTCGTGAAAATACTCACCTTCAAAAAAAATACAAACTTAATGTGCAAAAAAAACCGTTAACTTTAACATTTTACTTTTGATCTTTATACATACAAAAATAAAAATATGAGTATATGTACAGATACGATGCTATTTCTATGTCTCGTCCGGGCTGTGTTCCATCTAAAACGGTGTCCCAACAAACCCGTCTAATCAACGTGCAAAAGATGGCCCAACAAAATAAAATTCTAAAAATATTGATTTTATTCACCACGAGTCGTTCGATCAGCATTATGATTTGTGACTGGCAGAGGCCAAAAAAGTATGTACTAATTTATTGTAAATTAATTTTTCACGTCGAATTGGTGTCTTATTGCAATAGGTACATGTTGATTTAAATTTAGTCGTACAAATTCATATTAATATTACGTACTAAATAATTTTTAAAAAGCCAAAATTAAATTTTGGTGGTATAAGGGGGAGGGGAGGGGGAAGGGGTTATTAACAATGTATAAATTATATGTTGGTGTGTTGTCATAGGATGGCTACTTTTCTCATGTGTCTCATATATGTTATAAATATATATATTATCTGCATACAGGCTTATTGTAATAAATTAACTACTGATTGTTTGTTTTTTAAAATAAAGTAAAAAAAACAAACGTGAGTATCGAGTTTAATTTATTGACCTATCAAAAGGACTAAAGAGGAACATTACATTTTGTTAAATGCACGTAATATAATGTGTTTTAAGCGTAACAGTTTTATTAAACCTCAGAAAAAATGAAAAGTACCAAATACATTTTCTTTTTTAAGTATTATACAACCTATCTATTCTTAGGTTACACTTTTCTTGCCATATGCCTATATTTCTTTTGCTTTAAAGCTTATCTATAGACTACAATTACAATTGTGAGCCAAAAAAGTTTACCAGATTTAAATTATAAAAAAAACCACAGGTAATATGCCAACAAAATTAAAATTTTTTTTTTTCAATTTTAAATATTAATACCTACTTACATAAGAAAATATATTTTCCATATTACAATAGGATACCTTTTTCAACTTTTAAGCCATATGAAAAATAATTAGTTAAATGTTAATGTTTATTATAAATTATTAATGAGGTAAAAATTAAATCGTTGATTGACACAGCTGTTAGAAGAAACGTCTTGAAAATAATTCTTAACATTAGATAACCTATATTTTACGAAAAACATTAACTTATAATTTCTATACATTTGTAGTGAGTTGGCGGTCAATCTCGCGATATTGTATTTGGCCGTACAGGAACTATACTGTCCTGCAATGGAAGTATATGCAACTGAGTAAAAAAATTTAAAATAACTCAGTCCTAAATTCGTAATAATAATGTAAGCGAACGACAAATATTAGGTCTTGCTACGTTTTATATATACACCTCATATATATATTATAATAATGTAGGTACCAAATGCGTAGACCTCGACGTTAATCGACTCCGTTTTAGACACAACAATATAACGTGTATATTATGGGTACATGCTACAGCAGGAATACAAGACAGCGCTTTTCGTATTATTATTATTGCGATGACGAGTCGACGATGATAAATGAAAATCGACGACGTTCAACCGATGACGTGCGCACGCGTATATTATGACTGTTGTATGTAGGTAAAGTAATAATTATAATATTGTAAATAATTATTATAAATGAAAAGTTGAGGGACGTCAACTCCAACCACGGCCGTGGGTGCTGTGTATACTGTATAGATTATTCTATAGGTACCGTATATATATCCACGTATAATGTATATATCTATTATCTATACGACTATATATTATATACCACTATACCAACGGATATGTAAGTCGATTCTTTTATCACTTGATTTTTTTTTATCGAATTTTTGTGTGATTTCTTATGGTTTGTATTGATTTGTACCTATGATTTTTCACTCACTCTCAAAGACTCAACTTTTTAAATAGAAAATAACTTATTAAGTCATAGATGGTTGTTTAAAAAAAAATAATACAGTTCAAATTTGAACTCAAAAAGTGAGTGCAATTCCAAAAAGAGAAAAAACTCAGCAGACGAGTAGGGGAAAAAAAGTTTAACAATTTGAATTTTCCAAAAATAAGTTTAATATTAAGTCAGTTATGCAGTAAAAAAAATAGTATCAAATTAAAGGTCACCCAACCGAAATATTTAGTGTTAAAGTATAGGTAACCTTAAATCGTGACCAAACTGTATATTATATTAATTTGACCATAATGCGTTGCGTGAAAATGTATTTATTATTATTATTTAAATATTCTATGGCACGAGGAGGAGGACATTCCATTTCGTGAATTGAAGACGATTTTACAGCGTTTAATCGAAGCTGATGCTTAGTGAGCATTATACATATACAGTATACACATGTATATATGGTAATATATAATGTATATATAAGTAAGAAGTTCGGGTATTATATAAAATCGATCATAATATTAAAACTTCGACAAATCCTACTCTAATGTGTGGATTGTATCGAATTATAAAATATTTTACATTGTAATTTGTTACACTGTGTAAGTAACTTTAGAAAATTAATGTTGCTATAATAGTAGATAACTCGTAGCGTATCGTTGAGTGTACCTAAATATAATATCATATCATTGCCTGTATGAGATTTTCTCCTATAAAATACTTCGATTGTTGAATATTATAATTTATAAATTATATAGCATGACTATTTAGTAATTATTATTACAATAATTAATACATTTTAAACCTATTGCATTAGTTGACTCTCGGCTAGACTATAAACAATATCTTGCCGCATCGTTATAATAGCATAATATATATAGGTAGGTCCTCCTAATCGTCAATACACTATAATATAATGTATGGTTACTGTGTACGTCTGTTAATTAATATGTACACACACGCGCATTATGTTATCGTCGTTGAATTAAATTATTATTATTATTACTATTATATTATATCGTTGTATGGTACCGGTTGACGGTGAAATGGAAAACACAACATTTTTTTAAACAACCACCCGTCGTTTGATTATGTGTATATATAAATGAAAAAACTCTCGCACGCACACACAATAAACTAGCGCAAACACGATTTCGCGCGAGACTGTGTACCTATATTATAACAATATCCAGAGGACTTAGTATAATAGGACGGCGCGCGGTGACTGTCGTGGTACAGTGTTGTTGTAGTCATTACTGGCCGACGGCTTGTTTGCGAATAGTGTGTGTGACGAGTATCATACGTGTGTGCGGGTTATACCTATCTACTATATAATATATTATAAATTATAATGGAATAATGCAGCAACGACAACAATATAAAACGAAACAAGTATAATAATATATACAACTATATTATAATATTATACGAAACGCTCGTATATATAATGTATAATATATTATAGCTACGTAGCTGATAAATACGTGGGTATAAAAACATAATATATATCAGGCGGTGAATAAAAAATTATTTAAAGTGATACTATACGGTATTTGTAAGCCTAGTGTCCTAGTTGCAGGGGCAGATTTATAGATATAGAATATGGATAGATACTCAAGTATATGTATATAAATAACCCGGGCTGCAAATGTTATAACTGCAACAAGGGCCCCCTGTCGATGATGCAATAGCAAATTAAACCGCTTATGTTATACTTTTATTATTATATATTTCGTATAGGTGTGTGTTAAATTTTTGAAATTTTTGAAATTTTTATGAACCCCATAAAAGATAAGGTAATTTTTTTTTTACTTCTTGTTCTATTAATTCTTTTATTTGCAAAATAAAATACGAAATAATTATTAGAGTTGGTGTATGGTAAAAAAATATTCTCCGCAGGAATTCTCAATTAAAAGTCGTTGTCACATTATTTATTTATTTATCGTACATGGTACATAATATATATCAAGACGCACGTAGAGACGTGCAGTGCCGGGCATGCAACTATGAAAATAATTTTGGCCGGGAAAACTATTTGACCGACTCTCACATTTTGTTCGTCATTGATTAATTTAGTGATTTTGTTTCGGATATAAATGCGCATGCTTATTTTGAAGTATTATAGAACATGTTTGCCTCAAATAAGTATTTACTAAACACAATAACTCATATTTTGCACTTATTAAAAATATAATATAATATTAAATTTAAAAAAACCCATACAGTTTTTTATCTAATAAATCGCTTTTTTTTAACAATGTCAATAATGTCTTCAACAGCAATTTTTATCTTTATCTTTATTTACCATAAAGTAGGAATGCCTTTAATTATAAATACGGACATGCTCAGTGGGGTCCATTATCTTTTTGAAGAATAAATTAAAATATAGTATTGCATAATAAATAACAGCCCACTATATTAGCCGTGGTCCGCCTGGAAAAATCCCGATATTCCTCCGCCGGCATAGTCGGTCACTGAACACGTAGTAGAAATAAATGTCAGTATAGTTAACATATTATGTAGAATAAAATAAACTCATTATAAAATTTCGGGAATAAAATATGTTAATGAGTTGTTTAAAACGGATATGGACAGAAAAACGAAAATCGCCCAATCGCATGACAATATACAATAATAGTTCAAGTATAGCTGGTACCGAATAAAGAAATCTGACACGAGAAAAATGCAAAATGTTTCACAAAATGTCATAGATATTATTAAACTTTTTTTTTTAGGCGCCATATCTACCCATTCTTTCCCCGTTAATACGCCACTGCAGTCATTATTCACTATATTATTGTTGTAGTTGTATTATAATTGTGGTAATTAGTACATTACATACCATTATTAAGTATATAGTGTAGGTATATAATAACGGTACAAGTGGTTCAAACATAATATTCGTGCCTATATTTTACTTGCGTAACGAAATAATGACCCATCGCACGCTTGAACGCAGGATGCGCTAGCAACACACACACACACACACACGATCGTCGGTCGGTCTGTATGCTGCAGCGGGTGCGTATAATATTATGTTCGACTTGAGCTCTCAGATTGTATTCATTATTTGCACCAGGTCGGCTACGATAGTATTATTATATTACATACTCGTATATAAACATAATATCGTTATAAATACACTATTAATGTGCGGTGGCCGGGATGGGCGTATACCCGACGACAGAGCCGAGTCGCGCCAACCGGATACAATAATGCGATCTGCATACACATGTTCTATATGGCACTTAAAATATTATGCTTTGTATGTATATATATCATAAATGTATATGTGAATATGAATTGTGTGCAGTCAGAGATGTGCATTGGTAAATGAATTCGTTATATTATAGGTACACGTCGTATTTTTAGGACTAAGCTCGCAAACATGTTTAACTCCCCAGTTCCCACTATACTGAACTTTTCTAATTCTAAAAAAAAATTTTGCGAAAGTTTAACTCTTTTCACTTTTTGTATTATACATTATACCTATACGGTATTAAAAAATTTCATAGTCGTGTATGATGTGTAATAGGATTATATGACTATCAGATTATCTATATATTATGTTGTTACAAGTTAAAAGTTATGAAAGTTATAAACGTAGGTATAAATGTATAATCATTAATTATAAATACTATTATTTAGTGATCAATGGTATAACCGGTGTCCCTATTATGAATTACCACACGATTAATTTATACACATAAAGAGGGTATTTGAATTCAGAAATAACTTTGAAAACTATTAATTAATTTACTTGTTTTGTAATATTTAATTACATTTATATTTTTCAACATAATTATTTTTTTTAAACGTATATTGCATAATATTATGTACAATATTTAAAAAAATTAGAAATAAAAAAGAGGTGCTAAAGAGGATATTGGAATTTGAGATTGATGAATGATAATTAATATTTATTAATTAATTTCCTTTATAATGTAATTACTAATTACTAATTATATTTATTTATCTAGACATAATTATTTTTTTACATGTATATTTCGTTTTATTTAACTACTATATTTACAAAAATTAGAACTAAAAAAGAGGGAATACGCTGTAGGAACACATCAACAACATGAAGGTTTTATTAGCATACTCGAGAAGACTGCAGTACATAAAATAGTAAGTAAGTAAACTCACGCTATAATGTACCCAAGTCATATGTCCACGTTTTAACCTTAATAATGACCAATATACAAATTACAAGTGATAATGATGCAGTGATACTTAGGTAGTACATAAAATATAACTATAATATACATCAGCACCAATAGTAAGGCAGTGACTTGAGGGTGGAGTGTCCCCCAGTTCAAAAATTATAGTACCTATAGTTAGTACCTACTAAGCATAATTATATATCATTTTTAGAAATTAAACTCAATAAAAATAATTGAAAAAAAATCGTTTTTGTGATACAGTATTTATTTTCTGGTAAATAATGTAAATACAGATGATAAGAAGGAGTTTTTGTAATTTATCATGTCATTGATAATGTGATTAGAAAACGTGCTGTCATGCTATAGTAAAAATAAAAATAAATTAAAATGTGGTGTAGGTAATTGAATTTGTAATGTCTTTATTAAAACTATAGAGTAATATATTACTCTATGATTCAAACCTGATATTTAATAAGCGATAAAATGATAACGATTTAGACTTGCTTTCATGTCCATGAACTAAGATAAATCTATGAATCTCGATATTTAAATCTCACGCATCTCGCCGGTCAACACCTAGCGATCGATTTACGTGCCAAAACAACACCGCATTGTATTAAAATAAAAATGTACAATATAAAAATGTAATATATTTTATATTTATATTTACGAAAACTATAGTCGTGGAATAAGGAAAGTGTGGGGCGTACGACCCCCAGAAATTTTTAATTTATTATTATGGACCTGAGTCTCACTATAAAGTTAAGGTCGCAGAATCTAACGACACTAGACCACCAGACGTTTCCGGACATCATAATATATATATTATACATTTATATTACATATTATATCATATATTATGTATTTCCTTAAGTTGTTGTTGCGAATTGCTATAAACTCAATTTACGTTACAATAATAAATGTTCAAAACTTCCCGTCACAAATTCCCGTGAATTTACCCCATTTTAATCTCCATTAAAGATTTGGAACATAGTCATAACAGTGGTTAGTAGTTACACTCATTTTGATGATTTTGACCAAGCACAAAATACCATTCTAAAATTATATTAAACCGTAATTGCTATTTATTTTTTGTAACCAATAGCAACCATATTAAAAACAAAAATATATTATTATTTAGTATTGTTAATATTTCTATTATTTATATAAAAAATCTTAAATTAGCAATAAAATAATTAAGGGCCACTTATCGGGATTTTTTAATAGGTAACCTGTAGATCCTTAGGATAGTGTAACTTTCTGATGGTAAAAAAACGTTTAAAAATTGGTTAAGTAGTTCCAGAGTTTACCCCGAACAAACAAACAGTTTTTACTCTATGTATTACACATAGATAATGCACCAAAGAATGTGTATTCGTTTTAATAACTTTAACAGATAGCGAAAAAAAAGTCCAAAAACTATAACTGTTTACTTACTAAATAGCTATATCCAGTATTCCAGTGTCTGAGAGACTATATACAATAAATGTAATGTATTTTAATTTATAGTATTATATTGTATAATATAATAAATTTGTATAAAAAACAAAAATACAGATTATTGAGTTGCGCGATTCACCCACATTTTATATATGTATTTATAATTTATATAGTGCAACTATCCATATTTTGATATTTTTTTTTTTTTTAATTGATGTATCGTCAAAATTGAATTTCAAACCAATAGTTTACTTACTTATGAGTTATTGCGTATTGGATTTAACAACTAATCTAAAAATCATATGGTAATATATTTAAAAAATATGGGGGTATGTGGGAACTATGACGATTTCAAAATTAAAATTTTTATTAATCCCCTAATCAATATCTAATAAAATGTTGGCATTTTATAATTTGTAAAAATGTAGTTCAAGTAAATGGACTAACTACTACATTAATTTTGTTATTTATACAATGTTCTGTACCTTTTTTCTGTGAACTATTATTCTTGATATAAGTAGGTAATGTAGTTTATCATCTTAGAAACTATACTCATTTAAAAGACACTCCAAGGCTTAAACACTATGAAAAATAGAAACATTTCATGATAAGTACATATTTTATTTTATAATATATTAGATATAAGAGCTTTAAGAGTTTAAGACGTAAACTTAAAAATTCCAAAAATCAGAATTTGAATAAATACATTATTAAAGGATGAAATAGTAGTGAACAGACTTGAATCACTCGGTACCTACCTACTTATATTATATTATTATTTTGTTGTTATAATCAACCCAAAACGCATCTGATGTAAGCTAATCGAGTATAACAAACCAGTTATTGTTATTACCTGCGTTATATTTCTGGTTCTTTTCGCCTGTTACAACTATTATTAAAATGTATCGGAGGACGAAACAATTCACTGGTATAATACGTATAGGTACTATGTTATAATAAAATATATAATAGTCTAAGGGATTTTTTTTTGTTATCGTTTTGGTCGTTTTCAGGACAGTATAATTTTATTTCACACTATTATAATATATTAAGTGTACATAATATATTTATAATCAACATTTTACAGGGACCTCCTAAATATTCTACTTACAAATTAATGTTGTGGCCTATCCCTATTTGGCACTATGGCTCACCACAGCACGTCTGTACAATATAGTTCATTTTAAATTAGTACCTTTGAATCGTAAATTAGGAGACGATAAAAACAGAAAAAATATAAAATATTTATACATATATTATAGCCGTCTAGACTAGAACGCTATAATAGAAAGCTACGAAATATGTACCAGACACACACATTATTATTATAGGTATATTAAAAGTTATCACTTATCGATTTTATCTGATATGTCTACTTAAACCCGCATAAAAGTTGTTAGTATCAACTACATTCAACAGAAAATGTTTGAAATGTTTATCCCATGCTTTTAATGAAAAACTGATATAATGAGGTAAAAAAAAATTGTGTTTATGAATTAAATAAAGAGATAGATGTGTTTCGGTAATTATTGTAATAATATAGTATTATAATAAATATTATTATTAATAAATAACTAATTACTACCCAAATGTTACAAAATGTATAGGTAGGTACCCATTACAGTGAGTGGTATGTACTGATTACATTTGTCCGCAGCATTTGTATTCCAGTGTCGTATTTTTCCTAGATCCACGAATTTGTGTAATACTGTAATAACGCGTACTATATTAATTATAGGTGTATAACCGTGTGCGAACACAAAACATGAAATTTTATAATGCTATTACAGAACGTTCTCAAGCAGGGCCGGCGTTACACAATTTTGTCGGGGGGGGTGTGAGATCAAGTATTGCCGACTCAAATTTAATTTATGCCGACTCAAAATGTCTAAAAAAAAAAAAAAATGTGAAATATAAAAATTCCTGGTTTTTCTGTGTTAAGGTGAAGTAAAATAGTTAAAACAAAAACAAAATATAGAACTAAAACATTTTAAACCATTTTATGCATAGTTAAAATAACGTTTATTACACTGCCATGTTACATGTGTAATTACTTATTAACTAATTAACTTATTGTAAATTGAAAATGTAAAAGCTAATAAAATAAAAAAAACATTCATAACAATTAAATAGTCATAAATAATTAAGTAAAATATAAATAATCATATATATTATTAACTCATAAAAAAAAAATATATAATATACCTATTTAAAATACCTATTTCCAACAAAATTTATACAATTATACGGCGTTCTTTTAAAGTTGCCCAATTTTTTATCATTGCACCCATGTTTATATTGTCGAGTATATCCTTAGAAGTGTTGAGTATAAGTAAGTTGTTCAAACGCTTATCAGTCATGGTTGTTCTTAAATGATTTTTTATCAACTTAAGAACACTAAATACCCTTTCGTTAGACGCAGCAGAAACTGGTGATGTGAATGCAAGTCTACATAAATAATTAGCTGTTGGTATAACAGTTTTTAGTTTATTACTTATATCTATAATTTCTTTCAGTGTCTTACAATCATCTGTTTTTTGTCTCAATATATTAACTTCACACAAACTTCCATCAAAATCGCTTACTTTTGACATATCAGAACTAGGAGGAAATAACGTAAAAGCGTTTTTTATATCTTCAGTTGTAATTAATGGATTTATTGGAATCGATAAGATATTATACAACGGTTGAACTGAAGTAAGACAGCACTTCAAGTTAGATGACATTAAAGTAATTAATGTATCCAACACTTCAATAAATTCTTTTCTGTAAAATGACTCTAATGAGAAATTAACTTGGGAAGATGAGTTAGAATCAATTCTTCTAGGCTTTATTCGTTTTCTATGGTGCTTTTCAAAATCACTAATCGGGTCAATTTTCATTTTTATGGCAAACACTTTAGCACTAGATATATGTTTGTCTAATTGGTTAGTATCATTGCGGATTTCTGATAATGATTTTATTGCACATTCTATTAATACTATACCATCAATTATATTAAGATCTATTGCCTCCAACTGCTCAGTGAGTGTTTTTATTTGGTACATAATTACTCTCATAGTGTACATGCAAACTATAAAATCAAATGACAATATTTTTCAATTCAAAAAAAAATTCAGCCCGTTTAGGTACAAAAATTACAATTAGGTTTACACATTACACTTATTTTGATGGTTTTAATCAAATCAATACATCGTCAAATAGTCGAACCGTCGAATAGATAACAACAATATTTAATAAAATAGTATGTAATTCTATAATTAGATTTTTATTTTCCTGCACGGCCTTCTTGTGATATAAACCACCAATCATTGTAATAATAACAAAAGATTATATACGGGTACTTGAGATAGGGATTGCCGAATGCCGATTAGCGATGGCATTGATATGCCGACGGACTTAACGTTGTACAACGTACAAAAACAAATATATATTATAGTATTATAATACGAGCCTTACTCCTTAGCCGACAATATCAGTCGGCAGTATTTATATTTCTTGATTGGTAAATTCTCAACTGCCGACTGCCGGGACCCGTCCTATATTAAATATTTATTTATTTTTTTTTTTTTTCAAAAAGTATAATTTCCAACGGACAACGGCTCCCTGAAATTGCCGACTGATAATTACAAAAAATTCAACAGGGGGGGTGTGACGACCCACCATACCCCCATTGCCGCCGGCCCTGTTCTCAAGTCCCAATCAGAGGTACCTACAATTATAATTATTTTATCAAGCAGTAAGAAACACCTCTGATTCGGCTCGGATTATGGGATTATCGTGTGCACCGGCTTGATTGTATTTTTTGGTCGATAATAATAATTTTCGTACACACACGACACACCACACACGTACCTATCTATATATCGTATATACTGGCGGTAGGGCGGGGGATGGCACGTTTATTATTATTTCTCGGTGACGGGACTTAAGGGTGCAGTGCAAAACGGACGTGTGCGCAACGTACCGTAAAATATATCACACGACGTGTGGAAAACTTCAATTTCAGTTATCCGGACGCTGTACAAATATAATATTATGACGGTTTTATTTGATTTCCTCTTCCCGTCTCCGCGGGGGATGATGCTGCAACGAACGACTGTTTGCGCTTATACGATATACAATATACATATATATATATATATATATATATATATATATATACACGTTGGCGTGCGCAGGCATCGATTCGCGGAGACCCTTTGATATTAGTATACAATAATAATTGGAATTGGTGCTGCGCCGGGCTGGGAGATTTTCATCGGCGGACGGACGGACGGACGGACGACGGTTGTTGATTGAACAAAATCGTTCGTTATCGTATAATAATATGTGATGTGTGGTCTAACAATTACCGTCCCAAAAACTATCCCTCGTGCAGCAGAGGTCCCTGCGCAGAGCAGTACTGAGATGGTATTCTATAATACTACATTATCTACTATACTATATCACTATATATAAAAACATTAATCATTTGCTGTCTGAAGTTACGTAACTGAGGGCAGGCGACTATACTTGTTATATTTTCCGGTGAGGCGACAAAAATAAAACTTCAATCCCTGAAGTGGAACAAATCTAAGTATATTATAATAATATGTACGTCATACACTCATATTTAGGCTGCGTGTGACTGTGTGTACCCATAATTTAGTTTTATCTCCTCTGTACATCGTGTTAGAAAATATACATGTTATTTATCGAAAAACGCAACAATTGCGGACAGGGATGATAACGATAATATGTAAATCGACATTATTTAAACCACACTGCAAGTGACTAATACTGACTTCAAAGTGTAGCCCGGCACTGTGCGAGCATACTAATGTACTATATAAGATTTTGATCGAGATTAAAATAGGTCCAATTAGTATAAATTTATAATTTTTATAGCTAGGTACCAAGTACTTATAAAACATGTCAAAAATATAATAAGTAAGAATATAGCAATTAAAAATATGATTTTTTAAATGAAGGCGAATTGAATGTAAATTTAAAAAAATGAGTGAGTTTTTTATCTAGTTTATCCAGTTTTTTTTATCTAGCTTTGACGATCATTTTTTGTCGTAAAATGTGAGGCTCGTTATTCAACTTCCAAGAAATATTTTTTCAATTGGTACAGTTGGCTTCTGTATCCCATCAGAAATTAGACTTGATCTTGATCTTGAGTAGGTTAACCTAACCTAAACCGGCTGACTTCAAATTTTCAATCCGTTTTTAGTTTTTTTAGAGCTGCAAATGTTTTTTTCCACTTTTGTTTTGCGGCAGTTAAAAATTTAGAATAGTGGCAACAACATTTGACAATAAATCGATTAGAAATAAAATATGTTCGTTAATCTGCAGCACCGTGCTAAAAAGTTTTAAGTGCTCATTCAGTTGTTAGGTTACTTATGTAATATAACAATATATATTTTAAACGGTTTGAGATGCATACCAACTAACGAAAAATAATGTATACCTAATTAAATACGAGTGCGCATTTCACCAAATTTCAGAATAGGCATTGCTGCCAGTGTGAAACTTCCATGTGCGGTCCCTTATGATGCGGGTCGGGTTTTATCTTCGTACCCACTATACCTATATAACATATATATATATATATCACGACATTATGTATGTAATAAAATAAAGCCGTTCTACACGGTATTGGTGTATGTACACTAATAAACAGTATACACAGAGCCGAGGGCAATTTTACGCAATACCATAATATTATATTCGAACAAAGTTGTATAACAACAAGTACCTATGACCATCGGCAAATTATTTTTTTTCATATATTATGTATAATATTATACGTAGGAATATTTTATCAGTGAGTGTGTGTGTGTGGTATTGATTTGTAGCCGCCGACGTGGAGCTGCACATCGATGACGACCAACTGGACTGGTTTTCGTCTCGGGCGACCACAAAATTCGCTTTTAAACGATGTTCTGATTTCTAGGACCTGCCACACGTTATGTATAACCTTATTGCTTTGCATATTATATGGGACGTACTATATGTAATATAAATACACTCACGCGAAGGATAATTTAAACACGTTATTATTACCTATGTATATTCAGATATTCTGCCGAAAACCTGTTATATTGGAAATTCACTAGTTCCACAATTAAAGCAGCAAGTACTACATATTACATATACAATTATATACATATATATATATATATACACACACGATAGACATAAAGATAAAGGTGTCATGATCACCACGCGGTAAGAACATCTGCAGCGATGTAGATAAATCAAATTTGATATTGTTCACGCTCACGTAATAAGTGCGTGCGATATTAACAAAATTGTGTGTCTTAAATATTGCGAGTCCAAAGCTACTGCAAAATTAAATGTTAAAGTCCTGAAGAGGCACCCGAGGATAACCATATTTTGTAAACAAATTTGGAATAAAGTGAGTACAACCAAGTTTTTGAAAAATGATAAATCATTTTGTTTGCGAAACGTTTGTGAGAGCTTGGTTATTCAAAAAACTGTAAGGGTTTCGTTAAGGACCCGTATGGATCAAATTTTGTGATAATATTTTGCTTTTACTGGGCAGTTTTAGTAGTTTTACGATACTTGTAAACAACAGATGTAAATATAAAATATTTTCTATGGTGCGAAACAAATAACGATTATCGGGTTATGGTAAGAAAGCATGGACTACCAAAAATTAACCAAAATCCAAATCCCAAAGCATATTTGGTTTGGAAATAAAGCAGCATATTAATGTGTGTATGGACACACAACTACAAGTAAGAGACTTAACTGTGGAAGGGGTGCTAGGATAACTGAAAAATTAGCACTGACAAATTATATTTAACCCTAGGATGATTACTATTCGTCGAACACTGATATCTTTATACAGGACATGTTATTAGCATGTTTATTGTATCTATTTACTATTGTTGCTATCGATTATAGTCAATGTCTGAATGTCCGATTATTCCGCAAGATTATCATAGGGAAAAACTTATTCTATAGTCTATACTATATTAATTAATTTGTTAAATGCGCGTAATGGTAAGTAATAAACGAAAAAGGTACATACTAATATACTAGGTACCTAGATTAACAAGGTTAGTATTCTCGGGTTTTCTTATGACTCATATTATACGAATAATAAAAAAAAATGTAATCATGGATAATATTATATTATATACAAGTATATATTATTTAAAAAAATATGCGTAACAATTCACTGGAAATACAACATAAATATTTAATACTATCATAATATTCGTCGATTTGACGAATTTCTAGCAATAAAGGTTTACAAATAAGGTAAATCATAAGCGTTCAAGCGTTAAACCTCTGTTGTTATTCTGTCGAGTTCACCATATCGAGCTATATTATAGTTTTTTGCAACCTCCTAAACGTATAGAGTCCTGTGGACACTATACAGCGTCGCACCCGCATCGATACCCCATTTCTCATTACCTACCTATATATTTTATGAATTTAAATAAATCACTTACCCTTTATATAATGCACCTAGTGCGAGGGTCGAGAATATCGCGGCAGAATCCAAAACTGTACTGTCTGTACCATGGATATACGTATTACATGTACTGTGGCGAACGTTTAGTTTGAGGACGGTACCTGCAACATCACTAACGAACGTTATCCAAATGCGTTGGAGGTATTGTGATACGGGTATGTATAAAATATTAAAGAAAAACAATAACGATTATATTATTATTGTATTATGCTGCGGCGATCGAGCATCATGAATCACGAGTCGTTCCGAACGATGCGAACAAACCTGGACGACTGACGGCCGGCCGGCTGGCGCAAAACGTATATAGGTAATGGTAATGGTAATGGTATAGGTAGGTATATTGTGTATATAATAATATATATAAGTAGGTGGTACGACGTAATGATATTCGAGTGGCTCGGCACAGGCGACGGCGGCGGCGGCGGTGGTACCTATATTATAAAATCGTCTCGGCAATTATTATTATCATCGTCATCGTCATAATCACCGTCGTCGTCGTCTTCGTCGTCGTGATAACGAATCAAGGCGACCGTCTAGCGAGTTTAGGCGGCGGCGGCGGAGGTGATGGTGTTGAAATCGTTAGGTAGGATATTCGGACAAAACCATATTATCAAACAATAAGAGGAGAAAATTATTTTCGGTTGAAACCGTGGCGGCCGGCGACCGGGATCCAACGCGTAGATTACGCTATTATAGTAACACGCCGCGTATTAGGCGTTTCGTGCATAGTTATGAATTATAATAATATATTATAATATTATAGTCGTAGCGGTATTTATAACCGTAGACACATGAAATATAACATCAAACAACCCACGATCGTGTAAAATTGTACATTTTTTGATTTTCTCAAATCCGTGTCGGTATGCGCATTGCGCACACATACTCACTCGGAGCTGCTGCGCCAATGACCACCGGCACCGTTAATATATAAATTATAATCGTACTATATTGTACGAGTAGTGTTTGTGTGTGTGTGTAAGAGAGCCTACTTGTGTATTCGAAGAGATTTTTTTTACAGCGACAATCGAGTTCGTTGATAAAAAAAGAATAGAAAATGTTTGAATAGTATACCTAAGACTCGATATAATATTATATTGTTGTTAGCACGTTCGTATAAACTCGAAAGCCAAAACAGACAAAATAACATAATATTATACATATAGTATTAGTATTATATTGCTGTAAATACAATATAGTATATATACAATGCGTATAGTATTGCGTTGGTATATAATAATAATATTATTATTATTATTATTATTATTATTATTATTATTATTTTAGGTACCGTGTCGTGTACTCACGAGGACCGCACCACCCCCTCTTCTGCCACCATAACTTCCACAACGACCGGCGTACGTCGTTATTTCGTCGGTGATTATATACATTATACACCTATATAATATATACAGAGTGATTCATCAAACATGCTCTCCCCCTTTTATCGCTTCAATAATGCAGTTATTCAAAATCTTCTGTTGGAATTATATAAAAAAGAATAAAGATCATATTTTCAAATTCTTGAAATTGGTAGAACTACTTAAGGATTATTCTGTGCAAACGAGAATTCCCTTTTCTACTAAAAATTAATTGGAGGTTAATTTTTCTGAAATTGTTGTCTTATTAAAATCAAACTTCAAATGAGTAGTTGTGTGACTCTGTGACTAAGGTCTAAAAATAATAAATTAATATATCCACGATAATGGGTTTGTAAGATATTTAATGATTTGAACATTTTAGTAATTAATATTAAAATATATAAACATTTAAAAGTTGGAAAAATATTAAGTCAGTACCTACAGTAAATACTAGACCTAATATTTACATACATTTTATATTTTTGTAAATCCATTAAGGACTATTATTCTTAACATACTAATTTTAATAACCGAGAAACTACTTGTTCGAAATTTTAATTAGGTAAATAGGAACTTCAAATCTCAAGAATTGGAAAACATGATCTTAAAGTATATTTAAAAATTCCAAGTATTAAATAATTCAATATTAAAGGGAAAAATGGGGGTGGCACCCTGGCGAATTATCTTGTATACTGTATAGTGTATTCAAATAAACAATATACCACGATGTACGCGATATGAACGTTCTTAACCATTCATGTCCAATATATATGTCTTTAATATAATAATATATAAGTTATAATGTATCTACGTCGTTGTTGGTGTACCACATAATTATTATGCACTTTATAAAATATTATATTGATAATTGCTGACGGTGTAAACGGTGGGGCAGGGACCGGTTGATGAAGAGCATAATATAATAAAATAGGTATACCTACATAAGTTTATACTATTTTATATATATATGGCAGGTATAACGTTGAGTTTTAGTAGAGGAAGATACTACTCGCGATGGAATAGGTATTAATGTATTATAGGTAGCCAGGTAGGTAGGTATAATATAGTTGTTATACGTGTAATACCTATATAATATATTATAATGTATAAGTAAAGTGGCATTTGGTCGCCGCCATCGGACAACAAAAAACGAATATTGTTTTTTTTTGTTTAATAATTTATATAATACACAAAGCACCTTCTTTGCCTGAAACAATGAACAAAACATACGCATACAAGTCGGTTATAATAATAATAATATAATGTACCTATCTAATACACGCAGTGGCACGATATTATACACGATACGCGGTGTATCATGTATACCTACCGGGCATGTTTCAACACTATATACGCATTATAATATTGCTTTACGCTGCTGTCAAATAATAAAGATCGTCTTTGTGGATTATGGTCTGTACCACTGTATAGACTTGCGCGTGCACCTGACTTGCAATTTAATATAATATTAACACAGCAGATTTCGAGATGCGGTGGAGTTTTAGAAATAATTACAAAATATCTGCTCGTAGTATGTTACTGCGCACGACGTGCTATTAATTGATTTAATATTATGTCCTAAGGGTAATATTTTCGTTTGTAAATTATTAACTATGTAATCATTAGAAAATGGAAACCATGTGTATATTGTGTATGACAGATAGTATAAATTGTGGAATACCTATACAGAATTCAAATATACCTCAGTACCTCACCCTCCTTGGTATTTTCTCATAAAACTGGGAAATTCTCCAAAATAAGAACATATTTTTTCCTGACTTGAATTCATAGTGTAGACCGAATTTACCACGAGGTTAAACTGTTTTTGAGGTGGGAGAGAGCTGTATACGAGGGGGGGGGGGGGGTAAGGTGTTGAACCCCGACCCCCTCCACCAACATGGAAAGTATGTAAATGTTGGTATTTATACAAACATTTAAAACAACTGATATATTAGTTAACCTATAGTAATAGGCAGTACCCCTCCCCTCTCATATTATATTCCTTTATACGGCACTGCATCGGACAGTTGATGGGCACCTCGGAACGTCGGGAAATCTCGCTTAATGGGTTTAGATATAGGTACCTACATATATACTGTCTATTGCGATTTATTGCTCGTCGACTGTCGATGGTGTTATAATAGGTACGCACGACGGCGATGACTGTACACAAACTCGATTGCTCGGATGGCATACGAACCATTACACGATTTACGACGACACAATATCTGCGGCATTTACTGAACAGTGCAAAGTATATAATAATAGGCATATAACAAAGCATACAACAGTGTATAATGCATTATTGTAACGCGAACGATTACAACAGTATATTGTTATTGTCATTATAATGTAGTATATGTCGCTTAAAATATAGGTACCGATGAATTGCTGTGTGTAGAACTGTATAATAACTATAAGTAATAAATAATAATACAAATAATAATTAGGGTTTGGTGCTTCTTGAATTTGCATATAGTTTTTTGTGCTGGTCATAGGTAGGCTACTCTAGGTAAGGTATAAATTTGTTTTGTGAAACGATGAAATTAAATTCATTATTTCCTCTACATATTTTGAGAAAAGCGCATAATATTTTAAAGTTGGTTTGAATATCAGTAATTTTTTTGAGTATAAAATTGTCTATCGATGTGACAATATCGGGTTTGGATAATATTGTTTTGGGAAAAACATTTCACAAAATAATCTTTACTTAAAATTTATTGTACGAGTCTCTTTATCGAATAATAACCACCTTACTGTCGACAATTATACGGTTAGACACTTAAGGTGACATCTTAATGGCATTTTGATTTTAGTAATAATATTATAGAGACATAAATACATAATATTATTAAAGACATCGCGTGATCAGATAATTGCATATTCACGTACAGTACCTATATACCTATATATTATTATTTATTTTAACATTATACCGGGCTATGACAAACGGTAATCTAATATAGTCTCTTGCGACTTGCAGTCATGTTCATATACGAATACAGAGAAGTCGAAATATTATGTATAGTGAAAAAAGCGTAAATTATGTCAATAAGTATTGTATAACAATATTTTAATGATATTATGTTTTATACAACGTTTTTAATATATCTATTGGTTTAGCCAAAACTTTTTATTCTAAATATTTGTTTGAAACAACAAAACTGGACAGTTTTTTATGGCCAAGGAAGAACCTCCAACATGCGCAACATGCGGCGTCCAAATTACCATTAAACACATACTAACCGAATGCCGTATACACCACAACATCCGATCAAGCCTCAACCGGCCCGAATCACTTGCCGAAATACTCCTCAACCATCCCAAAGCCATAGCCGACATCATACAATTCATCACAGCAGCAAACCTCCAATCTAAAATTTAAAATTAAGTTTTCTCGTATAATGTTACCATATTTATAATGTAATTTAATAATTAAATTTAAACATATGCAAGCCCAATGGCCTATGTCGCCGAGGGTTATTTAAATAATAAAAAAAATAAATAAATAAATAAAACTGGGTTTATTCATTTTTTTTAAATTTAAGATGGATTACGGCAAACAAAAAAATCACTTTTTATATTTATTTATACTGTATGCTACTTCCTAGTTTCAAAGAATGAAATGAAAAATGTTGATATGCGTAGGTAAGGACATGCATTTTTAATACTTTTTCGATTAGTGTAGATCCTTTCAGAATTATTTTTTGAGTACGATAATAATTCATTCATGTACATCTATAAGACATATAAAGAAGTTAATTATTTTTTTATTAAATTTTATCTTTTACTGCATTTTTTTCGGACAGATATAAAATTATGAAGACCTAAGGGGTCTATTGTCAAATGTCCACGTACTGCCTCAAATAAAATTTGACACAGTTGGACATATTCGCTAGTCGTCACCATCTGTAAAAACATATTATACACATACCAGGTATGTCATACCTATGTGGCTATTTAGATATGTTATAAGGTAATTTAAATGATATATAACTATTATTTGGTTACCTACGCAATTATAGGTGGGTACTATAATAAAGTGTTGTACTATTTTTGTGCGTTATGTAAAATATGATTCTATACCTATGTGGTATCGAAAACCATATTTAATTAAGCTCACAAAAGTATACAACTTTAAATTTTATTACCTGATAACAATGCATACCTTATGAATAATGGCATAATGCACTACACTGTTTATTATTACTATAATGATTAATGAGGTTAGAATAGCACTTAACAGTAGGTTATTATGTAATATATAATTTATAGGTACATATCCAATATCCATATATCCATATATCTATATATTGTACAATAATATGTGAAAATGCGAAGTGGCTAGTGATCTGGTTTTTGGACTTGACTGCACTTTAGTGTTTTGTAATTGTACCGTTATAGTTTTTATTACACTAATTGTTCAATATTAAAATAATTATTAGTTCATTAGTCCAAGCATCTAAATGAAATGCGTATGTCCATAATATATTAAGTACCTAGGTAAAATATTGTTAACCATGAGTTTATACTTTATTATGTAATGATCAATAAATAAATAATTATAATTATAATCAAATTGTTTTATTTATCACTATTATTATTTACATCATACTAAGACCATTATTTAAGAAATGAGTAACTTATTTTATATTGATAGCACCTATATTAACTATATGTTTTATATTTTATATTTTTATCAATAATTTTTACGTATTTTTCTAAATATCCAATGCCAATACTAAGATTTAGTTTTATTGTAGTTATAAACATTATATTACATAATAATTCACAATATACGTAATGATGTGTTTTAAGCTAATAGGTGCATAAAATATGTATACGTACTATAACGTATAATATCATGACTACATTAACTTATCGGTTATTGAATTTAGATGTCAACCGGCTACGTTTGTTTTGGGAAGCACTTATTGTAGTACGCATTACTAAACTATCAACTATACCTACTAAATGTATTTCTGCGTGGAGGGACTGGATAATAAAGTAATTAAATTACAGACAAAATAAGAAAATCGCAAATATAAAATAACAATATCCAATCTTGTAAAAATTTAAACTTCAAACGTCCATAAAAGTTTAATTTGACTTTAAGGTAGACATTTTTTTTTTTGATGAAGGCAGACAAACTTTTAAGGAACATTGAATTAAATTTTCAAATCTTAGAATAAAAAAAAAAAAAATTTTATGAATACTAATTCAAATTACTTTGCACATTTTCGTGATTTTTACGTATTTTGTCAAAATTCGAACTTTAAGAGCTTATAAAAAAAATGTGTGATTATGTATTTTAATATTTTTCAATTGTCATTTTAACAATATATTAGTAGCCTTGTATTAAATGTTTAAGCTTTTTGATCCAACGAATAAAATTTAATTGACATTTATAAAAAAAAAAAAAAAAAAAATTGGAACTGAAAATGTTCTTAAACAAGTCATAATATTTTAAAAATTTTATCATGTATAGAAAAAGCAAATATAAACATTCAGTGAAAATGTCATATATCTACGGCTATTTGTTTTACAGTTACGCCAAAACCCAAAATCGATTTTCCGTTACCGTTTTCCATAATTTTTTTTTGTTTATCCCAGTGTTTTTGAAAACCACTGAATTTTAAGCTCTTGAATTTAAAATGTTGACCTCCCAAATGCACCAACTAGATTGACTTTTCCATCGAACAAGATAATGTTTAAGAAAATCAAAGTAGTTTTACTGCACCAAACGGCGACGATGATGACAAAAAAATAAAAAAAACACACATCATTGTAAAATCAATACATATAGAATTTTCCGCTCAGAATCTAAAATATTTATAATAATAATTTTTTTAAATAGCCGAAACAAACCTTGATTGCATTGCAGTGGTATTATTATGCGACTATTCAATAATATTTATTTGGTCGTCTCTATATTTGAAAGTGAAACTAAATAGTATACAAATTGTGAATACCTGCACACGGCAAACTCCCGCAGTTAATGCTAAATTGCCAATATATAGTTTGTGCGTCATACAATCAAAATAATGTATTGATAATATATGTATATGTAATAACCTGCAGTAGTTTGAAAGTTTGAAGTGTGTTATACACTTATACTATATAGGTAGGTACCAACGTACTACTACCCCTTAGTCATATAATATTATACATTTATACATATTTGTATCATTTGTATAGTCTTATCTAGTACTTTGATTTTCTACTTCAACATCTTGTCTGGAAGAAAAGTGAATCTAATCGGTCCTTTGAAGGGGTCAAAAGGAAAACTTCAAATGAGAAAACAAAAAAAAAAATTAAGGAAAAATAGAGAGTTATGTGTTAAAACAATAAAACCATTTTCGATTTTTGATTATTGGTATGTAACTATAAACAAAAGTAACCGTACACACATGAAATGTCCACCGATTATTTATGATAACATTTTTGATAAGCTTTACAATTTTAAAAATACTTTCTATAAAAAGTTTTTTGCTCTGTCATAAAACTTTAAAATTTAATGCAAGCTTGTATCCAATGTATGGGCGAAACTCAAAATGCATGAAAATGTTATACAAGATTCCTCATATCAGTTGTTTATAATAGTAGTAGAGAAATATTAAAGAGCTATAAACACAATTTTGTCTTATAAGTATTTAAGTTCAAATTTTGACTAAATTTATCAAAATCTCGAAATGTAACAAATTAATTAGTTTCTAATTAAAAATATATAAAATGTTCAATTTTTATAGCAAAGGATTGAAAATTTAAGACATGGTTCTCATAAGTAGTTAATACTGTAACATCTAAAAATATATGCATAAACACATTTTTTTTTTTTTAGACATTTTATGTTAAAATTAGGATAAATATAGATATTTACACGAAGTATAACGATTTTAATTATTTTTTCGTAAATTAAAAATATAATTTGTGTGTACTTTTTGTATATAGGTACAATGATTATATATCGTTGAATTCAAAATTAACACAGTGACTCTTTTAGTTTAGGTACCTATAGGTACTATAGTGCGTTTCACACAAGATTCCTGTAGGGTGAGACTGCACTAATGAGATTGTTTTTACGACACGAACATATTAGTTCAGAGATTGGACTAGATAACGATTATCGTTGAAACCGATACCACCAACGCATAAATACATAATACTAATATTCTTTATAATATCGAGAACAAGGACGACGGATGCTTAAAAACGTAGCAAACAAATAAATTTAAGAAATTTACTGTGTTTTAATTTTTAACAGCAGAAAAAGTAACTTTGCAATAATAGGCTGCATTATAATGCCATTTAATAGCAAGGATGTAACTGATATTTTGGCTGGCTGAGGGCCGACTACTACTGAGGGTAATAATACAATACATATATATTCGCATATTATTGAAGTAAAAAATAATTCTATTCATACATTATAAAAAACGGTTTATACACTGAATATAATCTAATGATATTTTCTGTTGATATTTTCTTTTTTAACAACATCTTTATCACTGATGTTATTTTTTTTTCTAGATAATTTGTTATATAGTTTTCTAGAAACCTGTATATTATCTATTTTTTCTAAAGACACACGTTGGTTTTTATTATTTTATTTATTTGGTAGCATAACCAGCGTAATACATGTAGGTATGTTTTTTCTAAGATGATCGCCTAGCATGATTATTTCTGATCATGAGTTTGTATTTATTTTTTATAAAATGGCCAATAGACAATAATATCCAGCGCTACGGTATATGTAGTGGCGCGAAGCTAAGAAAAAAAAAACGAGTAGATGCGTATAGAGGAACTCGCAAGTATATTGGTAGGATGGCCTAAAAATTACAACCAAAAATGTTAAAATAATTTTATGTCTGATTTTTCGTACCTATGCTACGAAAATGTCGTAAAGTATAATATTGTTCCCCTAATCCGCCGCTTATCCATCCCACTATTATCGTTTCTGCGTCAATTAGTAGTACAAAATAAACAATATGAATATTAAAAGGAATAATTATATTATATATTATTAGATTATTATTTATACAAACGTGTATAATATATAAATAAATAAAGCGTAGCCTTAAGTACCTATAGAGTATTATTAGGTTTACATTTAATGATACTTTATGTCGTTGTATCGTAAAATAAATAACATTTATTTTTGAAAATTTGTTTTCACTCTAAATTCAATTTTTCTAGCTTTCCTTTCTTTCACATATACAGTGGCGCATCCGGGGGGGGGGAGGGGCTGAAGCCCCCTCCCAAAAAAAATATGTTGTACATTCAATTATACATTATAACATACCGTCACAAATATTGTATTACAATGGTGTAGGAAAAATGATATTTTTTTTCATATCATTTTTAAAAAAAATTGAGTCAAAATGAATCAAAAAAGAAGCAAACCAGCTGGTACTAGTAGTACTGTATTTCATCTCTTCGATTTTTATTAAAAAGATATGTAACAAAAGAGTTTTTCTGCCGCAAAGGCCGAATTCGAATTGTGGTATGAAAAATTCAAAAATATTTGAATTAGTATTTATACTTTTTGTTTACTTTTGTGTAAGGAATTAGGAAAGTAAGAAAATGTTTTAGCCCCCCCCCCTGACTAAAAATCAACTTAGCAAGATTAAAAAAGCGGGTAAGTAGGTAACGCTATATGCTGTACATTAGGTGTCTAGAGAGTCATAGTAATGGATATATTAAATTTGAATTCAATCATATAAAATCATTGAACACGAAAAACGATACTAAGACGGTCGGTCATCCTATAATATTACTATAAGTAGGTAATTTTATATTATTGTGATTAAAGTAATTTAATTTACTATTAGGCATTAGTACAATAGGTTAAACTGATTTTTGTCGAAAAAATTTGAAAATATCTGAGTGTATAAAATATAATAATACACCTACTCTAAAAGTTTCAAGAACTCGTGAATAATATATTTTTAAATTACAACAAAATAACTAAAACTGTTATTCTTAGTCTTAATTTGTAATTTTGTCCAAATTTTAGTTTTAAATAACTATTAAAAAAACTGAGTGTATATATTTTTTAGATATTTTGGTTACATAATTAACTACTTGCGTAGAACCTCATTTAAAATTGCCTTGTTAAAAACTTCATACACTCATAAAAAAATATTGTGGACTTACGTTCAACTTCTTTTTTTTAATTGCTACTTACAACTTATATGAATTATATTATTTTTATCGACATTAATTAAAAAGAAACTAATAATAATAGAAAATTGCATATGCCTATAAATATTTCAATATGAGTCAAAATATTTTGAAAATTGTATGGTGTATATAAAATGGTAATATTAACATTAAAAGAAAATGTCAAATTGTCAAGTATTTACAGAACTTTAAAGTTTACCAAAAACCAAAATCGATTTTGCTGAAAACAAATTTTGAGTAAAAATTCTCAATTATCCTTAATTTTTTTTTGTTTTTGTTTTTCAAAGCATTTTTGAAAACTATTGGGAATTTTATATTTTGAACTCTCGGATGCACTAACTAGATTCACTTTTACACCGGAAAAGATATACTGAAGTTTACAATCAAAGTATTATATTTCGAGTTTCGATTACTTATTGTGAACACAGACACACAAAAAACACACACATCATTGTAAAATCCATACATTCATCGCTCCGCAATATTTTATTAAATAACTAGTTATTCTATAAAATTTCTAAATATGCTCGTTAATATATAAATTACATGGTTTTACTAGTTAATATATAGAATTCCGATTGGGTTTTCAGTAATGTACGAAGTTTATATCGTTAGGTAGATATGGTCGGGACTGGACTAGATAATATACAACGTGAGGTCACAATTTAGTTTATGTGCAGAAAAGTTTATTACGTTCAATGACGTCCCTGATGTAGATATTTGTCTTCGAAAGGCATCCGGATCCTAATCACTAGGTAATGGTCAAGGGTTTTTCAAATGCACATGTCAACAAAAGTGCACCATAAAACGGTGCATATGTTTAAAAAATAATTTACAAAGTAAATCTAAATGCCATCCTAAAAATTCTTGTGCTAATAAATAAATTGTAAATAATTGTAAAAAAAAATAATAATTTAATAATTGTAACTATAATAATAGAATAAGTTTTCTTTTAATAATTCTAATAAATTGACGTGAAATAAATGAGTATTTATATTTTATATAATAATGTAAGGCGTGTTTGACTTAATACTAACATTTGATTTTTTTTGTAATTTGTACTAAAAATAATATAAATAAAATAATAGTTTTAAACACATTAACTAAACCCTTATTGTTAGTTTATAAAATATCTAGTTAGTATGTAGAATAACTAGTTAAAGTATGTATTTATGGATTCATTCAATTCATTAGCTGAAGGTACACAATTCTATATAATAACTAGTTATTATATAGAATTACGGAATTTCATACATTAACGCTAACATATATATTTTTAATATTAATCAAAATACTATTCTTATTTTATTCAGATGTAACTTAAAGAATATATCATGTTTGAAATGTCCGACTATATTTGAAATATGCAATTGATTTATAATTATAATATACAATATTGCAGTGTATGTCATAGGTACAAGTCGAGTCCAGGTATCGATAATTATTAGAGTTCAAGTAGTATAAAAATTAATTAGAGTTATGTAATTTTTGATTAGGTATATTAAATTGATTTGTACATTGATTGCATAGGAATTTTCAATTCACAAGGAAAACATTTTAGTTACTCTATACTGTCATTTATATTGTTTAATCAATAAACATCGTTTAGTGTTACGGAATATGTATAACCGTTCTAGCGTTTACTTTACTGTCTGTAATAATTAACTAATGATTTTTGTTATTTGAAAATTGGTATTGGTAACTGTTATTACTAACTTATTATAGTTATTTCACATTTACACATACCTACTACTTGGTTATATGCACTATTATTGCACGCGTGTAAATAATTATCAGGCTGTATTATAACATATAAATATATACCTGCCGTGTGTAAATTTGTAATATTATGCCAACTATTATTATAAAGCAGAAAAAAGATTATTGTAGATTTATTTATACGGGTGTACTATCTCGCCTATATATAATATATATATACAATTACCTCCCGTGGTTGTATTGAATGATAGATCATATAATATATAGCTAAATATATATAAGCAAAGTTACCTCCCACGTATAACTGAATACAAGTCAATAGTAGAGAGAATATAACAGGGGTTCGTAAAGACGCGTATCACTACAAAAAAAATAAGTATAAAAATTAAGTATTAAACAAAATATACTCAAAGCTAATATTTGTAAAAATATTAAACGATTCGTCAAAACTTAAAACAATAACCATGGTACCATACCGAAAGCTGTACAATTATTGTACATGTAATGAAATATACCCCTAATAATCGTCATTTCACAAAGTAGGTGTTACATAGGAAAATAGAAAATAGGTACTCGACAGTAAGTGAGGAGTTTTTTATTAAAATTTCCAACTTTTTGACACAATTAATAAAATGTTTTGACATCTATAGAAAAATAACTCGAGTGTTGAGTGAATACCCGACATTATAGGTAAACATTTGAACTTCAAACGCTCGAACAAATTTAATTTAACTTTTCTGTACTTTTTTTTTTTATTGGTAACAAACTTTTGAGGAATTTTGAATTAAATACATTTTTCAATTTAAGATATAAAAAGAATATTTTATATGAATTTCTAAATCAAAATAATTTGCAATTTTTCATGATTTTTACAAATTTTCTCAAAAGTCTAACTTCAACCACTCATAAAAAATTATTGTGGACTTACGTTCAATTTTTCGGTACAGTAAAAACTTACAACAATAACCATAACGAAAGCTGTACAAATGTACATGTTATGAAATACGCCAAAAAATCGTAATTTCACAAAGTAAATGGAAAATAGGAAACTCAATTTTCTGAGAGAACCCTTAACTTGAATTTACATGTTACTTTGTAACACTGTTACTTATTACTAAATTGTTTCTTTTTTTTTAAACCAAATAATACGTCACTAAAATGCTTTGTTTCAAAATGAAAAAATTTAAATGGAAAATATGTAAGTAGGTATACCATTGAAATTTAGTATAAATAGTTATAAATTTATAATCAAAGATGGTTAAATTAATGAAAATAATTAACTCAAGTTTAAAGTTATGTCAAATAAAAGAACAAATAACACAAAATCTATAAGTTAGAAGTTAACAGTTAACAAATTATAAATTTAACTCGATAATTTAAAAGTTAATATGGAAAAAAATATAAATAAATAAGCAATACAAAATTTAACAAATATTAATTTTTTTTATATCAAATAGCAATTTAAGGCCATATTATATTAAGTTAATCTAATTTACTAAAATATATCTGTATATACAAAATTTAAAATTATTTTATCTAGAAAAATGACAGAAATTTTTGTATTATTTTTATATTAATATTATATTATATTATTATATTTACGTATAAAACTATAAAGACGAAAAATTTAAAAAAATGTTTAACTTGATGGTTGATGGATTATTTTCATATTAATTGAGAAAATCTAAGTTATTTAAACTGTCAATTAAACTAGTTATGTTCATAAGTTGATTAGAAAACTAAATATATTAAGTTAAAAAATTAAAAAAATTAACTTTTTTACTTAACTTTTACTTTTAAACCAGATAATGTCCACCTTTGGTTTTAATAACTAAAAACTAATAAGTACATAATAGATAGGTACCTACATAATTAATTATAATTTATGTACAAATATGGATATAGCTTGCAATGTGGATTTACATTACATTCATTTGTAATCGACGCAGGGAAACATCAGATAACTATTGGCATAACTTTAATATTTAATAAACATTTTAGTTTGAAATTACTTAGCCCCTTAACTATCAGTTTGTAATTGTAAAAATAACACGTGAGCCGTGCAACGAAACGATTGTGCAACTCAAAACACTGGGTAGTGATAATAGTAGTTTGGGTTGTGAGGTGTGACTATAAAATGCAATGCATTTATTTATTTGGTAATTAATCTATATCTATATATATACATATAAATAAATGTTTGTCCATCTATCCTTTATGCATTCCTAAACCATTCTTCCGATTTCGAAGAAATTTGGTACAGAGATATATTAGACCTTGGAGAAGAATATAGGTTACATTTTGTAGTGAAAAAAGGTAAATTAGATGGGAATTAAAACGTTTTATTTGTTTATAAATGGTTGCCATTGGTTGTAGATTATAATAGTAATAGTAGAAATTAGTACTTATTATTTTTTTTTGTATATATAACTATATTGGTTGCCATTGGTTAATCAGGCAGAGTACGCATAAAATCAAATTTTCGCACATTGCCTACCAAGGTGGCCGAGTTCAATTACTGCAGCGAGTTACACCCAAAAGGAGTTTAACAATCATAATATTTTAATATTTGTCATTTTTTTCGGCAACATATGCAACGAAGTGCGCGGGATCATCTATAGTTAATGTATATTTGCACATCAAAAATTGTATTTTTATTTAATTCTCTAAAACCATTATATCGTAGTGTTTTTCTGTAATGTTAATGAGTATAATTATTAACAATATTGTAATTATGTTAACCATTAGATAATGATTATAAAACAAGTCTGTAATTTACAAAATGTACTGGGTACTGTGTTTGGAGATCTAGATAAATAAACGGTTACTTAAGATCATTAACTTATAATTTAGTAGTTTTTATTAGTGATCGCAAAAATTACGTAATATCCAAATTATATAATTTACGATAGGTACCAAATATAAATTATACATAATATGTCAAATGCCAAATGCCAATGGCAGAATGCATATACGAGATACCCCAAAATACTAATTACTAATACAATATAAAATATTATAATATGTGTGTAAACGAGTGTAAGGCAGGTATAGATAGATCCGGATTATGTGATAAATATTATCAATATGTAAATAATAACGTTCATGTTCTGCTTATTCATTTAATAAAACTGGATAAATATTAGAAGTTTACTATATATTTTGTTGAAGCATATCTGAATATTATAAAACCTTACGTGTTAGATATATTATGATCTATGTGGAACCAAACGATTAGGAAGGTAATTTACTATTGTGAACCGGAGCGCTTGCAATTGGTTTGTTATCTGTAATTCTATAGGTACGTATGTCAATATTGTCAATGTACATACGATAATAACACGGTATAATAATGATTACAAATATTAACATGATGATAACTATTATTAACCGCAGTCCGCAGCTGCAGTTACGAACTTAGTGCCTATTGGCTAGCAATAAATAATAACTGATCAATATTATAATTTATAAAATTATAATACGCTTGGACTAAACTACTATTATGTTGGACCATCTAAGCCATATTTTATGAATATTGTCAAAATCAATATAATAAAGTATCAGTGGGTTAACTACAGGGAAAAGGGTGTTGATCGCATTTCCTTCGTGGCTTTTTTAAATTTATTTTTATAATTGCCTCAAATAATTAGGTATTAGTATTTAAGTACTTTTTTGAGCATTTAATATATCTTTTATAGTCGATCGGTATAGGTATATGTGTAGGTCCATCCATTATTTCACAATGTTATTTTTATATATCATCATACCATCTAAAATCAAACAATATTATTCGATAAAACCTCAAGTTACATATTATTATTCTTTTAAAACTTTGAGGTGGTAATAAATTATCACATTTATCTTATAACAATGTCGAGCGGAACTCAGTTTACCAAGTTGAACGTTATCATTACATAATACATAACAACTATATCATATTAATCATTATTATTATTAGAAAATAATATGTTCATAAATCATTTAAAAACAATTCACAAATGCCAAAAGTATTAAATAAGATATAATTATCGGGTTTATGCATTTTTTATTTTTATTCTGAACCCATTTGATTTTTTTAAAGATTATTCCATACATTTATCCCCAATTCGGTGACAAAATATTAGCTAAAGGTACTGAATAAATAATAAATATTTATATTATACTATCTATATAACCAGACTTCACCCGTGAAAAATGAACAATTATAAAATACGACGCTAAAGCTAGGTGTACCTCGGTTTTAGTGTAGGTACTTAAATTCACGGGAAAATCGGAGTCTGTGTACCTTGTTTTGTGAATTCAACTAAGATGAGCCTGTGGTAGTGTGGCAGATTGGATATATTATTTGGTACATTTTCGAATGTGGTTCAAACTACTCTTCAACCTTTCCTGATATTTTTAAAACAAATTTAAAATGCTATGTCAATTATAGATTTTGAATACATAATACAATAAGCTACAAAAGTACATTAATTTATAGGTTATATAAAATAACCAAATTTTTTTCCGTAACTGATGTTAACTCTATTTAATATAAACAATACATTGTTCGATCTTCGTGAGCCAAAATTAAATTCATGGTGAGCCATGTAACTAACCTTCATGTGGCAACCTGCAGTAGGGGTTGAAAAACAAAGGTATAATACTATAATGAACACTGTCCTAGTTTCAAGGAGTATATAAGAACATTTTGGTGCCAGTTGGTTCTGCAGTTTTCAAGTCTATATAAGTCCCATACAAACGTACATTAATTTATGATATATATGCCTATAATGTCATATATATATATATATATATATATATATATATATACATCACTTATAACATGCTTATAAAACTGCTAATACGTAAACAATTTAATCTTTGACGAGAGAACTAAACAAATGTTGAGTAGGTATAGGTACGCTGATGGTTATAAACTTATAAAGAATAAATCATTTTTAAAACACACCTCCCACGTGCAATCATACAAGCATCGACTCCGCGGTGGTACAAATAAGTTTAACATGCACACTGCACAATTCATATAATATTATAATATGCTGCTGGTGCATTCACACCACGGGTTTATAATATGCAGTAGCTAAAGAGTATAGATATATATTATATTATATTAAAAATGTATTTTTAAATTATCTTTGCCCTCCTCTCCCTAGAAAAATGTCTGTGGACGCTCGTGTAGAGGAGGCGAGTCTAAACACAAAGACACAAAATATGCAACTATAATAACTATTCGTATAGATGAATTAAGATAGGTATTAATTAAACTCGCACTCTTTAAAAAGTGAGAAACTATTAATTATTGAAACATGTGGCAGCAGTAGAAACATATTTTTTTTATAAATTAACTGTAACAAAACATAAATATATATTTAGTTGTAGTTCAGCTCTTAGGGTTCCATCACTAGGGTCGGAAAGGTCAAAAAAATTGTCGGTATGCGAAACAAAAAACGTGTAGCTTATATATCGTGGCGACGCGTAAACTTTCGGAAGAAAAATATTGAGCGACAATCATATTAATGTATACACAAACTGGTAAGAGCAAGCGACAACTATGCTATACATATACTTGACACATTATGCACATTTCTGATTTCAAAATAAACATGTGTTTATCACCGTGTCATCCTTAACAATACAATACAATATTATATTTTATGGGTGCGGTAAGTATTATTCTCATGTCTCGTATATAATATGCACGCATGTGATGCATAACCCCGTCAACCCGGTTGGGATGCACCGTTAGAAATATTACCGATATTTTCTCGTATACCCGATGCGTGCAGTTTATTATTAAATAATAATAATATAATAATATTGTGTGGACTCGAGTGGCATGGCATAATAATATAATATAATAGAAATAAATTCGTGTTGACCGTGATTCTCGTGCCCATTTTGCACAGCTATATTCTATGCATGGCTATTATCGTTTTATATTGAACGGTACTTATATATTTTATATTATATAAGTACTTAACTAGCTGGAGGTATTCAGTGTCATGTAAGTTGTGTAGGATTTTTTGTAATGAGGATATTACCAAATATATATAACATTATTATAAAATTACACATAATTTAAAATAACATTAATCATACCTGACTTAATGATATTGTAAATATTTTCATAATTATTTACAAAATAATTTGTTCATAACACGAGCTAAAGATATATAATATACTAATATATAGCTGATTCTCAATACCTATAGCATATACATTATACATATACGTTGTACCGAAAATTGACAAAACGCCGAACATCCTCAGTATATGTATCGGTTGCAATTTCGCGATATAATAGGTTAAACTGGTATATAAATACTGCAGTAATAATGTATTCATGTACATGCAGCTGGTTTTCAGTGGCTACTCGGAGTGGTTAGAGGTTTGTGTTTTCCGTCGAAGAGCGAATATTCGGTCGAAAACGTAAAACAATTAACAAACTATACCACAATAATAATATTATCGTATTGGTGCTGTACGGATCGACTATAATATACAATACAGACAAATGCAATAACGTAACAAAGTCGTCGTGTGCATATTATTACATATTTTATGGGTATATAGGTACTATATAGGAGTACCTGCGGATATGCGTGGTTTTTATAATATTGTCGGACGCGGTTCGGAAAACATCGAAATACATTGATATGGAGGTTACGTCGATAATCATGTTCGTTTCAAGTTTCAAGTATATTATAATGGTCTATATCGTCATATACAATATACTGTATTGACACAACATATCATTATATACGCGATGAAAAACGGTCGAATTTAATTACGTGCCGACAGCCATTGAAACTTTATTACTTATTACTCATTATAATTTAAAATATATTATATGGTTAATGGTTATACATTAACGGCTTAAACATAATCGCTGCAAATATAATATATACGACCCGCTGTGTATTAAAATATTTTTATCCCACATATATTAACGCGTAAACGTATAGTTAACATCAACTGTGATGATCTGATCCATGAATATTCTAACAACACAAAGGTTATCCGATTGACTGTAGCAGTCAAATGATATATTATGTTCGATTTTTATGAAATAAAACGGTAATCACAATTATTATAATACAACACATTGTAACGTAACGACTGATCATATATAAATGTATAATATATACATACCTAGTGCGTGTCTAACGGAAGTAGGTAGGTAGGTATATAATATTATGTTGTAAACGAATTGATTAATTAATAGTTATCAATAGTTATTTATTATAATTATTTTCTCTGAGATAAAAAATAAATAAGATGGGTATATTTCTAAATAATAAATGTTTTACAGGCCCCGAATAGGTACAACCTAACAATAATATAACAATAAATTATACTATTACAAATATTATGTTAACCTGCAGAACGAAACTTGATCTTTCGCTTTGGCTTCAGTGGCCATGCTTTAACATCAAACGATTATTATAGTTAAGAGGACGCTACACAGATATTTGTTGTCTTTGTCTTATACAAATGCGTAACATAGCAAATGTACGCTTATAGCAGATCATGTTTAGCTCCGTTAGTTTAAAAATTAGAGTGAATCGACCTATTATAAAACTTGATGGTAAGAACATTGCCTGTGTTAGTATGCGAGTTATTTTACGATAATCTAGTTTTTAAATTAGTTATGAGCGCGTAAAGCGCGTAAGGAACGCACTCGAAGGTTACATTTTTAGATTTGTTTATTTTTCTACTTTTATTAACACATCATGTAGGTACCTGGTACCTAGCTGGGCTGGTGTGTTAGCCCATATACATACCCGTTCCGTTAGCATAATTGTTTTGTACATTCGAAGATTAAAATGTAAGTGGACATTAAAAATGATTATTTTTCGTGACTTGTAAGTAGGTACCCTGAAAAGAAATATTCTGAAAAAAATTATCAAGACTTAAAAGTTCATTTGGGACCGATTTATTATTTTATTTTATACTGATTCTACTATTAATTTTTATGAAATATCGAATATATCGATGCTAAAATATTAATATAAATATTATGTATACCTATTATAACGGCGTTTTCCAAATATTTTTCAACACTGATAATTAATATTATTTAATTAAATATTATATTTTTATTAATTTGTTATTAATTTATTTTTTTACACGGAGTTTAGTGGAGTGTTTTTATTTCAGTATAATAATATTAGGTACCTACCAAATAACAATTTAATATTACATAGGTAGGTTATACTATTGGTTATGAATACTTCTAAATAATAATACTATTATTCATAATCAATGGTTTACAAATATAAATATAAATACCGAGGTCCCAGACAATTAAGATAGGTAGTATTAAAAACGCGATTTATTTTTCATTATTAAATTACTTCTTATTTTAATTATTTTGTTTTAATTGTAATTACAAAGTTTAAATTAAAAAAAAAAAAAAAAAAAATATTTTGTTTAACGATGGATTATTGTTATGTTTAACTGCTAATCGTCATACTGTATTAAATACGTAATTACTTTATAAGTCATAAGTCATAAACTGCCTAGTTAGTACCTATGGTTAAGTATAGGTATAATAAAGCTATAGGTACCTATTACTTTTATGACTTTTATGATATTAATATTATATATTATTATGTAAAATGTAAGTAGGTACCTTAACGGCTTTATCTATAGTATCATTGCTGTATATTATTTAGTTTTTAAAATAATTACCTAACTCATATAAATACAGTGAAACCTCTCAATAACAGACACTCTGGGTCGCTGAAATTCTGTCCATTATTTGGAGGTGTCCGGTATTCAGAGTGTTTAGACTGAAGAAAGTTTGTGGTTAGTTCCCAAGAAAACGTCCGCTATTGGGAGGGATTCGCTATTAGGAGGTGTTCGTTAGGAGAGGTTTCACTGTATTGTAAATTATTTGATAATTTATTAATCGGTTTTGTATGTTCTGAAAGAGGTATACACATATTTTTTATTATTTAGTCAAGTAGATAAGGAGCGAGAGTTTACTTTGGATAATAATTTATTAAAACAATATTACTAATATATATATATATATGATGCATAACAGTTGATTATGCATAATGTTCTTTGGATGTTCTTTATTTATTTTAAAAGTACATACAATTCGGTCTTTAGCCCTACGACATATTTTATCTATACTATTTACACATTTCACGATTCAAATATAAACAATAAAATATGTTATTATCCAATTGGGTATCAATAATGTGAACTACTCGAACGTATGCGTTATATTTTATTGTTTATCTTTTGTAGACATCAGTATCGTGTTGTTACCTTATAATTTATTATTTTTATGTCAGTTCCTTGTATTGATTAACCCAACAATTCCAAATAATTGCCATTGGTTATCATAGTTATTTTAAAAACTATATACCCATAAACTAATGACAACACGATAAGCCGACCCTTGAGCGCCTGTAGCGGTGTTGTAGTAAATTATTCGTACTATAATAGCTGAACGAGATTTCTCATCACCTATATGGGCATATAGGCATATTATAGCATATGGCCAAATAGGTAAAAAATCAAAAATGTCTGACTTAGTCATGCTCCTATAAAGAATCATTTATAGTTACGCTCAGACATTCAAAAATTACGTCTAAAACTAATTGTTACAATAAATTCAACGGACGAGATTCGTACAACCCGCGACCCCGCTACTCCATCACCTATACACTCCTAGCATACAATCTTTGAACCATTATTTAATTAATTAATTGCATATCATGTGATAGGTTCTTATTCAGGTTATTCTTGCAAAATCGACAAAGTAAAATATTTTCATCCAATTCCAATAGCTAAATTCTATGCTAAGTAGTAAGTCAGCAAGTCACCACATTGGATTGGAAGCGCTGATTGCTGTCTGCGTCCATCACACACATAGATATTAAAGAATGGATTAATAAAATAGAGGGAAGTGAAATTCAGAGTACCTCAGCGTGGAATGGGGAAGGGAGAAAAACTGTTTTTTTCCTCTCATTCTAGTAGAGGTCTTATCATAAAGTATATACAATTATTATATATATATATGTATATAATATATATTTGTGTTAAGACCTCTATAATTTCAAAATATCTTCATGTTCGTTCCCGTATGATAATCAAAAATGGCCTATCCATTCTTTAATATCTATGATCACATAATACAGGAACATAGAAGAGTTCTATTTTCGGCGTAACGATTGATAAGGATTCTGAGAACAGATTTGAATTTTTCGTAAAGTCCATTAAATTGTGATCATTTTTCCCACATAAATTCCCATAAATTCCATCAAGCCTTTCCTCACGTCAAAGTGAATTGAAAAAAGCGGGGTGACTTGTGAATATAGCGACATATAATAGTCCAAAGGCACAAACATTTAAGATTTAAGTTTAAATGTGCAATCGCTATGTGTTGTACAGTATAGAAGTCGTGTACCTCGTTATTGAGTAGGTCCCTGTAATAGGTGTATTATTATTATATTAAATTTTATATTCAATGATAAATCGTTGCATACGAAATAACAGATCTGAGCAGAGACGATTTATGTTCATAAGTACATTTTATTATGTACATTAATATTTCTTTTATAGTAATTTATTTTACTATTATAGAAAATTAATACAAACAGGCAATAGCTTAAACTTAATCTAAATACATATTTTTAAAATGCTAATGCAGTAAAATATAATTAAAAACTTACGTAATAAATGTCAAGTCCTTTGTACTACAATATAACTAAAATTGTTGTTCTTTGTTTAAATAACAAATCTAAAATGTTGAACTTCAGATGTCTATAAAAATGAGTAAGTATAGTAATTAAATGAGCTATACAATTGAATATTTTATACATCTTTAACTACAAAATAATTTGCAAATTTTCGTGATTTTAATGAATTTTGTCAACATTTGAACTTCAAACGCTTATATAAAAAAAAAAATCGTGACAATTAATTTTAAATATTTTTTAATATTACTTAAAGATCAAATTATGTGAGATCTTGTGTTAAATTTTCTAGATTTTCGACAAAGTCTAAACATTTTTATCAACACTAAAAAAAACTTAAAAGAATTTAAAATTCGTAGTTTGAAAATTCTACCATGGACAGACAATTTGATGAACATTTCAAGTATGGTTATTCGTTTTTGAATTACAACAAAATAACAAAATCGATTTAATGCATAAAAATCTCCATTTTTCCGTAATTTTTCATTATTTTTCCCAATTATTAAAAAAGAATTGGGAATTTTTACTTTTGGCATGTACACATTTAAAATCAGTGTTAGAATCTATCTCGGACACTCGCACACTCGGCGCCCGCTGACCTATTGTTATCATACTGCTGCTTATCTAACAAAATGTAAACACATATTCAAAAAAATATTAGTTTGGAGATTGGACGGCTTTAAAATTATGTACTGGCATCCGGCGATGAGTGTGTTTTATATTCTTATAATTGTAAAACCGCGAATAAAAAATATAATGACCTGCAGACAGCAATTGACTGTTAATAGGAATGATAGGAACGTACCTATGACCTATCACACATTTACAATAGTTACAACCAAAAAGACCGCATATAAAAACACGTTTAAAAAACCTATAATAATATCTGTATTCTGTAAGCCTCATTTAAGCTCTAGAAAAATTTAATTATCTTTGACTTCGTATAAATACCTACCTACCTAATACAAATGTGCAGGAAATGAGTCGCTATTCATTTGTCTCCATTTTAAATAGATTTTGGTTTATCTAAATTGGTTTCAAGTTTAAAACACATTATTAATCCATTTGTTACTCATTTCATACAGTCGCATTATTACAACGCATTAGTCTTTATAAACATATTAAAATAATATTATATTTCTTCTTAACCTGATGCGTTCATTATGGTCAATCATTACCATTATCGTACACAGCGTACGAGCTTGTTAACAACGATTTTACCAATTAAACCGAATAACAGGAAACATTTAATGTCTACTGTTTTCAACAAATTTGAATTGTTCTTTATGTGTGAAAAGGACATTAAAATGTGTGACATAACTGCATGAATTTGTGTTTATAATGGAAGCGCACATTTTTATATTTATTTGTTATCGACTATTGGATAGTCAAAGAAACTCTAAAGGCACAAAATATGTTGTACATGAAAATTAGGCATTTTTAGTTTACTTTAACCTATACAGCTTTAAGTTTTATTTAATTTTTCTCCAAAGTAACTATTAATTATGTATGAGTACTTATTTTTTTAAAACAACATGTCGTATAATATGTCACTTGTTTAACTTGTTTGATATATTACTTTCATTAAAATTGCAATAAAACAGGACTGCGTAGTGCGTATAATATAGTTTACTCAATTTACTGATTAATTTATTATTTAGACAATTGTCCTCGGGGCCCCTTGTAATCTCATATAAATACCATATATACACCGATAGTTATTTGTTTGTATAGTCTCGCATAGTAGTTTCATATAAAGCGCAAGTTTATTTACCGTGTCCAATTATTTCAAGAATTCTATTTTCAGATACCAGATATACAACGGGTAGGTTGTAATTATTGTTTTGGTTTAATGTATTGTTGAAATCGGTATTTGGAAAAATAAATAAACATAAATATTTAAGTTACACTTGGACGAAAAAAAATGATAATAATAAACTAAAGTCTGAATCAATTATTAAACAAATAATATAGAAGTTCAGAAATTAATGTTTGACAGTTAAACAAAAAATAATAATAACCTGGTATCAAAATGGATGGTTAAATTAAAAAACATTGGTAATAATGTACTTAGATTCGGTTAAGTCGCACTGTCACAGAGATTTGCAACAGGGAATAGTTATATTTATATATTATATGTTCTATAGAAAGATTTAAATTGTTTATATTAGTTTGTTCATTGGTATACATAGGTGATATTTTTACTTTAGAAGTACCTACCTACCAAGCTAAAATTGGAAAAAACATATTTTCATAAAAATTCTGCTGCAGATTTCTTAACTCTATAAAAATTCGTATTAGTTAAGAAATCATTTTAGGTAATTGTATATGAATATTAAAATTACTCTTACCAAATAAATCAAGTATATGAATGCCATTCTTTAAAACTGTAGCCTGTACTTAATAGAGCATGATTGTATAATGTCGTCCAATCTCATAGTAATTCGCAATGAAACGGAAGTAATGATTTTGAAATCGGAAAAAAAATAATAATTTCTAATTGTTTTGAACACATAGTTAATCCTGATCCGTCAACCAGAATTCACTGGAGATGCTCCCTTATCAATGTCTAAAAAATGTCCGAGTATTTAAATCATTTCAAAAGGTAAATAATTATAAATACATTTACATTTTTCATAAATTATAAATTATAAATGTGAAGGTATCCAACACTAAAAAGACATAAGTTTGACAACAATGGTGATTGGTGAACATTTACGTAAATTATGCTCTAGAGTGACAGATAATATAATATCAGTGGAAGAATTTTTAATTAATATTGGCCATTGTATTCAAAAACGAATAAATATCAACAAATTATTTAGCATTATATTTTTCATTATTTATAATAGGTATTAAACATTAATAAATCAAGACTTTATTTTATGAGAAATAAATTTAATCGGACTTTTTTCCGTTTATTAATTCAAAGGTCGGACTTTTTTGTTTGTCTTCTATACTTATACCACTGTTTAACTCATTACACGTATATCGTGTCTTTAACAGCAGAGGATGAGAAGAGGTAAAATAACGTTATGATTACATATATTTCCATCGAATTAATATTGTTTGAACTCTATTCAGTACTCACCACTATATAACCATAACACAAGAAACATATTTTATTTATATTTACCAAGTCAAAAACTTAAGCTAATTTAATACCTAATAATAATTTAGAAACATCAAATATCATTCATCCATACTTGCATAGTAGTATACTCGTGTACTTGGTACTCATACATTTAAACAAACATGAGTTTTTTTCCACGAAGGTCGTTCACACAATTATATTATTTTAAAAAAATTGCCAAGAGAATATTAGATAACGACCTATTATTTAAATGAATTGTAATATTTTAGTACATAAAAAGGTTAAATGGTATATTATTTTTAGAAATTTAGAACAAAGTATATACTGTAAAAGCATAATTACGCAATACACATATTCTAGGCTTCAGTGATATTTTCATTTTCCACTCAAAATAATAAATAAATTATTATATTGTATACCACCTTGAACAAAAAATACCGATAATCATCACTCGCAAGTCACCACCCAAACAATAATTGTTCGTCTTCAAAAATGTACTTAACCAGTCCACTATATTATGATTTATGATTTGTCACATGATAGTTATTGGTTTGAAAATCTTTTGAATAACGTAATTTTAAAGATTTTAAAAGTATTTAAAATAAAAACCTTTTAATAATTCTATTTTACAAATTATGCAATTCTTCCGACTAAAATAATTTTAAATTAAATAAATACAATATGCGTGTTGTGAATATATTATGTAAATAATCAATAGACAACGACACAATTATTATCATCTATCGCCGCGGTCTAGAGGCGCCTATTCTTCGAATTCATAAACATTTTTCGTGAACCACAATAATTATTAATTTATATCATTCTGAAAAAAAACCGTTAGAGACCGTTTATAAAAATTGTAATCTTAAAACATTGTTGATATCAGACAATAAAAAAGTTTTGCTATTATATATTTTGAATAATTATAATCGATAATTACCAGTTAGTAACAAATCATCAATAAACAAAATACAATATATATGAACTTACAGTCATACCAATACGATTATAATATAGTATATAAATTTATGATTTTTAAATTATTTGGGTAGATATAGGTACAATAATAATAATAACTTTTTGTTACATGTTATATTATATGATTTTCCTCCACAGATTTGTATTGTTCAATAATATAAATACATTTCGTACATAAAAAGTTAAAACAAATGCGTATTGTAACTAAATATATTTTGGTCTAATTGCCATATTTATCATGGTTGTTTTTTTATGTACCTATATAAATAAAATATAATTTACGAAAAACCTAAGATTATAGGTATAATATGTTCAAAAATATTATGTAAGGTATTATGTTACATCAAAGGTTGTTTTTAAATATTGCAGGTAAGGTAAATAAATTGACATTTTTGATCATATTGATATTTATTTACCTTAACAAGAATTTGATATATATACGAGCTTTAGTCATTGTATTGTTATTAAATATATGTTGGTTATTTATAAATTTTAATTTTATACCACAGAATACATATTTTTTACTATATTTTTTTTTTAGCTTCTAGTACACAGCTATTATAACAGAATACATAATATTATGTTGATAGAAAATTGTATACCCTTCACACGTTATAGTCACTTCTTCGGACAACTTATTATATAGGTAGGCGTGAGGTTATAAGAGGTTTAGAGTTATGATTTATTTAATTTGAAAAAGATTACCAACGAATTCTATAAAAATGATTTTAATAAAGATTAAATAATTTTGGTGTAAGGTCATTTTTTAAAATCATATTTTACTATTCTAAAATGTCGTGTAATTATATAGTTGTATAAAAATCAAGTTCCTGCAAACAACTACAATAATATGTTTTAGAATAAAGTGAATAAACCCGTAGTCACTTTAAAATCCAGTTGAATTTTTAGTAAAATAAATTGAAACATACTATTGATGATAGAGTTTTTTTTAAAAATAAAAAAATATAGAAATTAGTATATCATTAATTTAAATGAATTCCTAGAAACTAACAATATACTATATCGTGGAGTTCGATAATTTTCGTTTGTAAATTAAAAATTAATCGATTAAAATTAACAATGCTTTAATTTTGTCGCACAAACCATCGTGTTTACTTATTAAGAATGAAAATTATATTTTTTCTGTTTCAAAAATACTTTCGTACCTACATCAAATAATATTCTCTCGTATTATTTCAGTTGTGTTACTCAGCTGTAAACATAAATATTGAAACGTACATGATAAGCGAGATTAATTATTAGTTTTTTTGTGGAAACGGCGGAGGTATAGATAAAGTTTTTCTTAAAATAACAATGTCAATAACGACTACACTTGTTTTTATTTAAAATGCTAAATTCCATTAAGCAAATAAAATATTATTTTATTCTGTATAATACACATAATAATATTATGTGTATAATATTATATTGAAGATACACACATAATATGAGAACCTAGACCTAAATACTGTTTGCACATCAAACAATTTAAAGCTCAACATTTCACGCATAAAAAAAATATATACATACTTATATATTTCTAACACAAACTCCAAATCAATTGTAAACTAAAATGTGCAATGTATTATATTATCAACAAGGCAAATGTTTAATCGACACCAACGGCATAGTTATTAATTATTATAACATATTTTATACTATGAAATATAACAAAAATGATATATCTTATAAATAGCGTCTAAACTTTATGTGTAGGCATTATTGGTGCAAATACAATGTATATAGGTAGGTACTAATTTTTTTTGGGAGTGGCTGGAACTCTTGAACGTTAAGTAAAATAGTTGTTTGGAATTGTTTTGACAGGTGAATAATATAATTTACACGAAATAAATGTTTTTATTTTTTTTTCAGTAGTTTACCTAAGCGTTTAAATAAATTACGTACCTATTATAAAACAGTTAAAAGTGTTATAGTTATTTATTATAGTAATAATGCCAGTAATCTCAAACTTAGGCCTTAGCTATTGTTTTTCAAATGTATATTATTTACCACTTTCAATAAAATTAAAAACCAAGCACTAGGTACATCATTACATTGGAATGAACAAATACTCTAAAAACGTGTTCAGACTTAACTACTTACAATTTTATCTAAATTTTATTTTTCAACATTTTTCAAAATATTTTTTATTGATTTTGCTATTCCGTCAATACTGAGGAAAGAATATTATGTTATCTGCATAAAATCACCAATAGCGTAATTTATAGAACGATCATCTTGAAACACTTATACGAAAAAAATTGGTTGCTGAGAAAAAAAGACATTACTCACCAGTCACTATAAACTTGAAAAATATGAACCATTCGTCAGATAGGGTCCATCCGAGGCGACTACCGATTCATACAGTGCCTAACAAAATATGAGTTTTAACACCCGTCGTGCTTTTTAAGTACCTAGTAGCCTACTGAAATCTAAAATATATTTTATAAATGTTGATTGGTATTATTAAAACCAATTGTACATTCTCATTTCGACTGATAAGTATATATTTTTAAATTTTATTTTTTCTATTGTTGACGCCGTTGACGGGGAAAGATACATATCTTAATTAGAGTTTTACGTTTACTCATTGTATGAGTATAATATATTAATATATATGAAATACCTACCAATACTATTATACCTGTAATGCTTTCTTAATGGCTTCATTTATAAATTAATACTCCCATCAAGTCATCAAGATATCAAGTATCAACCGAACACTTTTTCTGTAGTTAAAAGCATTAAGAATTAATCTATATCGAATGGTTATATAGGTATAACATTATATTATTATATATTGTACCTATATTATTCAGCTAACTACTATTCATTTACAAATCGATGCATTTAAAATATATTTTTGTCCCTTAGCATTATCGTCTTGGTATCTATAATTGTAACTTTGTTTCCAACCATATTTAGTAATTTTTTTTCAACACTATTATAAATACGGATTTTAATTTAAAACACATTACCTATATTTTTAGTTTAATATAAATATTATAAATTAATATAAATACATAACTTATATATTTATATTATTAGTTAATACAAATAATATAATGCATGTTAGGTATACATATAGATAACGCATTACCTATGCTTGTAGCTGCGTATTTATTTATTTATGTTTCCCAATAATTACTGGCAGTGATTCACTGCATCAATGATATTACTAAGAACCTATTGTGATCTTGAATTTATAGTACTATTTGGTACCTTGGGTCAGAATTTTTTTAACAAATATATATTTAGATTACTATATTAAAAAGTTTAATTTTAACCCTACGGGTTTTCTTTGATAGATAAAGTGCAAAATGCGCTTACCGTGAATAATAGGTACCGGTGATTATTGGTAAAAGTGAAAATATATCATTTATGAGTATGCTTAATGTAACGCGAGCGATATTTATGTTTATGAACATACTATATGTCGATTCTGATAACGTCTGAGCTTAACTGTCGACGATAAAATATATTATATCTACCTATTTATTATAATGTATGAGACATTCAGCCATTTAGGCAGATATAGTTTAGGTACCGTCATCAAAACTCCATTTTAGTTATAGGTAAAAATGTGGCAATGTACCTATACCAAAGTGAGTAAAGTCTAAAAATACCTATAAGTTTTATTAATACTAAAATAATTGACCCGTAGGTATAGTACCTATCTATGTTTTTAAAATAAATATCAGACCAGATATCAAAATTAAAATATACTTGAACACGGGTAATAATGTTTTGGGAAGAAAAAAATCAGAATGACAAAACAGGTTTCCCGTAAAATTTGGTGTTTGTGACATACTACTTTAATAAAATATAATACATCACCGACTTGCCGCTACGCCACCGCTGTGTTTGCACATCGTCTGCCCAGAAACATATTATAACGTGAATTGGCGTATGCGTCTCCCCTTTCGGCGGCTTTCATAACATTGACCCTTCGATGCATCACAATATAATGTATTATATTGTATGTAATTTTACGCCGTATCGCGTCGTGCGCGTGTGTATAATATATAAATAATATAATATATTATGTACTATGCATCACGCATGTGGCCATTTCTCTGCCGAATGTGCCTTTTATGCCTATTGTATTCTTATAATACGGAGGTGTATACATATATTATATTAGACTGTATCGTGGTGTAGCGATATAAAGTTCCACGCGTAGAAATTTCAAATATCTAGATGATATTAAATTTTGCAGAAATATTTGAATATTTTTGTCCAAAAATCCCGATGATGAGTAAGCTATAACCTTACGTAATTTACTAATTTTATCAGCACTCAAATATTATTTAAAAATTACAACCAAACAATAAATAAGAACACATTGCATTGAATTGCGAATTGCGATTAGTGAGATAATATTATTAATGTATAAATAGTTAGGTAAAAAAACAAAAAATAACTTAAAGGCTATAAATAATAACAACACGACAATTTTTGTTAATAGGATAGTGTGGAGTGGAAATTTTTAAGTGACAGAACAGGAAATTAAAATAATTATCAAACTATAGATAATAGCAATAACGTATAATACATCTATACGGAATGACAAATTATAGGTATGTACCTATATGTAATTCAAAAAGCCTTATTGTTCAAACAAAATAATATTTAACTGTCAGGTGTTTTTAGGTTGGAAAAAAGAGAAAACAAGAATTTTTAACTAAATTTTATAAATTTATAAAAGTAGTATTAATTAAAAAGTAGTACAGTTGGTAAATATTTGATGTTACACATTAATTTTGTCATGTAGAGAAAATCTGTTATTGTTTTATTTTCAGTAGGTACTTACGATTTTGAGAAGAGAAACGATGAATAAAGAAGTTTAACAATTATTATAATTTATAGGTGTTTATGTGGGTTTTATGTCCATGAGGACATATTTTGTAGGCCACAAAGTGCGTCAAATCTAGCAAATTAGGTTAGGCTAAGTTTTAGAATCTTAAAGCTTGTAATTGGAAGTCACTCTGCTCAGCAGAATAGGTTACAAGTAGGTGCGACTGTAATGGATGGAGTTACATTTGAATTCAATGATATATAATATCATTATTCATTGTATATGAAATAAGATTCTGAACAGACACGGGTTGTCAGCCTATAGGATATTTTATATTATATTTATATTTATATTTAACTGTTAAATAATATAGTAGATGGTAAGTTGAATTAATATTCTTTAGAAGTTTCAAGTACCCATGAATAATATTTTTGAATAATAAGAAAATAACCAAAATCGTTAATTTTGGTTATTTAATATGTTATATAATTTAAAAAAATTGAAAATATTCGAAAACAGCTCAAAAAGTGTCAAAATAATTTGAAAATGATATAAAGTATAGACAACGATAAAATAAACATTTGGCATAAATTTCAAGTATCTACAGTTTTCGTTTTTGAATCACTACAAAATAAAAAATTTGAACTTCAAATGCTCACAAAAATTTTAATTGATTTTCCAGTAGATATTTATTTTTGATACAGGTAGACAAACATATTATGAGGAATTATATATTCAATTTTCAAACATACCTAAAAATTTGTATGCATTTCTAACTTATAATAATTTACAAATGTTTGTGATTTTTACGAATTTTAACTTCAGACGCTCAAAAAAAATTACCTAACCTAAATTACCTAACCTAACCTAACCTAACTTACGATAAACATTATATTATAATTTCAAGTTTTTTGACCAAGTGAAAATGTTTTTATCGACATTAGTTAAAAAAAACTAATAATAATCGAAAATTGCATATGACTAACTACCTAACTCATAATGAGTTAAAATATTATCATTATTTTTATATTATATAAATACCAGTATATTTTATGGAGTATAGAAAATTATAATATAAACATGAAAATTAGCATGTATCTACATTTTACAGTCATTTTTTTTATAGTTATATCAAAAACCAAAAACGATTTTGCGTAAAAATCCCGTTATTCCGGCGCTTTTGAAAATGTCTTAGAATTTCACAAGATTCACTTTCCCATCGGAAAAGATACTGAAGTAGGTAAATTAAATCATAATTTCGACTACTATTATCGTGTACACAGACACAAGTCAATACCAACAGTTTAAAAAAAAAACACACACATTATTGTAAAATCATTACATTCATCGCTCCGCTCAGAATCTAAAATTGAAAATTGCATCTACTTTTTATTTTGGCTAAAATATTGCCAGTTTTTTTCAATATAATCCAAAAGAACTAGTTAAATTATAGGAATATACCTATATTTTTAATTTACTATTCTGTAGCAAAATATTTAAAGTATAGTTTAGACTTATAAAAATTGAATATTAACCGAGTGGTTAATTAGTTAAACACTTATAACTTATTAGTAATTTAATAGAAATTCTATTTTTGTACATTGAATCTATTTAAAAATTATTCTGCTTTGGAATAAGCAATTAGTAATACAAAAAATGTATTTTATTGTACTAATGTATTAAAATAATATTATTTCATTTCAAAAATACTGTTTTGTAATGATTTTTTAATTTTTTCGAAAAAAAATAGGGTAAATCTATAAAATAATCACCCTGTCTGTGTTAAGACAATAATATAGTGTCGATTTATAACTGTTTCAGAATTAGATACTTTTATTTTTATTATGCTATCATAATAGTATCAAAATGTATTATTCTTATGTACATAGTAAATTGTGGAGTATTTATCAACATGATATGTAGGTACTTTAGTAATCCGGTTGTTTAAACATTTGTAGGTTTATCTAAATGAAAAAAAAAGGGGGTCAAGTGGATGTCGCTCCGCTGTACAGTAGGCTACAAGTAGATCACTGTACTATAATGGATGGTATTAAATTTGAATTCAATGATATAATATCATTGTATAAGAAAAACGATTCTGAGCGGAGACGGTATGTCAGTCTAGGATATTTTAAATTATATTGATATTGTTATTATACTGTAGCTGCTAAGTTGAATTAATATTATTCATATTATTTAATTATTAACCTAAAATTATCAGTAAAAGTATCATCATCATTGTACACATCATTGTAAAACCAATACATTCATCGCTCCGCTCAGAATCTAAAATATATCACGACTCGGACTTATACGATAATAACTCAGTTAGTTTATTATTAATAATTAATATTATAGTGATATCGTGGTAGAACTTAAACTTACTCATACTTATCATAGTAAGTTGTCTGTTATTTGTTAACATTTTACATTATATATTTATTTTTAAATTAAAATAGATTTTAACGGTAGGTATTACAATTTATTATAATTTATAAGGACGTATTTAGAGCCAAGTGTAATAATGTAAATAGTATTATGTTAATATTATATTATATTAGAGACCAGTAATATATATATATATATATTTGTTAGGAATTTAGAAAGTGGCTAACCCTCCCCAGTCCCCACCAACAGTAACTTCGTCGTTCACCGCGGGTTAACATTTTATTAGAAATATTTCAAGGTTTTTGGTTTGATTCCCGTTATTTTCACTTATATTATATTATGTGTAACTCTTGAGTTAAAATTACACAATCAAATCCAAAATGTACCTACTATAAACAAACACCATAATGTAGGTAATCAACAGAGTTTTTATAGTACCTACACATATATGGCTACTGTTTATGGATAAAGGATACCAATTTTATTTCTACAAAGAAATCGTAAATTCTAAGCACTAAGATTCTAAAAACGTAATTAATGTGAATATAAATACATTGAAAAAAATTAGAAGAACAAAGTCTTTAAAGTTGAATAAAATGAAAGATAAGGAATTTAATTGAGTGTCATCTGAAATAATACAATAAATTAACACTAATAGGAATTTTACACGCGCGAAAGTCATTTTATTATTGTTTGATGCCTGTTGATCAATATTCAATACCCTCAGTAAACTCTGTTATAGTCTATACGACGGAACTCATAGTAATTGTAAAAATTACTAAAATTTGGTTATAACATCAATACATCCATCCCTCCGCTCAGAATCTATAACGTTATTTGTTTGACGACAGTACAATTGTACATCAGTTGTATTAGGCATACCACGTACACAATTCTCGAATTAGAAAAATAAAACAAGGGGGGTCTATTGTATGTTGGAAAAATAATTTGTACAGAACAATGTTCAATGAATACTATTGTTATTAATTATAAAAGTAAAATTATAATTACAATATATTTTATAATAAGGGTGTAAAAAACAAAAAAAATAGTAGAAAGCTATCTCAATTCGAGCACTGCTTCCATGATTATTGGTTCAGTTGGAAATTCATAAGCTCGCATCACGGTGCGAACGTGATAAATAACAGAAGACGCGCATGACTTATGGCTTCCGACGATCGTTTCGAATCGTCGTAATTCGTGTTATTATTACAGGTCCTAACACGCCATAAATTATAATAACATTAATCGCGCGGGCTGCAGTTGATAAAGTTTTAGTTACTCTCACCAGTCGGCGTTTGGTTTACAATGTTATAATATTAAAAATGGGTACCTATGCATAGGTAGTACCTACACTACCGGCGAAACGACTCGACTCGGTGGTTACGACACCGGGTTAGATAGGCAGGTCGTAGGTACCTACCATAAAAAAGTATTATACGAAATATTACAATCATCAACACGTCGTAATAATATTATTAAACGATAAGACTATAACAGCTACAACAAAATTTTAAGGTGCAATGTCCAAAATGCAAAATATCATATAAACAATAAAGTACAAGCATATTATGTAGATTGGAAAGTATTAACGTAGGTAGTATAATAGAATTAGTAAGACATATGTATGTACAATATGTACAATGTGTGTTTAATCTGTTGTTTAATTCCAAAGTCTACACTAGGGAAAAAAGACGCGGCTAGAGACTAGATAAGGTAAAGGAAAAGATTCCGCGTGAAAGTTGGACACACTGATACAGCCGGCAGCCGGCCGGCCGGCCTGATCACCGACGCCAAGCGGACGCGCAGGCGGCGGCGGCGGCGGTGGCGGCGTCGCTGAAAAAACAAAAGCCACCGCCGTCGAGTCGGAGAACCGTTTAGTGCGTGTGCGTGTACACCCCGCCCTGCCTCTGCATCTACCGATGCGGGTTCGTGCGCGTGCGTACGTGCATGTGCGAGCCGTGTTAACGGTTGCGCGTGCGTGTGCCCGCTCCGCGTATGTGCGTGTGCTCGCTCGAGTATGTGCGTACGCGTGCGCGGTCGCATCTGTGCGCGTGCGCGAGATTCTTGTTTGTGCGTGCGTGTGTGTGCGCGTGTGTGTGTGCGTGTGGATATACGTTTGCGCGTGTGTGTGAATGCGCGAGCCGTGTGCGTTTCGTCCAGTGTTGTTTTACTATCAATCCCAATCGGCTCTTCGAACAAGCGGCATTCGGTAGTTGTAGCAGCAGTCCGTACTTCGTTTTGTGTTAAACCACCAGTCGACCATACGCGTCCCGTCGTCTCTTCGGCGAACGTCCATCGTATTATTGACATTTCATTTGCTCTCTCGTCACCGTTGTTCGATATTCATTCGTCCGTCGTCGCCGCCGTTTGCTATTCTTCCCGGCTCTCAGTATCACCCGTATCGCACGTGTTGTACGCGACCAAATCGTCGCCGTCGTCGTCGTCGTCCTTCCCCCCTCCTCACACTGTGCGTCAGTGTAGTAGTAGGAAGTAACCGTAGCAGCAGCGTTGTCACAGCTATCGCGGACGCGATTACCGCCGAAACGGTCAACCGCGGACGAGAAAAAGTCCCGCCGACGACAAATTGCATTTGTACGCGCGCGCATCAAGACTTCACCACAGACGCCGTCGTTATTATATCATCCGCTGACTTACCGCGTAAGTATGTTTATGTTTATTTCTAAACAACTTCTTTACCGTATAAATATTTTGGGTGTATTGTCTTTGCGCGTTAACAAACTGACGGTGCGGGGGGTGACGCCGCCGCCGTCACAGTCGTTGTCGTACGAACGGCGTCTGGACGAACCGTCCGCGCGCGTCGTCCAATCGGAAATCGATTCGGCGGCTGTTACAATGGTGGCGTCTTTTCTCGCTGCTCAAAAGGTGGCCCGAAGCTTCGTTTTGTACAATGTTATGTTGTTGTTAATATTGTTGTTGTTGTTGTTGTTTGGTGATCTGTGGAGGTGAGGGGGAAGGGGGTTTGCGCGAGCGCGTACTCTTACGACTCGTGGCTGTTGATGGGTTGTGCCGAGGCGTGTAATTTTGAAAAAATGGACTCAAGTCTGTTGTGTTGTTCTGTTCGACCGATTTCCCATGCACATGGCCATCGACACTGGTACCAGTTGCCGTAAAAGCTGGGAACAGACTAGAAAATGACTACTTCCTATTTATTATTAGGTACCTATCACAAATCTGTGGATTTCATGCTTTGTCTTTTACCCATATTAATTAATGGATAGTTGATTGTTTATTGGTTGATTATTATTTCACTACCTACCATTTCGTTAGCGTAAGTATATAGTAAGGAGGCTTTATTACAGGCATATGTGTGATGAATGAAAACACTTTTTCTTGAAACTAACTCCTATACCTTCTATTTAGTATCTGGGTAGATATGGTATTTTTATTTTTGTACTAACAATATGCAATTTTACCTACCTACTACAATATTTTTTATTAGTTAAGTTATTTCTAGAGCTAATTGTGTACCTACCTATTTGTTTTGTGAGATATTTTAGTTATTTGCGGTTTTTTATTTCTGAAAATGTCTTCAGTTTGCCAGAAATAAAATACAATATAACTAACTATTATCTTTTAAATTTAATGTATTTTTATTAATTTAAACTATTTATTTTGTATCTAGGAACTTGCACCTTCTAGAGAGTATTTTGTATTAATTATCAAATGTATGTCGTAGGTACTTATTTTTAATAGATTTTAGAAACTGCATTGCTTTTAGTATTTTAATTACCTAGCTAATGCTGTTATGCATAGTCAATGTATGTGTCACATAAGACATGTTAAACTATGTCTTATGTGACTCTTAAATTTACTATGCATATTAGATATTAGAGAGTACAGCCAGACGACAATGGAAAATAATGAAATTACTGGCAGTTGTAGGTTAGATTTAACCTGATTGCACTATACAGTACCTATAGTATATAAAAAATGTTTATGAATAGAAAGGTTATCTAAGTACCAAATTTATTTAAAAAGAATCAAAAATGGGAATAGTTTTTATAAAGTACCTTATAGTTATAGTCATCACTAGAGCAAGGACTTTCATGTATTTGCATATTTTTTCTGGTTAACTTTATTGTATACTTACTAAGTTCACAATGTTAGTGATCAAATACTCCTAGGTTTTAGTAGATACATGTTTTAAGTTTTTAGTGTATATTCTGAAAGTTAATCGAAAATCATGCACTTAGTAAATATTTTTCATGAATCAATTTCATTAATTGTATTAAATTTGAATGAAGAATGAGATCTGTATTGGCTGTATTCTTGTTTTCTTTTTTTATGCATAAGTGCATATTTTTAAATGCATACCTATTTTATGTTTCTTCGTGCATAAAAGTCCTTGCTCTAGTGTTCACTCATGTAACACCTTTTTAACTTGACATTAGTCGTGCCAGTACTTATTACGTTATTAATTGTTTTGTTATTAAGACAAATTAATATTGTGTACTATATCAAAAAAATGAAATCTGTTACAAAAGGTTACCTCAAATAAAGAAAAAGTAAGAATGTATGAGTTTTTTTTAATGTTTAGGTACCTATATTATAAATAATATTTCACTTTTATCTTAGTTTAATCTATATATAAGTAATCAAATGTACCTATTTAAAATATTATTATATTGTTTTTAATATCATTCTTAAAAGGCATATTGAGTATCAATGATTGAAATATAAAATGTTTATGTTTTATTTAAGATGTAAAAAAAAAGAGTGCTCATTTAAACCACAACATAATAGCTTGACTAATGTCGGGTTAATTAACTTTATTAAACAATACCCTAAGTTGATGTTTTATATTATTATTATTTAAAACTTAAAATTCCAGTTAAATTGGTTTTTATACAAATTACCTAATGTGAATTAATATTATTACCTACCTGAATATTTAATGAAATTAGTGAAATTGATAATCCAAATGTTTAGATGAGTTAAGATAGGTGTATTAATGTTATATTAAATTTTGACATATCATGTTTTTATTGTTTCAATAAGTTTCTGAAAATTTACCAAATGATAAACTATCTTACAAACAATTCAATTTTAACGTGTTCGAAGATGACCAGTTAAATATAGAATATTCAGGCAATAAGCACGGATGGTATTTAGGATCTTAATATTACAAATAAATGACGATTGATCCAAATAATTATTAATACAAAAAGGTTTATTATTACTTATGAGTTACCAAAAAAGTTTACAAAAATGTGGGACGGTCTCGGAGTTTGGGTGCACGTAATAGTAATCGCGGAGAACTGGCTTCCATTATATATAGATATTTAGTCGTAGCCTTACTATAATAAATGTGGCACCAAAACAGGAGGGGCTTAATATATAGTCAGCATATTATTGTAAATAATAGGTGCATATTATATATAATATATAATAGGTATGTGCAATATAATAATATAATAATAAAATATAATATAATTATATAATAATGTATAATATGTCCATATTATTATGTTTATAAAATAAATTAATGATGTAATAATCGTTACAAAATGTTAATTTAAAGTTTAGTAAAACAACCATTTATCTGAGTACATTTTAGTTATTACCTTGTAAAACTTAATTTAGGTAGGTAATATAATTGGTAGATACCTATTGCCGTCTCTTTTTATTTCCTCAGTATTTATATCTCTCTAGAATGCCTGTTTCACAAATCAAAAATTCATTGCTGTATAGGTTTTCTCCATGGTTTTGATTATTTCTTTCTCAAAATTATTTTCATCTTTGTTCTAATACTTTGAATCACCTACTGGGTTATGATCTCCAAGATGCAATATAAAAAATATAGGTAATATAAAATAATTAAAAAATTTTATAATATAAAATATAATATGCAATATCCATATGCACCTGCTACAACCTTAGAATAAGGATTTATCTACTCATACAATTATGTCAGGACCTTCCATTTTTCTATGTTCTTGAAATTGAGCTACTGCTATGTCCCAACATAAATTGCATCAGTCGACTATTAGTTATGTTAATATTTTTATAAAAAACTTGTTGCGTTACCCTTGTTTAGAATAGGAACTTAACTCTTTCACTGCTACACTATTTCTGCATCTATGCATGCCAAGTAAAATAAAATAAAATTTTTTTAATTTTAATAATGAGATCTTCCTTTATGATCTATTTATTTAAGTTTAAAATAATGGAAGTCAAGGTTCCCTAAAGTTGTACGGTTACCAGAAAACGAGAATATTATAAAATTCAGGAATGTAATGGAGCGTCAGGAGCAGTGAAAGGGTCAATACTACAGAAGCTCTACAATAGGTATATCATATTATTTTCAATTTTTAATTATTTAATATATTATTTCCTATTTAATATTCTAATGAATAATTATTTGAATTAACCTTGAGATCAGCAACAGCAAACCTAGCTTTGCACAAATTTATTTTTAGTTTGATAAAAGTATTTGTTACTCGTTAAATATCTTATCGAATAATTTTATGGGTTAGTAAGTTATTTATTTATTTATTTATTTACAGGTATCTACAAATAACTGTTGGGTCTGCTTAATCATTTTGCAAATTATGAAAATATAAAAAATGTTATTTATCAGTATAGGTACCATTGATTATAAATATCTCGCTGAGCTATCTATAGTATTTGTAATCAATGGTATTACTAAGGATTTGACGTTCATAATAAATAAACTACAACTATTATTTTTAGAGTATAGATGATACCATATTTATTATATTTAATTATCTAGGTAGGTAGTTATAATTGTTTATTTTTTTCATTGTAATTCCATTTCATTAAGTACTTTTTCCTAAAACATAATTAAGTTAGTGGGCACCTATGTAAATTATTATTTCCAATTATGCTACTTGAATATTGATATTGTAATATTGAATTATCAATAGGTATACCTAATTGGCTAACAATCAAAATAATACTAGTAATTATTCATCTATAAATCATGTAGGTAATCGTTAAAATTATGCAAAATATACAATGTATGAATTGTTAAATATATCTTAGTATCTATAAAGTATTTGTGTAGATACTTTAATAAATTTGGGTACCTACATATTTAAAAATAATTCGATACTTTATGGTTACCTACCAACTTTTGTTTAATTATTCATATATTTTTTACAGGTATCTAACAAAATGGATCAAGAAGGTAACAATGGTAGAAGAAGGAGCTCAAGGTTGGCTGCAAGGGGCATAGTAACTACACCAAAAGCTGAAATTATTGTAAAAAAGACAGTAAAGAGTTCTGAAAAACCTAAACGATCAAAACGTAAGACAACTGAAGAAACTATTGAATTGCCTGAAGCTAAAAAAACTAAAACTGAAGATAAAACATCTTCTGATGAGATTGATAACACAGAAGAAAATGTAACTAATAATGTTGATGAAAATGATGTCTCTGGTATTTCACCAATGGATGTTGACAATGTTGAAGAAACTAATGTGTCACCACCATCTGATGTAGAGAAAAAAGATTTACAAACAGTTGAAGAAAAGACTGATGTGCCGCTTGAAGATTCCAAAGATCAAGAAGAAGTGGAAAAACTTCCAGTCACTAACGATGAAAAAGAAAAGGATGATAAATCAGTTGATGAAACTGATGATGAAAAATCTGAAATTACAGAAGAGCTTATTAAAGTTAAAGATCCTGAAATAACCGAACAGCCAAAGAATGATACTTCTCAAGATGAGGCTAAACAAGAACCAGTAGCTTTGGAAAATACCAATGGCAAAAGCGAAGATAAAGAAAAAATTGAGTCAGTAGAAGAAATTGTAAACGATATTGGATTTTGTGTACCAACTAAAGATATTGTTACACCAAATGGTGAGACTGATGAAAAAGTGAAGTCTACAAATGGTGATGAATCAATTGCAGAAATAGAGGTCATCGAACCTATCAAAGCTCTCCATGATGATATCAACCATGTTGAAGAAACAGATTTAAAAGCTGTAACTGCTACCACTGCCATCACCACCAATAATGATGCACCAATCGTTGATCAAGTTGAAAAGGAGCTAGATAAAGCTGCGGACAATGTTGTTGATAATAATATTAGTGCATCAGCTGATGACAGTGCACCAAAAGTGGACCAGTTATCAACAGTTGTGTCCTAATTTTTGCCATTATTCGTAAGTATCAATTATCAATTAAAAAATATTAATTTGATTTTATGTTATTTATACGGGCATAACATATTATAAAATACATATTTAATAATAATAAAAATACAAACATTGATTTTTTTATTCATAAAAGTTTTATTTATCAAACAAATTGTTCAAACTGAAAAAAAATCAATGTTTGTATTTTAATTGTTATTATTATTAAATACGTATTTTATAATATGTTATACCCGTACAAATAACATAAAATCAAATTACTATAACTCTGTAATTTTTTGACTTAGAAAAGAAATTCAACAACTAAAATTCATTAAAAAATACAAAAAAAAAGTTATTGTGCACATGCGCAAAATAAACCGTCATAATAATAGTCAAATTATTTGAAAATGTGTATAATAATGTTTATTAGTTAACCAAAAAATCAGAATTGAAATATATGAAGCCTGCACATAGTTAATGAGTGTTTCTACTTATCGTGATCACACTGTATAAACCAAAAATTGTTTCAATCTAGCTAACTATGTTTTTTATGCATTCTTAAACTGTTTATCCGATTGCGATAGAATTTACCACAGAAATAGATTAAACCTTAGGAAAGAAGATTGGCTACATTTTGTCTCGAAAAAGTGTAAATAAGAGGTCCAACCCCGGGAGGTTATTAAACAGAGATTTTGAGATTTACAATGACAATTTTTGTTTATAAATGGTTGCTATTAGTTTAAATAATAATAATTATTATTATTATTATTATTAATGTACTGTTACATCCAATGGCCATAGACGCCGCGGATAGTTGCTTAATAAAAAAAAAAAAAAAAAAAAAAAATTATTATTAATTCAATTCGCTTGTGTATTTAAGTATAGAATGTATCAAGTTTGAACCACGGCTTTGGTGGACCAATTATTTGCATTTTTTGATACAGTTAAATTATACACTTATGTACTCACCACATGAAATCCACGATCTACCAAAGGTAGATTACCTACCTGATAATATACTGTGTGCATAATCACAATTCACAACCAAATCTCAAGACAACGCCAGTCAGGATGGCTATAAATTAAAATATTGTATAATTTACATTTAAAAAAACATTGCTTCCACAGCGTCTTATATTCAATAGGAGTTAAACAATCATAAAAAACCTAGCAATAGTTAAGTTTCATTTTCCTATTTACAATATTGAAATGCTATATTATAACTGAAAACTACATCATTGACCATACAATAAACACTTACATTTTAAATTTTAATTTCAATAAAAAAAATGTGTAGGTACATTGTTAAAATACCTAGTTTACTCCTTTGCCTTTGCTAATCTGTTAAATTTAAAATCAATGGCTATCTATCAGGTTTTTCTTTAATGATTTAAGTTTAACATATTTTGTAAAATTAATTATAAACATATATTTTTATTTGACATAATATTCATCAATATTATAACACATACTATACTATATTCAAGTTAAAGAACACAGTCAGCGGCAACTTGTAATTCAGGGGCTTAGCAATACTACATGCCAGGTATATAGATGGATGACTCGTTGGAGGTAACAAGTGTTGCCTGATTACTGGCGGACTGTGTTTCTTAACTTAAACAAAATATAGGTATGTCCATCTGTACTTGTCATATTTAAAAAAAAATACACCATAGCAACAAATCATGTTTATATTTTTGTATATTTAATCTGCAAGAGATAACTTGTTAATGGAAATAATAGTTCATGTAAATGCAAATCTTAAACCACTTACTGTATTAGTATTTTACTTTCTTTTTTGTTTATTTGTTTCCATTAGTATTCTTTAAGAAATGTTAAAATTAACTGTAATTAAATATTAATTATAAATTAAAAATAAAACAATTTTTCTTTCCCACTAAAATTAGGTATAGCAAAAGATGACTGAAGTATGTTGAGGTGGTAATAGATTGCTACTGTTTGATGAATTTAAATAATGAGTTCAATTTTATATTATCTTATGATTTGTAGACCGTTGACGGTTTTTATTTAGATATTTTACTAACAATTTTGTGATTTTCTTACAGGTTTTATAATGAAGAACATTTAGACTTACATTGACTTTCTACTGATAATATATTATAACCGTGCTCAGTAGTTAACATATTCTTACTTTATTTCTTTCTTTTACATTATATACAATTTTTATAAACAAGAATTGTAGTAAATATTTGGAAATATAATATGTTAATTGTACTTTGCCAAAAGGCCATCACGAAAACTCATCATTTTTTTTTTTATGTAGAATTTATACAAAATTTATGTTGAAAAATTACTTATAATTTATAGTATTAAAAAAAATTGAAATTGTATTTATATAACTAAAAAAAAAAGAATAAAATAATTTTGGTACTTATGTTTTAAGCATATTTTTGGTTTGTATGTATAATATTGTCATTGTTAATTTTTTATTTAATGAAAAACTTAAACTTCATGTATTGTCCATTTAATAACATTTTTAATTGTAAAATGAGTACTGATTTCAGTTTTCATAATTTACAAATTACACTATGGTAATTTTATTGACAAGTATTGCTATAAAGTTAATCATTAATATTAAAAATAAACAACTCAAAATGTACTGCTGGTTAATTTCTTTTTATTATTTAAGCAATCATTTTATAATTTATCATACAAGAAGTGTAAATAATTAAAATTGTATAAGTAAGCAACATTTTCAATTTTATTTAGGAATTATTAGTGAAGTATCTTATATTAGAAGTGTTTTTCTTTTTAAATTATTAAATAAATTATCATAATATTCAGTGTTTTTTTCTGTACAAAAAGTTTAAATTTTATTTAATATGGATGTGTTTGTACTTTTTGTTTGAAATATTATTTATAAAACATTTTTGTTGTGATCTTGAAAATATGAGTGTAATGTCTTATTTTAAAATCTATATATTTTTACCTCTTTCTATATTATTGTTTTACCACTTTTACCAATTTAATACTGATATGGGACCTAAGGAAAGTACCTTAGATATTGTATTCCTAAATATTAAAAATATATTTGATGTAAAGTGGTAGACTTTCACGAATTTGTTTTTAAGATGTATAAAGTTCAAACAATATTTTGCAAGTTTATTTTAAATGAACTTTTCACTATGCTCATAGTACATGTACTGAAATTATTTGGATTTCTAATCTGTATTGTGTATAGTGGTGATTATATTCAAAAATGTTTATATTCCTTTATGAAAAATCAACATTTTATCAAGCTAATCATTTTTAAAAATTTATTTAGAATTTAATTAGTTTTTATTTTAAATGCATTTATTTTCAACTATACTTGATTTAAATTTTAACTACATTTGTATTCAAAAACCATTTATTATCAATAGTTATTTATCAACTACTATTAATTCTCTTCTACCAGTAGTAAATAATGCAATTCAAATTATAAATGTAATACTTATTAAATTCATATTTTACATACTCCCGTGCTCCCCTACATATGTATGGGCTACGGAACTGACAGTATTGTTAAATATAATTAATTCCATTGATTTTATTTGACAATACTATCTGTATAATTAATGTTAAAATGTATTTTATTTATATTTATAAATTGCATTATTTAAATTTTATTTATAAATTATAACTTAAAAAGTAAAAACCTTAAAATGTAACTTTATGTATACAGTTATACCTATACTATTGTATAATTTAATACATTGTACATTACTGTATCCAGTACCTGCCTACTAACAATAGGACTGATATAATATTATCAAGACAGATAAACAATATTGTTTCTCAATCTTGATGTAAATTATTTTTATGTTCATTATCAATATTAGTTCATATTTTGTTAATTCGTTAATAAAATTGTCTATCATTTTTATTTTATTTTTTTCATTCGTTTAAAAGAAACAGTTTTATTGAAGTTTAAATAAAAAATACGTCCATATAATTTTAGTTCACGTGATGTCCTTCAACAATTTTGAACATCATAATTCCCAAAAATATTACTTCTATAATTTAAATTATTTCATCCACCTACCTCTCTAAACTTTATATAGTGTCAAAAATATATAAGTAGGCACTCACGTGTTAAATTATGCTTCTAAACTTTTAAATTTATTTAAATTACAACTCAATATAAAATATTATATAGTACCTAAGGGGCTAAATTTTTGAACTCTTGAGTCCCCTGTTGAAAGTCATCCAATACTCAAGCATCAACCCAAAATTAAAAAATGTCCCACAGTTATTGTTTATGTCCACTGCTACTTTATAAAAGGTTTTCTATGTGGTTTATGCACTGTATAGTATACCAAATAAACTCGTAAAAATTTTGGGCGGCTTAGTAGTGAAAATCTCGATGGGCCGATACATAACAATCCGGCCCTGATAACTACTGATACTAATGATAAATAATTAATTTTAAAATATTATTTATTAGAATGCTAATACCTTACGGCAGTAATCAACAAGCGCTCCAGTAGGATAAAATCCCACCCAGGGCAAGATAAGAGTAGAGTTATAAGAAAGTTAACATCTAAATAGTAAATATCTAATATATTAATTATGGTGATGTTAATATTAAAGTATATGCAGTTAAAAAAATTGCCCTTTTGCCCCCCTCCTGCGGCCGCCATGGTAATCAGTTGTAATATGTATGTTTACTAACTAGTATTGCATGCGTTGACTCGTTGAGTTCCAGTCAATACTATACGTCAGTACTTTTATTCAAGTAAGTATCTAAGTATTCAGGTACCTAATTGAACATAATATGAGCAGATACCCCACATTTTTTGGGAGGAAATGTTTGTGACAGTGTCATTAAATGTCTCATATAGAAATAGAAAAACATATTATTGGTGTTCATCAACACCTTTGGACATGGATACCATACGTAAACATTTTTATTTTATTTAGTTGTTTGATATTTTACCATAGCGTAATAATTAAATAATTGTATCCGCCCGTTTATTACGACGATAATAGATGTATTTTATATAGGTACCTTTGTCGTGTTCGATTCAAGTTGTTCCGTTTTTACTGTTTCTACCTAGCAGCTGCATAAAAGACCATGGAACTATGAGCGGATGTCGGACGTTACAGATATATTATATTGTATTTCTATACAGTGGCTATAGAGCAGAGGTAGGTGACCAGCGATAAGAGTCATAAGCCGCACAATGTAATGAATAACATGTAAGAACCAAGGGTCGGAAAAAAAGGTTCTCAATTATCGTAAATTAGATAATAAAAATGTAATAAAAATGTAGAATGCAAACAATATAATAACATACAATAATGTCAGATTAAAATATGTTATTCGGGATAATTCTTGTATTATAATACCCACCTATTATATTAAGTAGTACAAATGGTTAGTGTTGGTTAGGTTTTACCTATAAATATTGAAAATTTTTCAAGATTAAAAAATATTTGTTAAATTTTTCAAGACTGATGGGAAAGTTTATTATTAGGTACTTAGAAAGTGATTTTATTTTGATTAATAGAATTATCTAAATATGTGTCGGATATTTATTAAATTTAAAACAATTTATTAAAGTAATCACGATTGATTAAATTACCTATGTTGTTAAAATTGCTTTTTATTTTGGTTTTATTGAATTTTAATTAATTTATAAATGTCATATAATACGTAGGTTATTTATAAAACCTTTATTACTATATTTACAATACTTAAATAAAATGGTTGTTTGTATTTTGGTTTAGTAAATTCCTTTGAAAAAAAGCTTAATATTAGATTTTCCTCCATCATTATTTTAGACCTGTTATACCATGCATCGGTATTGCCCCATTACAAATCGATTTTACCCCGGTATCGGGGCAAAACTGATAAAATGTTAAAAATAGTGAATGGCTTATTAACTAATAAATATGAATGATATTCACTGTATTGTAATTCAATTTTGTAAACAAGAAGTTATTTAATACCTCTGTGTAAATAGATCAAGTTTATTTTAAAATCCTGAATAATTATGAAGGTATTAGTTTTCAGTTGGTTTTGCCCCGTGTTCTCCTACAGCCCGCCAGTAAAGACTAACAAATTTACATACGCATTTGAATACTTAATGGAAATTAGTAATTCTACTCATAAAATATTTACATAAATTAATATTGACTAGGTAGTAATAAATGATTACATTTTTGAACGGGTAGGTAAACTATCAAAAATCTATTATGAATAATATTATTTTAATCATTGTAACTTGTAAGTAAAAAAAACTTGTTATAATTAGGCAACATTTTTTTAACTGGGGCGATCGTATATTTCAGTTAAGTGTTAACGGAAGGGGGGGGGGGGTAATTGATCCCCTCATCATGTGATTTGGTTGATTATAAAAAGAATAAAAAATAAGTACCTACACTTAGCTTGGACAGTCTTCGGCAAGATGAAGAAAACAATTTACGCGTATTTTATGGCTTGCACCATTGTCTATGCAGTTAAATTTGTAATTGGGCCCAGATTTCGGAAAATAATTTTGTAATTATGACAATTTATCTTTGAACCATATATATATATATATATATATACATATTAGATTCTGAGCGGAGCGATATTGATTTTACAATGATGTGTGTTTATTTATTTTTATTTTTTTCGTGTCTGTGTACACGATAATTAGTCGAAATAATACTTCGATTTTCTTCAACAGTATCTTGTTTGATGGGAAAGTGAATCTAGTTGGTGCATTTGGGAGGTCAGTTTTAAAAATGCCCAATAGTTTTCAAAAGCACAGGGAAAAACAAAAGAAAAATTAAGGAAAAACGGGAATTTTTACGCAAAATCGATTTTGGATTTTGATATAACTCTAAAACAAATGACTGCAGATACATGCAATTATCACTGGCTGTTTATATGAGCATTTTCTACAGATAATAAAATTTTCAAATTATTTTGAACTGTTTACGGACATACTGAGTTTCCTATTTTTAGGTTATTCTATGACTAAAAAATCTCAAAAATATAAACACACAGTTTTCTTTTATAACTATTTAATGATCAAATTTGGACAAAATTAAATATCAAATAACTCAATATAACGATTTTAGTATTTTGTTGTAATTTTATAATATTAATTCAACTTACCGGCCACCGCCACCGTATAAATAATAAAAAATAACAATATAAAATATCCATACTGACAAACTGTCTCCGCTCAGAATCGTTTTTCGTATTATAATATCATTGAATTCAAATTTAATACCATCCATTATATAATGACCCACTCGTAACCTACTGTACAGCTGAGCGACATCTACTTACCCGCCCTTTTTATACAAAAATACTTATTTAGAGTTTAGACTGTTATTGTCTATTAAATAAAAATCGGAAACTGTTAACACTTAAAAGATACAACAAATGAAAACAAACAAAACAAAATAATAATTGCATAAATATAAACAATACAATGGCAGGTCTTAGGTATAATAATAATAAAAATATCTAAAAGCTTTCTGAAAAAAAAACCAGAATACTCTATCATACATTAAATATAAATACAATCTACAAGTCTACAACCTACCTAATACAAAAAAAAAACGGAATTAACTTACATCTTATAAAAATTAAACAATAGAAAACAATAACATTTATATAGTTGTATCTAACATAACATAAAAATTGTAATTTGTAATATAACTTTTTTCATAGGCATAAAGGGCTCCTGTGTCTCATTTTTAAGGAGTAATATTAGGTAATTCACATGACATGTACATTTTTGATATGTCTTTGTGTGAATAGTATATGGACATTACTGTATGTTTCCGAGAATCGTTGTAATGCCGTCTCCAGATGCAACTCTCGGCTCTCGCAAGCGCACTCTTGCGCTTGAATGGAAATACTTCACCAAAAATTAAATATATTCTTGTTAGCATAAAAACTTCTAAAAGCGGTTGTAAATTAAACATACTTCCTCGGGTTTGATTGTAATTTCGAAAAAAAATGGTTGAATTTATAAGTTTCTAGACTAAGCTTTAGAAATCAATTTTTTGATTTAAAATCAGATACAAAATAAATACAAATGTAATGTAATTATTTCATGGAATTTTTAAAAGAAATATATTAATTTTAAGGGCCTTTAAAATTTAAAATCGATTTCCTAAAAAGTCTAGATATTTTTCAAAGAGTTAATACATTTATAAAAAATTTAAATTGGACGTATTATAGGTAGTATCACCAATGGGTGGTTTCTTCCATCAAAAAATTCATATGTAAGTAACCTATACACATTTGCTTATTGTTCTACTTAAGAACAGATTGTAAATTTCTTGTAAAAATAAAAATAAAAAAAATTGACGTTCCAAACTCAAAGTATGTGTAATTTATTTATCATCGCTTTTTGGTCTAAAACGTATGAAAAATACGTGAAGCAAAATATTATTTTGCGCAGTGCATTATTCTATCAGTAATGATGTTTTTACAGTAGTAAATTCAGGGCAAATTTGTGTGCATATCGTTTGTTGCATTATTACAAAATTCCACAGGTAGGTGTTATTCATTATATAAACAATTTTTGGTTATTAGTATACAATTTAACACTGAAAATTTAAAAAAAAATGTTATTGCTTCGGTTGTATTTTAAGATCATGCTTTTATATTATATCAAATTACATCTACACAAAAAAAATCAAGTTGACATTTTTATTTTATTTGTTGTTATTATTATTCCATCACAAAGTACAAATTTAAAATTGAATATCAAATTAATTGAATCGTAAAATAGGTAACCGAAATATGCCTAATCAGGAATCCTACATGATCAGTGTTGGTAAAAAAATTCTACGATTAAGCGATGTTTATAGTTTATATGGATTTTATAATTTATTTATAACTAAATATTCATGCATTTCATTAAATATACACTTATTGAATTTTACCACTACTTAGGGATGAAGATGAAGTACTATCGATGTTAAAAATAATAAATTAATTAGTGAGATTAATTATACATTATGATTAACAATTAAATCATTATCCATGATTAATTTCACTAATTATTTTTACATAGGAATAAAAACATTTATAGTAAATCATCATAGGTAATCCTTAAGTAATGGAAAATTCAACGAGTATATTTTTAATGAAATTCATAAATATTTACTTATAAATAAAATCCATACAGACTATAATCATCGGTTAATCTATTTTATAGTACAAGCATGAATAGAAAATTAATTTGTTTTTAATTACTTTTAATGAGTAGTTCAGCGAATACCCGCGACCGTTACTATCTTACATTGTGTGTAGGTACCATGTACGCTAATTTAGTAAAATAGTTAATTGGTAAGGCCGTATATTATCCAAGATACTTCCGACAATCCACTCATAAAATACGGATGTATAATATATTATTAGTCCTGAGGTGTCGTCGTCACCATCATCGTATATTATATGAAGTCGACCGATACTTAAAATTATATAAAAAACATTAAAAAAATTTCATTATGGTCCAAAAATTCGTTTATGAAGCAAAATATAGACCAAAGACGAAAATAATGTAAAATAACAAATTTCAAATTATGAATTAACACTATTGAGTATTGACAGTGATGGGAAAGTTATTTTTTAAATTAAAATACTTCAAGTTCCAGACATTAAATATGAACGTCCATAGTTTTCAAAAAAAAAACTAATCCATGTTCATCAAATTGAAATAAGAGTAGATTATTTATAAAATTTGATATTGTTATATATTTAAATGACTCAGTTTATCAATATAGCGTGTTGAAGTATGCCTACAACTTTTTTTTTTTTTAATATATGAATGGAATAAATAAAAATGTTTGGATTAAACTTTAAACATAGGTACATATGTATTGTATTTAATTATATTGTATTATAATATTTCGAAAGCGCAATACGAGTTGTGATGGGTAATAATTACATTATTATTATTTATACATTTTAAATCCTGTTTCACATCATCGGTCTATGAAAGTTAACTTGCCAACGACTGAACCAAAAACGTTCAAGCACATTTTTTAAAAATTGAACGTATTCATATCCATTTCACACAACATGAAGGCGTTCTCTCCCATCACCATTTATTGAAATACATATCGTTAACTAAGCAACCTAGAGGCATTTGGGGAAAATAATGCGATTTGCATTAAAATCCAACCATATACTAATTTGAAAATTGAAGATGTTTAATAGTTCTAATTATTTAGCCTACCGCTCGCGGCCAAGCATCATATTCAAGGGGTTTTGTATAGGCAAATGTTTCAATAATTTACGTAACCACGATTTTTGTTTGTGTAGGTAGGTTACTTGACATATAGTCATAATAATCATAACTCATAAGTGTGTCGTGTATGTATTCTATAGTGTATTTATTGCTGCTAGAACAAACAATAAAATATAATAATATAAGTGGAATAGTCATAGGTTCACGGAAAATATTTTTGAATAGGTATTTCAATAAAATAATTATAGTTGTTATTCATTATTTAAATATGCACCTATTAAAATTTGTCCAAATTTGAACGCAAAATGTCTGTAAAAAAATTGTGTTTATAGTAAAATAATTATGAGGAATACAATGTATTCATTTTTCAAGCGTTTTTAAGCCTTAACTATAAAAATTGAACATTTTATACATTTATAACTAGAAAAATAATTTCCAAATTTTCGTGATTTTGATAGATTTTGGCAAAATGTTAACTTCAAATAATCATAAAAAGATCGTGTCTATCTTTAATATTTTTTAATAGCTTTAATAACGGTTTATGAAATACCTTGTATTACAGACTATAGGTACAGTTGAAATCTTTTTGACAGAACAAAGATTTTTTATCGATAATATTAATGAAAAATATTCGTAAATTGCACATGTCAATAGCTGAGTCCAAATATTTTAAAAATTAAGTATCCACAGTTAATCATTTTTTAATTACATTCAATAAATAAGAAATCGATTTTCTCGAAAACTGTTGCATAAAAATTCCAGTTTTCACTAAGTTTTTTCTAATTATAAAGAAAAGTACTAGAAATTTATACTTTCGTTCCCTAAAGTACAAACTAGATTCACTTTTCTACTAGAAAAAAAATGTTAGCTAAAAATCTAATAATTTTTACTGCTACAAAAAAACCCCTGATTATTTATTGTAAAATCAATAGGTACATTAATTATTGCTCCGCTCAAAATGTAAAATAATTAGAAAATGTTCCTAAAATTACACGAATCACACCTATTGTTCATGAGGGCTATCACTGTTTTCCGTGGTTAAGGTCACCAGATCAAAATGCAGTGGCCGTAAAATTATTTTGTCTTGGCAGTGTTCGGACTTAATTTACCTCCACCGGTAGCGTTGGCGGCAAAATGCAGCTGGACACAATTTACTGCCACCACCAAAACAATAGAATTTTTTCGTCACCGCTGCAGTGTTTGACGACCTTAGACAGTTAAACCGTATGTCCGTATGGTTAACCGTTTACCACAATACAGCCAACAGGTACTAACTAAATGGCAGAACATATTAAACTATTCCACTGTCCGATGATAATATTAAGAAATCGTTTTATCTATTTTACCTAAACAATATATTATTTAATTTGGAATAACTAGAGAAGAACACGGACCCAAGGTTTGCCCGGACGCTAAGGCAATTTATTCCAATATTATAAATGTTCCCTAAGTTCCTAAAAACAATTATATACAATGATGTTTTCTAATTGCTCCTCGTTTTAATATTAATCCTTCGTTATGCACAGAGATAACAAAACCGCAGATAACGAGACCATAAGATTCACGATGATTATTAATCGTACATAATATTATTATGTTGTACACGTCTTGTACCTCATGGCTTATGTATTTATCTCTAATGCAAATATGGTATAGGATAATATACTACATTCTATAATTAAACGTAATGATAATTATATTACAAACATTAACAAATTTCAATGGTCGTATAGTAACGATAAAAATATAAACGGCATAGGTATGTGTTAATTTCCTACTGAATATTGCAGATAACGAGGGTTTACTGTACTACACTAAGTACTAGTTATTCAATATAAATAAAATGGCAATTGGTAAAAATGTTGACTAAAAAATTCTTAATTTTCTTATGGTTTAATAATATTACAGTTTTCAGTTATCAAATTATTTTTGAGCAATTTTATCAAATTTTCTTTCAGCCCTTATAGTTGGAGCAATTATGTATTTTTCTTTCATTGACATTCAACTTTGCAAATGTTAACATTTAAAATAAATGTATTTTAAAAGAAAACTGGCGTATCAATAGCTAAAAGGTTCAATAATATTCGAAAATCTTTACTAACTAACTAGCAACTGGGTAGGTAATAGTGTAATACTGTAATACTAAGGTATAATCTATAATATTATTATCTTGGGATTGCGAAATAATATGTAAATACCTATAAATTAATAAACAAGTATCAGTATCATTATATAGGTATATTGTATACCTAATCAGTACTCTGTTCCAAAAGATAGTGCTCAGTTATCCGTTTGTATCTTTCTCGGTCGATATCTCGACAATTTCTATGGTTATAGGTACACTATCTTATTATTCAGCCGCACGTGATAAATTATTGTGCAGTAATTTATAAGTCTTCCACACGAATGATAATTTTAAAAGTTTAAACAAGTTACCAAAACACGTCAGAAACATAATCTCTTTCTCTCTTCCTTTTTAGAGTGCATAATATTACAAATTATCAATAAAGTTATGCACAATAACAAGTCTTGCACTCATGCAGTCATGCCTATATAGGTAATGACTAATTTGTAAAAAGTAATAACTTATTACTTAGAATAAATCAGTAGGTAACATTTTAGTAACATACCTACAGGTCTTGAAAAAAACAACTTTTGCTCGCATATTATGTGTAGGTACCTTTCTACTCCGCACTTCCAGTCTCATTGAACATCGAAATTGAATGCCTTCATTAAAATAATTTATTATTTTATATATTCAATACATTATTAAGTCTTGTATTGTCGCCGTCAACATCATTCGATGGATAGTAGATAGTTATAGTATGTTTCACTGTATTATAATTTATTTGTTCGAATATATTTTCAGTCTGTGTTCTGCATATTCTCTGTAGACTGTACATAGCTGTTATGTTCATACGAGTTCTCAAAGTGAACTATATTATAAGTATATACCTAACGGTGTATAAATGTATTATGATTAATAATACTGTATACCCATTACGCTTATCGTATCTGATTATTATTATTTTTGTTTGTTGGATGTTCATACCATCAAACAAGTTTTGAATTTATTTAAGTTAGTTACCTACCTATACAAATCTTTTATTATACCTTCATTCTAATAGGTACCTATTATATGAATAGATAGAATCTACAGTTTTGAAAATTCATAATTTTATTATACTGTCATAGACCATAGTATCATCTTTCAGCAGGTGGTCGAGTTCTCACAGTCATTTTCACCTGTTCGATATGATACGTTCCACAGATAGTTGACATCTCTGCCTTGCGCAGGGACGGATCTGGAGCTGAGATCTGGGGGCCTGAGTGGCATTTCTTTGAATGTAAGCAACACTACAATTATTAATCTAGTACATTTTTGAAAATTATATTTGTATCAAAACCATCACTTGTGCTGATTTTTAAATTATCATGTAGATACAATTCTTTAATCTATTTAATCTATAAAAATGAATGTTCTCTAAAAACTACAGGACTGTTTTCAATAAAAGTTATATCAATAGATATATAGATATATTTGATTCCTTAATATTCAAAGGGAGTTTGTAGCTTATTTTTTAAACCCTTAAATTGCCCTCTATATGGATATGTCTATAGGCTGCTATATGGTGACTTAAAAAATATGCATTTAGTTTTTGCTCACGAAAATCAAATAAGTTTTTGTTTATTTAAATGGTTGTCATTGGTTACAGTTTCTATTACAAAAATAATTATAGTAGAATATAATATAATAGTATATTATAATATTAGTAGAAGTATGACATATAACAATTTGGGCAAAGGAGTAATAAGCTATCTACCTCAATTGTTCACAATATGCATGTAGCACAACCGATCTCTCAAAAAAATACGTACAAATATTTCAAATACATTATTAAAGTAAACTTTATTAAATACCATTAAATGGGGGTAAATAGAATTTTAATAAATATGACTAAATTACAAATATTAAGATTCATATATTTGGTAACTACTAACTAATAACAGAAATAAGTAAAATAAAATAGTTGAAACCAATTCTTGCCGTAACGTGCAGTTTTATAAAAAATCTACAGATTTTAATTAAATTTAAAAATATAAATTAGTGTTTAAATATTGACAATATTGTAATGGTATATAAAATAAGCTGTATTTAAATATCAAGTATTAAGTATAAGATTACGGATATTAATGAGCAAAGGAAATAAACCGAATGCAAATATTTTAGATAATAATTTTTTGTAATCCCATAATTTTGACTCTGGCGACTTCCATGTTGGGTAGTTAAATACAATAATAATTGGCATATTTAAATAGTATTATAGATAAGATGGAATCGGATAGATTTTATATCAACATATTTAATGGGTAAAGTATGTTGTTATTTGTAATACATATATTATCATAACAATGAATAATAAAAAATAATAAATAAGTAAAATATATAGTAATCAACAAATAACAATATATTATTATACTTGTTTATTTCGATACTAGACAAAAAGGGGGGTCAACAAATTTTAAAATGTGCATTATTATGCACAATTTTAATTATTTAATAAATATATGGGGTATTGGGATATATTAACTTTTTGTTTATATTGTAATAGTCAAGATATAATTATTTATATATGTAAGAATCTCATTGCAAAAAAAAAAGGTTATTAAAACATATATTATTAAAACATGAATATGAGTAGGTATTTATTATGTTACAACCAAGGTTAGTCAAATTGAAACTAACAAAATACTTTGTCAGTAAATTGTATATTATTGTTATCCTCAACCTATATAATATGTACCATAATAACTTAAGAATTTATGACTTAACAAAAACACAAACATTATTATTATTCATAATACACCTTGTTTATTACTTTTTTATATTAATAAAACTTTTTAAAGAAAGTGTAATTATAATCTAGTTCGTACTTTTTTTAGACTATTGTTCAAATGGCAACTTTTGTTGTTAACAAACAAAAAACACATCAAATTATAAAATAAGTACAAGTTAAACTTAATCTATTTTTGCTTAATAAACACAAAATAATTTAATAGAAAATTCTCATGAAAATAAATAATTTTTATCTTGATAAATAGCATACAAATTCATATTGTTTATGTAAATTAATACTCTACTTGTTATATTATGTGTTCTTATAAGCAATACAATAAAAAGTTATATAATTAAGAATATTGACAATTATACCTCATATACAATTGGCTTACATATTTAAATTTATGATAAAATAATGCAGTTTTACAAGTTGGAAGTTTGATTTTTTTTTCCCGGTGGACATGTTTTACTGTTTTAGTGCAAATAAAGATTATTATTTATTGCCCAATACTTTTTAGAAGTGTAAGTACACTGAAAACAACTATTATAAACTTTAGATGCTCAATAAAAATAATAATTAAAGAAAATGTTAAAAAATATCATGTCGACAAAAAATAAATGTTTAGTATAGTTAATTTTGTTATAAACTAGTTTTGTTATAAATTATGGCCACTATAATTAATCAGCAACATATAATACAATAATTGTAGTTAAGAAACAAAAATTAAGTATAGATAAGAATCAATATTGACAATATATAAATAATGGACAATTTGGAAGAATGCCAGAAAGAATTAATTTGCCTTTATATTTTCACAATAAAAAGTTAACAAAGTTAATAAATTGTATACATAATATAAGCAATAGAACAATGCCAGTTTATAATAAATCGTACAGTTCCTATCCTGTTATTTTTATAATTCAAGAAGTTATTTTAAGTACACATTATTTAAATTGTTAAATTATACTGTTGATAATAACTTAGGAACTTTAAACAAGCTATTTATAACACAACACAATTAATGTGGAATAATTCAATAATATATAAAAACTTAAAATTATGACAATCTTATAATATTAAAAAAGTAATAGTATAAATGACAATAATCAGTCAAAGTACATTAAAATATAATATACTTTTCAGTATTAAAAAAAAAAAAAATGTATTATATATAATGATAAACAAAAAAAAATAATAGTATCTTAAATATTTAATGGAATAATTACTTTAATATTACATCCATATTCAAAAATGGCGATCAAATACAAATTGTAACCCACAATACATTTTACATTTTAAGGTTTTATTATTCAAACATAATCAGCTTAATATGTAATTTATTTTATTGTTAATATTGTTTATATTATAAATATAACTTCACTCATTGTCAACCCTTATTAGTTATCTTATCAATGAGATCTAATTAGGAAAACAAATTATTAATTCAAAATAATAATAATTAATTATAAACCTGTGAAACAATAAATGTATGTAATAATAATTAAATAATAATATTTAACATTAAAATACTAAAACATGTTTTACTCTTATATTCATAATATATGTTTGTATTTAAAAGAGTACCAAAAAATGAAACATAATTATTGACTTGTCCGTTTGGAACCTCAACGTCGGCGAACTATTTGATCTTCGTGTTGTTTTTTGATGATAAGATTCATCAATCGTTGAATAGAATTTTTCAATGTTGTTTTAGAATTTGGAGATTTTATAGAAGCTAACAGAGACAGAACTTTTGAAATTTCTTCAGGTTCCATCCGTAGAACAATTATATCAATCAAACGACGTATAACAATCAATAAAGGCATTTGACGTATATTTTCAAGCTGTTTTATTACCATTACAATTTTAGTAACACTGTTGATTGTCAAAGCCACATTGATTTCATCTTCATAAATACAACACATTTTTGATGTCTGAAGATAAAATATTTAGTTAGTTTAATAAGAACAATACAAATGTATCACATTATACTAATGAGTCTCACAGTAAATTAAGTAAGGTATATTAAATGCATAACCTTACAGGAAATTTAGCAAGATAGTAAAGAGAGCTTGTTTGTTTAATAAGAGTAAAAGTGCATAAACATGTTTTTAGCTATCAGAGTTATTTAATAGCAGAAGATGAGATTATGCATTAAATGTATGGATGTTATAGACATTAAATAAATAAATAATACTTACATTTACAGCATCTAGAAGGTTGACAATAGTATTTTCTACATATGTCCACGCACATTGATTATCGTAAGGTTCATTTTGTACAGCAGTTTTTAAGTACACTATAATTCTCATGATAGAGTTCATCACACATTCCATTAAGAAAAATGATGCATCTATAAGGTTTGGAGGTTTTGCTGAACTTAAGTAATTTGCTATGAAACTTTTCATTTCATGCAATGTGAACTTTGGCATGAACTATAGTAACAAAAATAAAATACACATAAATAATATAAAAAATATACATATTATATATTAATATAATATGTAATATACAGAGTGTAATGTAACAGTAAGACGAGACAAATTAAATAACTTTTGATTGTAATCAATAGTTTTAATATTTTTTTTATGTATAATTTATTGACATTTTCACTACATGTATAATATAACATTTTTATTTTTAAATAATAAAAATAAAAAAAATTTAAATATGATAAAGTATTTTGAAAAATTCAAAATAACCAATTTGTTAATCTGGTTTTTAGAAAACTATTGAGTGTTAAAACATTTATCTAAGTGAAGTGGTGCATTTTTTTTTTTTGTAGAATATGCTAATTAAATAGTATACAGTAAAATATATGATGGATTTACAAATAATTTCCAAACTAACAGTATATGAAAGAGAAGCATTTTTTAATTGTTTAATATATATATATAAAGTTGCTTTATTTGTTAGCTAAATAAAGTTGGTCTTGTTTTTAAATAAATGAAACAATTTTCAATCCATTTTAACATTTTTTTGTTAGATAAAATCACTGATTTTATGAGATTGTAATATAATGTGGCACCTAGCTTTTTATACTATACTCTATTCAACTTAATATTCTTTAATATTAAAAAAAAAGTGACTAGTTATAATATGATTTAAGTATTCAAATTTAAAGTTTAGCTATTAAGAATAACAAGAATAACAATTTTAATTGGTAAAATGTGTAAAAAATGTTTGAAAATCAAATTAAACAATTAACAACTTGGGTAAACATGTTTTATAAAAAATAAAATAATGGAAATAATTTATGACAATATAGGTATCATATAATATCTTTATAATATTATATTCAATTATTAAACATTTTCCTATAAATAAAATATATTGTACTAACACTGGTGCCAGTGGTGTATTAAAATATAATAAAAAATATCCATTTCCTATACACTAGTCTTTTTTAAATAGAAATATTCCTAAAATATGTCATTAAGTATAAAATATTCTCTAATGTTTGAATATACATTCCTATAAAAAATAAAATATTCATGTGTATTTGTTGTTAAATGAAACAATGAGAAACCCCACTCAAGTTATACTGCATAGCCTCTCTAAATAAAATATATAAAAACATAAAAATCCAATATCTACTTAAGAGATAGGAAGATTTAATTTAAATAAAAATATATATATTAGTAATTTATTTTTGTCATCTAAAAATTAGAAACTATTGCATTAATTTGTTATACCATAATATCTAAATCTTGATAATTTTATAAAATAGTAAACAGTTATATTAAGCCATAATTACAAAGGTAGAAATTACATTTCACTTTTTAAAAATTTAATCAATCGGTTGATTGTTTTTAATTTAGTTGTTACATTTAATAATAATTCACTACCCAACAGCTAATATAGTAAATTGTTAAAAAAAATTACTGTCGCAAGGCTGAAAATAAATTCTTCTTGAGCTCTTTGAGTTGATGATCTATTCAAATTAGAATATGAAATATGACTTTGTGATTGAACGGTCATGATCAAATGTTCATCCATTCCATCTATTGTTATATATTCAGATGTCCACAAACGTAAAAAATGAGAACGAGTCATTAAATGTAAACCTGATAATTCTTGTTTGATATTTTCCAAAGATGCTGCCTTAACTATGAAACATTTTATTTTTATTTTTATTATACACAAAATAAGTATGGTTGATTTTTTAATTTACCATATTTAAGATAAGATTACATATAATATAATATGTATACATACCATGTTTATCTAAATATGAAACATAGTGCAGAAGAGGCTGTAGAATTATGATAATCTTTCCACAAATTTCAACTCTAATAGTTGAATAATTATTAATGCTCCAACGTGCATCATCCATTATTTTAGCCAATTTAATAAGTACTGTATCCCAGAATTCTATGTAAGGAATTGGCATCATATGACATTCATCCAAGATCATCTACAAAATGAAGTGTTTAAAATAACTAATTTTTAACTACAAAGAAAATATACATACTCTAGTTACAGTAGCTAAATACAGCATATGATCATAATTTGGTGAAGGGTTTAGAAGAGGTAATAAGACATTTGTAAGAAATGCTTCCGGTTTAATAATACGTAGATGTTTGGTAGTTTCTAAAATCTGTTTAAATAATAATTACAACTTAAATACATTAGTATATTAGGTATTGTTGTACTTTTAAATATATTATGTACTATGCTCTATTCAGGATAAGAGTGAACTTCTCTGTAGAATAACCCATCGGATACCATAAGTCCTCTATGTCCTAGGCAGCAGCTCACCAATCAACTGTATTGACTATTGACCAACAATTACTGGTCAATAGTCTACGACACCAATTTGCATAACCTTGAGGTGGGATGTGTCTATGGATGAGGTCTATCACTATAACTAGTGGTAGTCTGCTGAGTGAGTGTCTCACTCTTATCCTGCACCGAGTGTATTTTAGCTAGCTAAAATAAGATAGACATACCCATTTACGAAGGTTTTGTTTTTGGTCTACTGATAAATTTAAATCAAAAGACAACCAGTTCATGTATTCTTGGTAAATATAAGAAGGCTCCATGTGTGCATGAATACTAACTAACCCTTGGTGGCAACAAGATTTCTTAGATTGGATTCCTTTAACTGGTAATCCATAAATACCGGTGATATATTGCGATATTAATAAATTCAACATTTTTCTTGGTTGTTGAATAATAAGCCAAAACAATGTGGACAATAATTCCTGTAAAAAAATATAATTTTATAAAATAATTCAAAAAATAAATTGGAATTTAACATTTTCAATAAAAATATTTATACTTTTCTTCAATTATTTTTAAGGACTTACTTGTGAATCAATATTGTCATTATATTCATTATGTAAAATATAAAGTAATAATTCATCAAAATCATTTGATACATAAAACGTACAATCGGCATAGTGGACCATAGCATGACTTAGAATACAAGATGTATCTTCGAAATCCAAGTGTTTGAGTCCTTTAAATATTACCTTTCCCAAAGCTTCGGACACAACACCTCCATTTTTATGATAAGCCATACTACTATCAATGATGGCTTTGAAGCAGTTATAATCAACACAGTCAATGTAGTTGCCAATTACTTGAATGGCGCGGTCATGAACAAAAACATCTGGGTTTTCAATCATTTTTTTCACCCAAGCATTGAGATGAAATTTGGAAGAACTCTCTACACGCTTAGCCATTGCATCAATGTCAGTAATATCAATATTAGTAAAATCAATCTTTTCTATGGCTATATTACGTAGAATTGGCCTGAATTCTTTTAATAAACGTTCATTGATAATTCCATTATCTATTAAACTACATAATTCAAAACACAGATGTCCAATGGCTGCTTGTAGATTTGTATCTTCTTCAACAACTTCTACTTCGTACCAAGCAATCCAAGTATCAATACTGAAGTTGCACATATTCATACACTTGTACATAATCACATCAAAACATTTTTTAAATATAATATGTCCAGTATCTGTTGATGGAACAGAAGAACGTAATGATTTTAATGTATACAATGGATACAGTTCATAAGTATCAGGAACACTTCTGTATTTAATCATCTCTATAAAGATGTTAAATATGCTTTTCACCTGAAATCCACTATATCTTGTTATTTCCTTTTGTTCATCTTCAAAATCAAGTCTTCTTATATCATGAGGCAAATTATCCTTACCGAATACTAGCATGGCTTGATTGAAGTGGCCAATTACAGAAGTTTCTGAATTAGATCTTATAGGCCCACGTTTAACAGATTTCATCAAACAAACAACTAGATTTTCAGTTTCAACTAATTGTGAAAGTCCATTCATAGATTTTATTTTATCGAAAATAATATCAATTAAATCACTGCAAAAACTATAAGGAGTATACATAATAATTTCGGATATAAATGGCTTTAAATTGAATACATCCACGAGGTTATAGTATAGATAATTTGAGATGGTATTGCCATGGACATATTGTTTGAGGTTTAGCAATGGATCTTCTCTAACCCAATTACAATTTGTCATCTCAGTGTTTAAGTATAGAATAAAATTTATTACTCTTTGGCTATGTTCCGAGAATTTATAATTTTTTGATTTCATGGTATCATCAACTAGCATTTGAATTTCTGATATACTAAGGTAGTCAAATATACCTGAAAAAAACAATAGGTAATATATTAATAAATATTGAACACTACATATTTGATATTACGTAAGAATATACTATTTACATTTTTTTGTTTTCTAAAAACTACAAAATATTATCTTCAATTTTAACAGAATTTGTAAAGTAAACTCTGTACCAGGGGAGAACACATACCAAAACTCGTTTATTCTAACGCATCCCCGCTACAAAACATGCTAGATCAGCTCCAATTGAAGCATTTTGGTTTTTGGTGTAAGCTGTATGCATAAATCAGCTGCTTCTTAGTGCCTCAAAACAGCGGAGCGCAGTTATTTGGAAGCACTCTCTGTATGCGCTTTCTCTCAGGGCACAAGTATAGATATTTTAATTTTTCTCTTGTAAATAAATTTCAACTTTCAAAAAATGTAATACAGTCGAGTCTCGATAACTCGAATGTCAAGGGAGCTAAAAATTAATTTGACTTATGTATTTTCGAGTTACATAACTCAAATTAATTAAAATAAGTTTCTAGGGACAAAAAAAAAAATTAGTTATTGAGGTTTTCGAATTATCGAGACTCGACTGTATTTGGATATCAATTGAAAGTAACTTATAGTTACTATTGGATGGTTGTTACGTACTTAAGAAATTACATTAAAAATGAATTGAAACTTGTTGATGCAAATTAAAATTGGCTAGTTTATTTATATAATTACTGATTCTAGATAATTCAATTTTAGGACTAAAATAATTATTATTCGAAGAAAAGATGATAAGATTTAAGTGGCATACCAAATATGGTTTTCTTTATACAAAGTATACTTGTGTTTTTATTTTTTTAATTTTCAAATATATTATTTTAATTTTAAGTAGTTGTAAGTTTTTATTAAAATAATATTTAAAAAAAAAGCTTATCCAAAATGCTTTCAAAACATTTACGTCTTTCATTTTCATAATATGAGGTATTTTATCTCTAAAATAAATTGCTCTAATAGCCGACACAGTTAATTATTAGTTATAACTACCAACATTTGTAGGAAGACATCATATTAAAAACATAGATTTGTTGAAATCAATGATCGTTGATCACCTTTTATTGGTTGAACATTTTACACCTTATAGGTATATTACTAATAATGTAATTATTTATGAGTGAACTGTACATAATGCCAAATGTATAGTATAATTTATCAGGTATCTTAATACCAATAGTAATCATTAATTTCTGTAGATCAAGTGATTTCATACTAATCAGTATAATGTCATATTACATATTATATTAATCAATAATTGGTAATATACTAATACATTATCTACAATGGCTGAAACTTCAATACCATAAACTTTATAACAACACAATATGAGCAGCTAGTGTGAACACTGAACACAGCTTAGTTCATGGGTTAAAATATCATTTTAAAATGATTTTTAAATCAATCGATAATCATAAATTAATAAATAGGTAATGAATATATTTGTGTACAACAAAAAATATCTTTACATTTTAACTGATTATAAATCCTCAAATAATTATTTTGTATGACCTTTACATACATAACTATAGATAAGTAACATTTCAAAATCAATTTTGTAAGCAGAATACATAAGAATTAAATTATAAGTACCCAATAAGATGACAACTATGGTTTGGATTAAAAAACAATGGTACTTTTTATTTTTGTTTTAAAACGATAGAAGGATTATTCTTGCATACTAATATATTTAATTTTAAATTTCTATTAGAATGGAATAAACTGAACCTTTGTTCCCTATAAATGCTTCTTTTGTACTTTCTAATATTTTTTATTAAATTATCTACTTATTACGATATTTGTTTTATACAGTACAAATTGATAAGTATTAGAGTAAAGTATTAATGTAAAGACAATGTATTTTCGACATTGTGTTTAAGATAATATAGTAAAAAATATTCACATGCTGTGTTATTGCTGATAAACATGTCAATAAAGTAATTGTAATGCTAATTTATTAAGTATTTTTCAAATTTGTCCCTTATAACCTATAGAACATACTTCACATACTTACAAACATTAAAAATACATAAAATTGGTGGTACCAGCTCTAGCTCTATGGTGCATTTCTAGCAAATATCCTCATAGTAGATTATTAATGTTCAGTATTTGACTTTTAGTAACTAAGTTGTTTAACAGCTCCACAGTATTTAGCGATAATTATATACTTATACAGTAAAAAAATTATGTAGGTACTTTACTGGTGGATAATATCATGGATATGGATCAGCAAATACCAGAGTGTATATATGCTAACTATTGTTAACATTAAGTCAAGTACATTAGATGCATAGGCAGGCTACTTAACATCAGCTAACAATAATTGAACATAGGTCACGAGTATACATAATGACTAATGAGTAATGGGTAAACTTAAAAAAAAATAAGCTGATTTGTAATATTAGAAATTATAAGAAAGAAATATTAAAGGTAAATATTAAACCAGATGGTCAACTGCTGCATTTACTGTCTGCGGTAAAGGTAAATGTGTATTATATAATATGTAGGTATTCTAAATTTCAAACAAATACATTATTTATGGGCTGATGGCAGTTGTTTCGTTTCTGAAATTTGAATTGGATGAACATTGAGATTAAAAATGTGTTATTGATTGACACAATTTAAACGAAATTCATTTCAAAAGCAATTTCAGTAAGATTCCGTACCTACCGATCACGCGTGAGTTGATGTTAAAATCGAAATGGAACGGTCGACGGGGTAAAAGGGCGACGGATCAATGTTGTCATCGCTCAAAGATTTTACCTCACGTACCTACTTACTAAGTATACACATAATAATAATGATAATAATAATAAAATAATAATAACAGAAATAATAATAATAATAATATAATTTATGTACCAGCCGGTAATTTCACATCGATGTGCTCGTGTATGGCGTCCAGTAGTCCGAAAACAAAACGGGCGTCTTCGGAGAAATCCATATCGTCTGGTGCCGGTATATTATCGATGTCCATAACTCATAAGACTCCGCAACTGGTGCGAGCTCGCCAAAGCCGAATGGGACAATGAAAATATCAAACCACCAAAAAATGAAAGGGAACAAAGATGAGATCCGCTAGTGAGTAACACTCGAACGGCCGACAGACGCGATAGCAGATGAACGAAGCAAGCGACAACAACAGCCGACTTGGTATTATGGCGCGTTCTGTTATGGCATCATTATCATCATTTATCATTATCACCATCGCCTACACTATATCATGGCGTAGTACTACACTGTGCACTATATTATATAGAGACGGTGGCGGCAGTCGATCATTATTCAGAGAAAAGCGACGTATAGGTATTATCTGATGCTTGCGCGCATGCACTGGTTTAGAGTTTTAAGACGCAATTAGTATTTTTGTCGTGTCATCGTGTGATAACCTACGTAGGAGTCTACGATTATTGAGCCGTCGCCGTCGCCGTCGAGCAGCAGCTGCTAAAAAATCATATTATAACGAAAATTCGATATCGACATTCTACATTTCTACACTGCCGCAGTGCCGCCACTGAACTAAAATGTATTTAGTTCAGTGACTGCCGCCCTCCGCGGTATTAATTTATTACAGAATATTATACATATAAATATTAATATTTAATAATTATGAAAATTAATGATTATAGATACGTAATATTTTCATCGTTTCATACTTCTACCGTTCTACTACCACTACGATATAAACATATAATTTATTTGACAGTTATATACTTATATCCTTCCAAAGTTTTCGATTATACGTTTATACGCATACGCACGAGTAGGTACGCCGTACACAACACTTTACTTACTTTATTGTCGCGCGCAGCGCCTACGCAACGAATTTGAATTTTTTTGTTATAATCTATGTGGTTAAGCATGCTGAAAACGATGGCAAGTCAGTATTTGGTGGTCTGACTTAGCTTCAAATTTTAGTAATTTTACCTATTTGAAGTCCGAGACCCATCCAAGGTGGTTTTACATAACAAGTCGATGAATTATGTTTTCGATTTTAATTCACGAGCGAGCGAATAATCACGCCAAATGTATATGAAATTACTATATATATTTCAATAAGCTATAACTTTAAAACTCAGTCTGACCTCCAAATTCTAATTTCACCTAAAGGTTTATATTTGTTCTTATAATATATTTATGAACTTACTTTTGTATTGATCATTATTTTAAATTTTTATATGGAACTGTAATATTTCAAAAACAAACTGTAAGTAAGTATAAGGAATAGTAATCAACTATAATATTATACTAATATTATATAAGAAAATATATATATAGGAAAAATTTATATTTATATTATGTTTATTATAATATTATATAGCAATTAAACAGCAATATAAGCTATTATAGGTACCTATTAAACAATAATATGCAGAGTCGGCTATCTATAAAATATAAAAAAATTATAGGTAGTATAATATAGATACATGTGATTTCAACAACCGTTCAATTTACTGCAAATGTCAATAAAATTTTATTCGTTGGGTCAAAAAGCTTGAAAATTTAATACAATGCTCCTAATATATTATTAGTTAATACAATAGTAGTTGAAAAATATTAAAAATACATAGGTACAATTTTTTTTATAAACATTCATAGTTCGATGTTTGACAAAATTTATCAAATTTTAAATTGAAAAATATTTTTGTAGTTAAGAATTGATAACATTTTCAACTTTTATAGCTAAGGATTGAAAATTTAAAACAAGGTAAGTAGGTTATTCTGTAACTAAAAAATCTCAAAAATATAAACACACAATTTTTTTTAATAGCTATGTAATGATCAACTTTGGACAAAATTAAATATTAAATAACTTAGAATAACGATTTTAGTTGTTTTGTTGTAATTTTATAATATTAATTCAACCGGCTACCGTATTAATAATATGAAATAACAATATAAATATAAAATAAAATATTCATACTGACAAACCGTCTCAGCTCAGAATCGTTTTTCGTATACAATGATATTATATCATTGAATTTAAATTTAATATCATCCATTATACAGTGACCCACTGGTAACTTATACTGTACAGCAGAGCGACATCCACTTACCATCCCTTTTTTTTTAATTACCTTTTAATAAAATAAATGTATTGTCTAGTATAATAAATTAGATGCATAGTAATATAATAAAATAATTTAATATTTAATGATAAACAATTATTAACATTAATTGATTAATGTTAGGTGTACTATAGTTTATTAAATAGTATTATGACATAAAATTATAAAAGTATATACACATTATTAAACTACTGTAGTATTTTATTATATTATATTTATGGTTATGCTTATGGATATGTTAAAGAAGTATTACATAGATAAATGTAATGATTATAGTTAATTATGTAAAATAATAAAAAAGAATAATGTATTTAGTTAGGTAGTACGTGGCTTTTTTTCCTAGATTCAATATTATCGTATACGAAAATCGATTTTGGGCGGAGACTGTTTGTCAGCCTAGGATATTTTATATTTTATTTATATTGTTATTATTAATATGGTCGGTATTATTGTTGTAATTAGGCGGTATAAGTTGAATTAATATTATTTGCATATAATTATATTTCAATATATTTGTATATAATAATATCATGAGAAATGTCAAGTACCCATGAATAATATTTTTAAATTACAACAAAATAACCAAAATTGTTATCCTTGGTTAGATACCTACTTAATATATTATTTCGTCCAAAATTTTACAAAAAATAACTATTAAAAAACTATGTTTTTATATTTTATTTTGGTTATAGAATAACCTACTTATGTCGAACCTTGTTTTAAACTATCAATCCTTATCTATTAAAGTTGAACATTTTATACAATTTTAACTCTATTTTAGATTCTGAGCAGAGCGATAAATGTATTGATTTAGCAATGATGTGTTTCTTAGTTTTCTTATTTTTATTTTTTGTTACAATGATTTTATATAATTCAATTGAATTCAAATTCAAATGTAACATAATATTCATTACAGTGACCCACAAGACAACTATTGAACAGCAGATGATGGTTACCGTCTCATGCTGTATGCAAATGCTCTGCTATTCCCAATGATTAATCAGAATACGTCTTCGTATAAAAAAAAAGTATTTGAATACTTTACAAGACTGAAAATCGCCGATGCTTAAGCCCAGATGATGTTCTTACCTAAAAGTTTGATAATAAGTCAATTCACTATAATATCAAAATTAACAGCACACTATTGCAACTAACGAATGAAAATTGTCTATGTTCTAACTTATAACTTATAAGTGTGTAAGACGATGATGCTTGCGAGAGCTTCAGAGTATCATGTTTTAAGGAGTAATATTTAGGCAAATCACATGACATGAACATTTGGGCTATGTCTATATTGTGTGTGTAGTAAGTAGTATCTTCACATTTGTGTAATAGTGTGTGTTTCCGAGAATCGTTGTAATGTAGCTTCAGGCAACCACCGCCGGATGTAACTCTCGCCAATGCACGTACTAATGAATATTTTGTGAAAAATGAAATAATATATTTTTGTTTGCATACATATTATAAAAACCACTAAGGACCTGTTTTATAATTATAGTTTAAACCTCGGTTACGCTTAACCCACTGATTTTACCGGCCGAATTGCACGGTTTAACCTTAGTTTAACTATTGTAATATGGGTCCTTAAATCGGTAGTAAATAAAAAATTACTTCCTAAAATTCGATTGAAATTTCGAAAAAATGTTTGAATTTATAAGCTTCTAGACTTTGCTTTTTAGGAAACACTTTTTTGATTTAAAATCAGATGTGCCTGAAATAAATACAAATGTAATACAAATATTTCATGGACTTTAAAAAAAAAAATCTTAATTTTGCCGTCCCTTAAAATTTAAAATTATCTAGATATTTTGTTAAAGAGTTAATATATGTATAAAAAAAATTAGAATCGGACATCCCGATGTATATGTAATTTACCACCGCTTATTATTGGTCTAAAACGTATGAAAAATACGCTTGGCGGAATTACAGTGATTATCGAAAACACACACTGATGTTTATTTACTCCTCACACATAGAACACAGTCACATAGTCCAAATGTTCACCATGTCATGTGAATTGCCTAAATATTACTCCTTATACCATGATACACTGCATACACTTAAGAGTTCGTAATTATTTAAATCAATTAAATCTCTACCTTATCCTATACTACCAACGGCACTTGTGTGCGAGAAAACGCTACAATGCTAATAAATAATTATATATCAATATTTATATATTGTAGGTACCTATTTCCAGAGACTTGTATGTAGCACTAGGCCGTAGGTCAATAAGCCACTTTAAAAATCAAATCGTACTATAATTTTGTTTGTTACCTATCTCGCTTTGAAAATGCACAGTGCACTTCTCCACAAAAAAAAAAGGTCTCAATGATTTAAAAACTGTTGTACCTATATTTGTACTATTCATCGTATTCTTATAATCTTATGAATTGATATTGCGATGACACAGCAACACAATTTATTGAGGCGCGTACACACGAGCGAACAAAACTATCGAATGCTGCGACCCATATCATGCGAGCGTGTAGACAACGTTCACGAGAATTCGGAAGTCGTATTCGTCAGCGTTCGCCGAACAGGTCGAACAGACTCGCCGCCGATCACTACCGGGTGACGGTGTTTCAGATACGGTGCTCAAAAGATAACCGCGCGCATTCGAGTCGTCTGTACACACGGACAGACAAAACTCGCGATGCGCGTCTCACAAAACGTATGCTTTTCTGTACGCGCCATAACGCTATATAATGCCCATGTACAGCTGCAGCTGCTGGGCGGGTCAACCGCAGCCTGCAGCTGGTATAAAAATCCAACGACGCCGCCGTACGTCGCTCGCCTTGGAACGAACCGCGTACACAACTTCAAACCGGTTGACTGGGCCGATAGTCAGTTTTCTGTGTCCAACATACGCCCGGTGCCGCGGGCCACTTACGCACGAGCAGGGGCGCCCCACACGCTGAACGCGGACGACGGCAGCGCCCATAATATTACACATTCCGTATTCCCGTGATTCCGATCGTCCGTCGTCTGCTGTGCTCTTCCCGTCCGTCATTCGTTTCGCCGACGTCCGTTCAGCCCAGCACTCAGCGCTCGACCGACAGTATTTTTTTTGTCGATTTTCACGAGTTTCGTCGCAGCAAAAACCGCAGGTAAATATTTTCCACCTAGTTATCGGCCCAACGATGTTTTCCGTCGTTTCTTTCGCGCGGCCCCGACCTCCGTGGCGGTCGTCCGACTCGCTAGCGTGTTTTTCCGTCGTCGTTACGTAATCGGTGCGGCCAAAACAACGACGTCGTGGTTATCGGCATATATGTTCGTTGTTGGCTGTGCACGTTTTAGGTTAGGTGTACGCTTTATCGCCGCAGCCTCTGTTGCGATAATTGTCATTATATTATTACATAATATATTATGTATTCGGGAGTGACTAGACCTCTGGAATTCTCTTGTAATATATTCGTATATAATATTGGTATAATTTCGGCTATAATTTTATTCTATATTACATGCATTATAGGTCCCGCCGCCGAAAAATCGATCACCCGTTTCATTATGCAAATCAACTTATGTAAACTTTTTTAGCTTATGTCTTACATCATATTACGCATTAATTATGCGCGCCTAATGTATGTATTAAATCGCAGGAAACCCCAGTCCATTTGGTTTTTACATTTTTTTCATCTTGCTTGAGTTTTTAATCTTGTATTATAAATTATAATTATTGTTAATATAATATCTATTGTTCACTGCGGCTCTGTATATCTTGCTCTTGGGCTCACCCACCAGTTATTATTATTAAATATTTAATTAACGGCCTGTCTACTGACGACGATATGACATTGGTATTAGGTATATCAGTATAATATGTAATCAAATTAATTACACTTCATTAAAACGAGATAATGTTTTTGAGTATTGACTTAGTACATAAATATTATATTAAAGTATTGAAATTATTAAATAGTTGGGTGATAAATTAAAAAAAAAACCGATCCATAAGTGTAATTTTATATTTGTTTAAAGAATTAATTACTTTAGCAATCAAAATGTAAATAGGTACTTATAATACTAATCATTTTTATTTGAGTAATATATTATGAGGTACATTTTGTAGACAAATACAAATACTGTCGGTAACTACATGATTTAAAAATAATAATTTTTTTTTCGTTAACATGAAATTACAAAATTTAATTTTTATGCTGATCATTTAATGTGCAAATTAAATCTAATATCTTAAGTTAAATAATATAGCTGCTTATATATCTTCTTAAATATGGAATTTCCTGCATTTTAAGTGTTTCAACCGATAAATTAGTTTTATTTTTATTAATAAATATTTAGGTTATTTGAACAACAAAGAGTAATTATATTAAACAATAATTATAATCATGAAATATATAAAAATCATATTTTGTAATCAGTGCTGCTTATTAACATTTTGAAAAGAATTATAATTAAAATATAGATTAAAGACACCATACTCTACAATCTCAATATAGGTACATAAATCAATAGGTACATAAATTATTATTTAATTGTGATGATTTAGTGCAGTGAAAATATATAATAGGTAGGTACCTAACTAAGCTATATAATTTAATCAACATTATTAATTTATCAAACATTTTTGAAATAGTTAAGTGATTTTATATCATTAATTAGTGATCTACCAGCAATTTAACAAGTTAATAATCTTAGAAAAAATGAATATTATATATATTATATATACATTTTTTCATTTGTATTTATTTATATATTTATTTATTTATTTATAGATTAACGGGCAATGCCCTTTTTACAATAAGTTAACAACTATTGTAATAATATGTGTGTAGAAGACAAGGAGGTATATTATAAACTTATTAATTAATCTTATCACAATACAAAAAACTAATACTATAATGATCTTATTAATTCTAAAGCCTTAAATCTAAATATGTTACGAGAAAGTACAAAAAAATCTAATTTGGTTGATATCTTATTGGTCAAAACAAAAGCTCTTGAAAAGAACGTACTACTATAATATGCTTAGGGACGATGTGGCAATATAGATCCCCAAACCTGTAACCAAAGATTATACCATTAATAATTCTAGAAGACACTGAATATTTAATAAATTACAAAAGTCAAATAATGAATAGGTGTAGAACAATTTGATTAGTCTACTAGCTGTCTTATCTGACCTTTGTCCACGGACACACCTAATATAAATTTATCGTAACTGCCTCAAACAATTTTTTGTAATTTGTTTGTATGTACATTAGGAAGTACTTATATTATACACAGAACAGTTCTCTGTGAAAAAATGTTTTATGACTAACATGGCTTTAACAGTTTTAACATCAAATCGACTTTTATCATCAGTCCACAAGTTATTCATGTCGGAGAAAATTTGTTCAACATTAGCATTAGAACCTGGAATACACATTAAAAATTCCACAACGATTTTTAAATTCGGAAAGTCTCCATCAATATCTGCTATTTGAAAAACATAGGTCCATTTTTCATCCAACGTGTTAAAAGATTTAATCGAGGTTTAATCTTTTCGTTTTTCTGTAAATTGGTTTTAATAATAGTAACCTCGTCAAATAATTCTGCCTAATTAAATGTAAGACTAGGGATTACATTTTTTATTAATTGTATTGTATTTGAAATGTTTTTCCAGGAGAAATCATCTTCTATATTTTTTAAAGTTATCCATGAAACTCTATTGAACTTGCATAGTGTTGGATTTGTCCACTCGGTAATATAGTCTGAACATGTGTCAAAAAAAATTGTCCGGAAGTTATTATATATATTTTGTGTTAAAATTGATTCATCTCTTAAATTGTTTAGTAATTCAGTTTCCTTAATTGTCATAAAATTGTTAATATTTTGCGACTTAATTTTTAGTAGCAAAGTGTCTATAGGACTTTTTACTTCAACGATAGACAAATTGGCTGTTTCGACACTTTTAATTGTATTGAAAAAGAGTTCACATTGAGTTTGAAGAAATATTGTAAGAAGAAGTGACAATGGGTTTTCAAAAAAATTTTTTAGCATGGCTGGACATTTTTCAATAGATAAAAAATAAGACTTCAATCCCTCAAACATTTTGATAAGTCTTGTCAACGCCGGATATAGTGATAACCAATGAGTTTTTGAATGTCCTAATACTGATTTGTATTCTATATTAACAAAATCACAAAACTCTTTTAGTGAGCGGAAGTGAGCGGAAAACAGTATATATATAAAAATGTTGAAATATTTTTCCCAATAACGCTTGAATGTCAATAGGCAAAGTATCAGCAGCAGTTTGTATTGAGTTATTTAAAATATGTGCAGCACAACCAATACCAATCAAATTTGTGTTAATTGATTCTTTTAACTTGTATAAAACATTGTTTTTTCCTCTTCTATTAACACCGCCAAAATTTGTATTAGTGTTATCGTCCGAAAAAGCTATTACTTTTTTTAAGACGTCCCAGTGGGATAAAACTTTTGAAATATAATCAGTTAATAGTAAAGATGTTTCACCTGACTACTCGTCAAACTTAAGTATTTTAGTTTTAACTCCTTCATTTGGAATAATCATTACAGGTACCATTTTTTGAGAATGGTGATTTGACGCGTCTGTTAAGACACTAATGAAATTACATTTAGACAGTTCAATTTTTAGCATTTCATTTGCATATGGATAAAAAAAATTTTTTATTATTTGTGCTGTTTTTGTTTTGCCACAAGAAAACTTATTGTTGAATAATTTCCTAACAAGTTGAGATGTACAATCCATTGATCTTATGCTATGATTATGTTTACATATATGATATGCAAAAACACCTTCATCGGCGGATAGATTATTTTGATTTTTGTTAAAAGATTTTGTATTGAAAAAGTTGCCTACTTTTTGGGATTTCTTTGCATTACTGGTTAATTTATGTCGATTTGTTTTGATGTGTTGGTTGATATCTGACTTGCCACCGTGATCGATACTAAAAATACCACCACATACAGTACATTCCACCTTATCTTCCTGGCCCATCTTTTGACATTTTGTAATAAATTTGAATTCATTTTGTAAACTTTCCTTAAAAACACATTTTCTTTTAGGCATAGTTATTATTTTTAAGATATACACAATAAATGTTCACACACAAAACGCTGAACGCTAACTGACTTCCTGAGAAACAGAGAAAATATAAAAATTATAAATATTTTGTTGAGACTGACATTACGAGAGATACCTATCATAATCTATTTACAAAATAATATACACATATTGTGCTATAATATTATGTCTTATCGTTGGTCGCGACGTCGTGATCGTAATCGTCTCTATGCGGGCTGTAATCCATTACGACGAAGACCAAAAATAACTTTATATTCGAATAATCGAATTCGATACTTACAAATCGGTTATCATAATAATATAACAAAACATCATTATTCTACAAATGCATAATTATATACGATAAACATTTACTCCATAGACCGCAATTGATATTTAATACAGATAGATGAAGATTATATTTTTAATATTTAATTTTTTTATTTACATATTTTCTATTATATGAAAATAGTCTTATTTTTAAAAAAACTGGACAATATAGCGTCCCGGAAGCATATGTCGGGACAACGGGACAGACTTTTGAAATACGGTACTTTCCCGTATAATACCGGACGTCTGGCCACCCTATGGTCCATGTTATATTTTAGTGTAGCTGAAAACATATATGCCATATTTAGGGAAGGTTTTATTTATTAGTTAAGGTCTTGTGTTTTACCTGACATTTGATTATGATTACCAATATAAAAGAAATGATTTATTTTTACGAGATATTCTTGATTTTTATTTTAAAAATAATTGATTCTTAAATACTTGTAATTTTTTTTCCTTAGAAAAATGGTTTTAGTACTTGAACAACCAGCCCCAAAATTCAAGGGCACTGCTGTCGTCAATGGAGAGTTTAAAGATATTTCATTAGAATCATTCAAAGGAAAATATGTTGTTTTATTTTTCTACCCATTGGACTTGTAATATATATTTTATTTTCTATTATTTTTAAACGTATAATATTAAATTTGTTTTTTATTTTTAGTACTTTTGTGTGCCCAACTGAAATTATTGCATTCTCTGATCGGGCTAATGAATTTGCGGCTATCAATTGTCAGTTAATCGCAGCCTCTTGTGACAGCCACTTCAGTCATTTGGCTTGGGTGAACACTGCTCGTAATGAAGGTGGCTTAGGAAAAATGCAAATTCCTTTGTTAGCTGATAAGTCTGCTTCTATTGCTAAGGACTACCAAGTTTATAATGAAACCACTGGAATACCATACCGTGGCTTGTTCATCATTGATGATAAAGGAAACTTGAGACAAATTACTATCAATGATTTGCCTGTTGGACGATCTGTCGATGAAACTTTACGTCTTGTTCAAGCATTCCAATATACTGATGAATTTGGAGAAGGTATGTCTGATTAAAAATCCAAGATTTTTAGGAACTAAACATTTATTTTATTTTTATTTTAGTTTGCCCAGCCAACTGGAAACCAGGTAGCAAGACCATCAATCCATCAAAATCCAAGGACTACTTCAAAACTGTTGAATAAATGTATCACATCATAACATCTAAACATTATGTTTCTTTTTGCTAATGAATTATTTTTATAATTATCTTATTTCAAATAATTTGTTTAGATGACAAAAAGTTAAATTTTTGGGAATAAGGTATTACATTTTTTTTTTTTAATAAAGTAGCAGTTCCACAATTAATGCATAAGTGATAACAATTTTTTTTATCCAGATTATTATTTATTGCCATATAAATCCAGTTTAATTTAAAAAATTCTTTAGTAATAAATTAAATAAAAGATTTTCTGTTATATTGTGTATTTTATTTGAATTTAATACTAGTTTTGTATTCTTACTATATTTGAGGAAAGCATTTGTATAATAATATTAAACTGTTAAAAATAAGAAACGCTAACGGTGGCGACCCGTTTTGGTTGGTTACCGACAAGTAACACCTTGTTTGTCCCCCCACCAAATCACCAATTTATATACTTGCCGGGTAGTATTGCCATGCCCCTGAGCACAGGTACGCTGCCACTTGCGTTTCTTATTTTAAACAGAGTATAGAAATATTGCTTGTAAAATTGTATGTACTGTCTACGGTTAAACTTTGATTACGTTTAATCAGCTGATAACAGATATTTAACTGGGCAAATTCGGCCGATTAAACTCTGGTTAACTTTAATCGGAGATGGTACAACTGATTCTAAGTATTACACTAAGGTGGTTGTTAAATGTTATTTACATCATTACAAGTTTTGTTACTTACAAAAATAATATATTCACAAAACACATATAGGTCAAAAATAGTGATATTGAGTTAATAGGTGTGTTATGATGGTTATAATATTTTGTTGTTAAAATTATATAATCTTCATCCAGTAAGTACTAAATAATATCATTTTGTCTACAGTCTTGAAGTTAAACCTGATAAATATTATTGACATGATAAAATGTATTTAAAATTTAGTTTTTTTGGTGTTGTATTCATTGTGGTTGGTGACATAAACACTGACGACTTTCAAAAATGTTAAGCTATATTTTGTGCTTGTAACATTTTCCAATAGGTCACGCTTGCCTTATTTGGACTATTTATTTTTAAGAAATAGTAAATATGAACACTGAAGAGTGGTTTAAAGTGTAAGAAGGGAGATGTGTTTTGTATTGCTCGCTTAAGTTATTTTCAACTCAATTTTTTTCATTAAACGCCGAGAAAACATCGCTGCCGTCTGATCAATAATTATTGGTCAGTGTTAATTGGCAAGGCATCAATAGTTTATATAATTATAAGGCCCCGGGGATATGGAATTCGGTGGTTCACGCAAGTAATGTTCACACGAAGTCTGTGCCTCTGAGCACGCACGCAACCAAAATAATTGCCCAATGCCCGATTGTCATGGTGTAATATTCTCGCGGCGTACAACCTTTCCGTCTCGACGAGCGTTAACGCCGTTAACCACCTCCTACTCTACGGACGTTTTCAATGACAAAAGTGACAGAATAATTTGTGTAATCACTATAATTATCGTTGCCTCACGAGAAATAATAAAAAAATAGTTTTTTTTATACTGTTGTAGTGTGGTCCAAGGCCAATTATAACGTATATTTCGGCTGCCGCCACAGAAATACATAATACAATATTATGTAAATGTTGAATAATATTATTGAATCATAAACATTGAGCATAACACGACTGTGGCACCCGCCGAGGCCGATTACGTTGTTGTTGACTGTTGTGGAGTTGTTACCGCAGATAATGAAGGTTTAGGTTGTCATTGGTTGTTGTTGTTGTCGTACAACTGTTGATAGTGTAATCACTCGTTGCACAACGATGTTGTTGATGATTTCCTACTCGTGATAAAATTAAAAATTAATTTTATCATCGTTGTTGGTACTTTTCGGTTCTTTGTGCACGCAAGCCGGGCGGCCGCCGGGGATCGGGCATACTTGTTACTGTTATCAGAGCCCATGATTAACATTTTTTTTATTCTCCTTTTTATCATTCTAAACGAGGTTTTGAAATTTGAATAAGCGCTGGTGATTATTGTTTACAAGCTTACAACAAGTAGGCATAGTATATTATGTCTCATATTTACAACAAGTTCATTTCCACACGGTAAACGGGTAAAGTCATTTCTATTGGAATCGAAGTGAGTTGAACAAACGGTTTGGCGAGACGACTCGACGACATAGCTGCCCCACGGTAATGACGCGATTTATATTAATCATTAGATTTCGGTTATGATTTTACAGTCTAAAGAGTATTGATTCATAGACACAACTCCTTTTACTGTAGTAGTTATGCCCTGCTTTCATCAAAGCTGTTGTCGCTATTTTATTTATGTCCGATGTGTTTGCAATTTTGATGCTCTGAACACGTCAAAAATAATGATCAGGCTATGGAGATACGCTATCCAAACACATGTACTTGTGGATCTAAAATAATGACTTTGTTTTGATTACCATGCTATTAGTCATCAATCCAACAAGAGCCAAATAATATTATTGGGCACGTAATAGAATTTTTACAGAATAATTGAGTGCCAAGTTCATTACATGATCTATCTACCTTAGACTGCAAAATAATGTCTGAACATATCCTTTGTTTAGTAATTCTTTGAGTAATTATTACGAATTATCAATAAGCTATAGCCGATCACTAAGTAAAGCTAGTTTTAATAGTTAATGGTAGGATTTACTAATCATACTCAATATAAACTGAAAACTATAATTTTATTTGGGGGTTTACTAATAGAGTAGTGTAACCTAGGATGTAGGAAATCATGAAAATAAAAGCTGATTCATTCATAACAGAAAATTAATATGATTTTTACTAAAAATTAAAAATATACTAAATTTAACTATACATTGTTATAGTGATTACTGAAATTTAAAACCAATTAGCTGATTTTTTTCCTACGACACTTTCATGAATGTTACATACCTAACTGACGTTGAGTTCTTTTATTGTTATATTGTTAATTACTTAATTATAATAGTACCTACTCATTGTTTCTGAGTGTAATCTGAGTGTTTCTTTCCTTCTGTACTCTGCCGCTTGCCACAGCGACCATTATTATTTATTAGTAATAAAATTGGCATGAGTAGTATTAAAACTTGATTGTTTTTTTTTATTGAGTCTCATCTTCCTCGTGTTATTGCATTAGGTGCTAAAATATAGTACCTAGTGTAATAAATGATAATATTGATTTTCTTAAATTATTATTTTTTTTTCATAAATTACTTTAATAAGCTAATAATAGATATATTTTGTTTTATTAATTTATAGTAATTTTCAAACAAGAAGAATTTATGTTGATCAACAAATATTTAATTAAATTAATCAATCAGATCTAAATGTTTTTAGTAACACTGTTAGTCATATACTTGCATGTAAGTATTCAGTATTGTGCCCTGGATAGTTGTTTTTAGCAATTTCGCCAATGCTTTTTACTGTAGATCATAATCTTAAGATTATAAAGATTAATATGATATAACGGTATAGTAAAAATAAATATTTTCTTAATAATTTTGTTATGATAAAAACACCTTTTATTATTTTTATTTGTATTATGAAGACTGAAGAGAATCTAACTTCTAACTTCCAATGATTTCTTATACTCTTGTATAAAATGTTTATAGTACAAACCCTAACAAAATTAAGCTTTTCAGCTTTGACTAAAAAACAATTGGTAAATCCTAGCATTAATTGGTGAAACATAGCTTATACCTAGTGATTGGGCTAAATCTTAACTTAATCTTATATTTGCTTAAAGTTGCAATGTATATAAAGTATAGACAGTGGATATTGATATATTATCCTTAATTATTTTTTTTCTAATAGAACACCTTAGCCTTTTTTATATTTAAAGAAATATTTAAATATTATTATTTTTCTTTTTTTAATTATAGTAAATACTATTTATAAATCAAAAAAAAAAAAACAATTTATTCAATCAAACGTAATCAGAGCTAATTACCTAATATGCTTTTTTTAAAAGGTGTTTATGTCAATTTTCCCAATTTTCCTCAATTCCATAAAATTTTAAAATGATGTTTTATATTTTAGTTTATAGTTGCTACCTTCATTATAATACTTTTCCACTAATCTACTACTCCATACCTATTTAGGGGGTTGATAAGTATGTTAATAGGTATATTTTATAAACAAAAATTACTTATCAGGAACATCTCTCACACCTCATTGATATGTCAAATGTTGATAATTTTTATTTTATTTGAAAGAAGAACTTTTTTCAGGTTGGATTTTCATTTCGGTAGTGATAGCATAATACGTTTGAAAAATAACAAATATTGTGCATTATTCAAATGCATACTTTAGCTTTTATAATTATAATTTTGATTTCTGAAGTTTGAGCATGTTCCGACCTGCAAAATGTTCTCGTCTTTAAATAAAAAACATGAACTAAATCTGACTATTTTACAGGGATTGAGAGTTTTTCCTGTAAGACATGTTTTTATTCTAAAAACACACTGCCGTCAACGCCATTAGTCGCTGTTAATAATTTCTCAGAATTAAAGAAGTATTTCAATTTTACCAAATATTTTACTGCATATACATTATTTTTATAACAATAATACAATATAATCTAATATTTATTTTTCAGGTTTTGAAATATTCAATTCAGAAATTTCAACCAATTAATACACAATGTCAATTAAGGATGTACGTTTTGGTTTCAATTTTCTTACAGACACAAATATCAAGGCATGTATGGATGCTGTAAAAGAATTGGAACTTACCTTTGCCTGTTTACCTGTGTCAAGTCTTCGGTTAAAATCTAATTCTAAAGAATTGGACCCATCTAGTACTGTTATGAATCCTGAGTTTTGTCAAAAGTGGTGTCATTGTGTTGTTGCAAACATTTCTCAGCCTAATGTTGATTCGGAAATTGAAAGTGTCAGACTAGAAAATCAAAAATCTTTTACACAAGACATTTCATGGGCTACATTTTTAAATGTTTATTGCATTATGTTTGAGTTACCACTACATGGAGATGTTGTAAATTTGGTTAGATTGCTAGACAATCAAATTGATATATATATAAATTCTGCTGTATTAATACAGTTTTGGGCATTAGTTCCAATAGTCAACTTAAAAACTGACCCGTGGAAAAAATGGACTAAATTCATATCATCAATAAGAAATGTAAATAGAATAAAATTAGCATTGGAAATCGGGCCTGAGCTACCTAGTGACGAAGAACTCGACCGTTGGTTAGGAGAACCAGTTGCAGCTATAATTATACAGTCTAAAATATTTTTGACAAATAAAAAAGGTTACCCAGTATTATCTAAGCCTCATCAAGAATTTATCAAAAAAATGTTCAATATTGGCTGTCAAATTGTAATATCCGGACAGTTAGGTATTAAACAACAGTTCAATTATTTAGGCCATCTATACCAAAATACTACATCATTAACCCCTTATAGTTCTGACTTTATAAGTGGCTTTGAAGATTATCTTCAGACACCATTACAACCGTTGAAACATAATTTACAGTCGTATGTTTATGAGACATTTGAGCAAGATCCTATCAAGTATTATGAGTATCAAAGAGCAATATCAAAAGCTTTAATTGATAAATATGAAGATAGAGTACTTGTTGTTTATGTTGTTGGCGCGGGCCGTGGTCCATTAGTAGATGCTACGTTTGAAGCAGCTAAGGGATCAAATATTAAAGTCAAAATAAGTGCCATTGAAAAAAATGAAAATGCTTTACCATCATTGTTCTTAAAAAATAAAGAAAAATGGGAGAATCGTGTTACTATTATTAATGAGGATATGCGGTTATGGAATCCGTCAGAAAAATGTGACATTTTAGTATCAGAGCTATTGGGGTCTTTTGGTGATAATGAATTATCTCCTGAGTGTTTAGATGGGGCTCAAAATTATTTGAAAAAAGATGGAATCAGTATACCTTCAAGTTATACTTCTTATCTAGGACCAATACAATCACGTAAACTGCATGAAGAAATATTGTCCATTAGGAAAAATAATGATAATTGTAACTTTCAAAAACCTTATGTAGTACAATTAAACAATGTCTATTCTATAGCTCCACCAAAAGCCCTTTTTACATTTGTTCACCCCAAAAAAAATTTAGAAGAGAGTAATAACAGAGATGCGTTTTTGAAATTCAATATCTCCCAAGATTGCGTTTTGCATGGATTTGCTGGTTATTTTGAAACTGTACTTTATAAAGACGTACGTCTTAGCATTGTTCCTGAATCATTTAGTGATGGCATGTTCAGCTGGTTTCCTGCATACTTTCCTCTGATAAAACCAATATTACTTAATAAAGGAGAGGAAATTCAAATCAATTTTTGGCGGTCCAGTAACAAGTTCAAAGTGTGGTATGAATGGTGTATGACAAGACCATATCAAAGCATTATACACAATATAAAAGGAGAAATGTATTTTATGTCACTTTAACTAATTTTGCTTACTTTTAATTGTCAATGTTTTATTTTGTAATAACTGAAATTTATTTTTTTGTTTTCTAATATATTATCATTCTAATATATTATCAAATTACAAGGTTATAAAATATTTTTGACAGCTAACACAAACTTGAATGTTTATTATTTATGTTAAGACAAGCTGCTAAATGATTTATGATAATGAATATTTTCTCAAATTAAACCACTACATTTTTTGGTGATTTAATTAAATTTTATTTTGTGTACAATATTTTTCTTTATAATCATATATTTTACTTCATTTATAAAAATATTTTTTTTTCAATGGTTGTATGTGTTAAAATAGTCCTAATTTTTTAGAATATTAACACTATTAATTTTAATATTATTGTATTTTACCAATTTATTTTATAAAACATTTTAAAGATATATGTATACAGCCTTAACTATTCATTATATTATTTTAAGTACTTACATTGAAATGAGTTATTCATACATACATGTAGATCAGGCATATGAAACATGTGGCCCGCTGCCAATTTTTTTTTGTATGGCTCTCGATTACTAATATTAATTGATAGTTAATTGTAAAAAATAAATTTATAAAATAAAAATCTATATAATTTTCATTATGTGTCACAATTATGTTTAAGCCTTAGAAGTGGCTCTTAAGAAGAATAAAATTTCACCCAAAATAGAGATTGAAAAGTTAGTGTCAGAAAATAGAGATGTAAATATTGCAAACATCAAAAAGGAATTATTAATTTGATTTTTTTTGTAATTTAATTAATAATAAATGTTAATGGATGTAATCGTACCGGTTGTGTTTGTAATGAATAAAATTAAAATTTGTGTAAAATATTTATATTCTTTTATTAAATTTTTATTTGCCGCTGTCGGCTGCATAGTTAACTATTCAATATATTTGACTAGGTTAAAATTGTTACTGTAATGTGTTACTACACAATGGCTAACCCAACAAAACACAAAGCTTTTAGTTGTCATGAAATGCCTAAGCATCCTTTTAATAGTAAAAATATTCTTAAATATTAATTTAGTACCAGTACATATCAAGGGTTATAATATTTTGTATGTTTGCATTTAATTGTATAAGTAACTAAACATTACACAAATAGAGCTGTATTGAACTATTTTGGACAGATTTTAAATATACATGATTTATTTTTAAAATAAAATAATGTTAAAAGATATTTTAGTATTAAATATTAATATATGATAATTAATAGGTAATAATAATAGTTAACATAAAAAAAAGACAATTGAATGTACACATTAATACTAATAATAAAATATAATATCTTAAGATTTAAATAACTAGAGTCAGAAAAATGTTGAACAAAGTAGTATATATTATAATAACTCAAAAATAATGTACATAGTAACTACATATTCAAGTATTTTAACATTATATTGATCATTATATGGAATCGATGCCGTATTGAATTACTATGAATTCAAATTCTACAGATCTTTTAGATCATTACAAATATCTTCCAAAAACATGGTTAGTCCTTGTAATTCAATGATTTGTTGTTGTTTTCTCTTTTCAATTCTCTCATAATATTTATTATTATATTTTATCTGTAATAAAAAATAAAATAGCTTATATACATTAAAGGAAAACTTACCTATAGTTTAAGTAATATTACCATTTTTTCTACTAAGTTTATTAAGTAAAATATTGATGGAAAGTCGGTTTCAATATTATTATTATTACACTGGCTTAGATTCTGAAAAATGTTATGTTATTAAAATTTGGTGATAAAATATTTGTTTTAACTTATAAAACACTGAAGTCTTACATTATTCTGAGATTTACATTTTAAAGCGCTTATTTCTTTATTGGTAGTGCTGTTACTATTTGAACTTGACTGTAATACAAATTATACAAAACAAGGTATTAACTGAGGGTTACCTATATTTTTAAGCACTTTTAAAAGTAATCATACAATAGTCAAGATATATGGATTAGGTATAAATTAAACTAACATCGATTATTTGTACTTAGATACCTACCTAATTTATTTTGAATTTGAATTAGGTAACTAGGAGTGGTATTATGGAAAATATTGTCCTTCATTAAAATAAAAATAATAAGTTGTGAATTATATTAACAATTTAATGTATAATCAGTGATAAATGTATTATATTAATAAAATCTGTTTACAAAATGGTGGCTCAATCTTAAAGTATGACAATGCCTACTGTACTAATTTATAGAAAAATAATCTAAAAACTTACTAAAAACTGTATACTAAAAACGAACATAACATTTTTAAAATAATTTAGATTTGTAATTAAAAACATTCCGAGCGAAAAAAATCTTTCAGCCTATATTTTTAAGTATATATTTTCATAATATCTTATGATATATTATTTATATTGCTAATTGCTATTAGATATAGTAATTTATTTTACTATTAGTACCTACACAGTACACAATATGGCAGGTGTAGGTTGAATTAATTTTTGACAAATACATTGTATTTATTATATTTATTTATTTATTATATATTTATATGTTATATACACCATACATTATTGCTATTAACTTCATGGCTAGTGGTATAAATATAAAATATGCAATACCTTAAAATTAATCTAAATGTTTTGAAAATGTAATTGTGTGTATAAAATATAATAATATTCGTAAAAGTTTTAAGTGTAAATATTTTTGTCGTATAATATTTTTTGAAGACAACAAAATAATTAAAATAATTGTTTTTCTTCTTTTAAATGTATATTTTCGTATAAATTTAAAATTCAAAAAGGTTAATCTACCTATATAGAAAAATTTTCCAAATTATTATTGCATATATTATATATATTACATATATTTTAGAATTTTTGTTTTCAGTGTGTATTTCTTTTTTTTATATGAAGAATCTAGCAATTTCTTTTAGTAAAACAGTTCCAAGTCTGAGTCGTAAAAATTGAAAATTTTATAAATTTTCAACTTCAGAATAATTTGTATTTTTTCGTGATTTTGAATAATGTAGTTAAAAAGTATTCTTAAAATACGTAGATACTTATAAAAAAATCGTGCCTACCTATGTATTTTTAAAATTTTTAAGCAGCTATAATAACAAACTAATCTCGTATTTATCACGTTTTTAAGATATCTATAATATTTATAGAATAACCTTAAAAATCCTAAAATGTTTAATGTCTATGAATAGCTCAAAAAGAGTTAAATATTTAAAAAATTAAAACACGTATAGGTATAGAAAATTCTTTGTGTACACGATGTATTGTAAACGATTTATACTAAAAAAAATGCTTCGATTTTTAACTTGAATATTTTTTCTGGTAGTATAGGCATAATTCTCAGTACTTATATTTCTTATAGAATAATGGGAAAATCGGATTTTTTACGCAAAACCAATTGTTGACGAACTAGGTTCTGTTATTTTGATGTAATTGCCGAGAAAAAAAGTTGCACTTAAATTCATAATAGTTTTTAAGACGGCTCCTGCAGCGTATCATGTGCAAAGGAGTAATATTTAGGCAATTCACATGACATGACAATTTGGGCTATGTGTGAGTAGTAAATTACAATAGTGTGTATTTCAGAAAATTGCTGTGATGCCGAGTCGGGCCGTCGCCAATTACAAATTGCACGCGCACGCCATGTTAATATTTCATGAAAAATGGAAATATATTTTTGTTTGCATAACTGTAAAATATGCTAGGTAGCTAGTATATCAAATATACTTCAAGAAGTTCGATTGTATCTAATTTCGAAAAATAGTTGAATTTATAGGCTTTTTGACTATGCTCTTTAGGAATCACTTTTTAAAATTTAAAATCAGATTTGGCCAAAATAAATACAAATGTACCTAATACAATTATTTTATGGAATTAAAAAATAACAATCTTAATTTCGAGGTCCTTTGAACCAAAGGAACTTTGACCTCCCTGCAGATGTACCAACTGAATACTAGCTTCACGTTCCTATCAGAAAATATGGAAGAATTGAATATTCAAGCAAATTTTCTATAAAAACCACTCTGAAAATCTAAGCAGTTTTACTGAGAAGATGACAGATACAAAAAACACACATCATTCTTATGTCATTGTCACATGACACATTTGAATGTTATACGTAATAAAGTTTCCCTTAAAAAATATATGTATTGACAGGTGATATTCAAAATTATATTTATGCCACTATACCTACCTACAATAAGATCTGTCGCTAAACATATTATAGACTTAAGAAACATGTTTTTTAAATATATAAAATATGTTTTAGTAAATATATTGAATATTATCATAATTTAAAAAAAAAAAACGAATAGAAGATTTTTCTTAATAATAATTAGCTAGGTACCTGTTTAAATGGATTTTGTTTTAAAATGTATATTTTTTTTTTCGTTTTAAAGTACCTACATTATAAATATAGGTAACACAAAAATGTACTTTTAAAGTTTTAACACAAAAATTCACAAAAAATGAAAAACGTATGAAAATAAATATTATTATGATTTTTGTACTTTACCTCAATCATAATCCATTTGTATTCTGGAATATATTCTGCGTTGAATATCACCATTTTAGTATTCCGTTGTGTTAAACCTATTTAATTTGTAAAAATAGTAAAAATAATTTGATTATTATACAAAGTCAATAGTCATTAAATTCTATTGATTAACCTTTATAACCTTTTAAAGTGTGATTTACCAACATAGAGAAACAAGCAAGTAGTCAGGCACAATAATATTTGTTAAAAAATTTTTATTATACTTATGATTGGCGTATGGGTTACTACCTATCTCGCAGCGTTTTTGTCATTTGGTTTTTGATATGTTCTCTAAGGCACAAGTAAACGAACTGTAGACGCCGTGGAACGGTTTTAAAATAACTATTATATACTATTTGGTGAGAAATACAGATCTATTATTAAACCTCCATGAAGCCCAACCCTTCTTACATTGCAACTTTATTTCTCCAGTTGGCTTCTAAACTATATGAAAAATTATTACATAGGCCGCTCACATAGCGTTTATAAATATACTTAGCAACACCTACCTATATGGTCTATACGGAAGGATTTTACGCATCCAAATTAATTTGTATGTATTATAGTTATGACACGGGCTTGTTCCATTTGTCCCTTATATTAATTATTTCAATAAACTTTCAGCAGTGAAATTAAAAATAATATCCCGAAATATGGCTGTAACGCCGTTATAAAATAAAACAAAATTACTTAGGGCACAAGCACCTACATAAGATTAAGTCAAAAGCTAGGCTATCTTTTTATAATTGTATATTCACAACTGTATTAGGATTGACTATTAAAAAAAAAGTGTATTACCAGCTATGGCTATGGTGTCAGTTAACATTATGATACATACAAGTACCTACCTTTATATATAACAGCAGGAGCCAGGAATATAATATTAATTTATAATTAGAATACCCACACTAAGAAACGATTTATTCATATTTTTCGTATAATAGGTATAGGTAGTTTAATAATTGTTCCAGTGCAGTCAACAGTTCCAGATTTTAACGAAAAAAAGAATATAATTTTTGAGTACCACAATGTTCAAAAAATTTAATTAAATTTAGTCCCGAGTAGGTACCACCTTTTATATCCTATTGTATTAATGTACCAATTTTATTTTATTGTTTTGCATATTATTATATTATACATATAATTAGTAATGCATACCTAATAGGTACCTATTAATTAAACTGTAATTTATGTACTTGTAGGCTTTAGCTTACAAGGTATGACTTATATTAGGTACCTATATGTATTTGAATTATATACTGTATATAGGGTATACTGTGTTCATTACTTATTTGAGGTGTTAAGAATAATAAATAAATATATATTATAAGTAATTCTTAAATGTTTTTTCAATGAAAACGATCAGAATCATTTAATAATACTTTTCGCTGTTAAATAATTATTACATGGGTACCTATAAAATGTGGTTATCATATAGACAATTATTATAGTAATTTCAAATTTGATTATTCAGACTAAATAGATTTTGATCCAACCCACATCTAGGAAAAGCTCTGAAAATGCATGTAGATATAAGGTATAATAACTATAGGTAAGTATTAAGATACTTATAATAAATATATTGTTAAATAGATAATCTTGTTAAATAATATTTAAATGTATGATTTGCGTAAAAGTCTTAACAAAAACTCCAGTGTGTTTTTACTTTTAGGTATTTACGATTGAACATTACATAGGTACTTAACCAATAAAGTTATGTAAAAAATATTTAATATACAGAAACTTCGAGATACCGAGGTTCTACTGTACCTACATGTTAGTTCTGAGTTTAAATTTGTTGTACGAAGCAGAAGAATCCCAGAGGTAGATAGGTTACCTATAGTAGGTACCTACCATACAACAATGTAATAATAGTTTGTTTTAAACTGAGATAATTATATGTACCTATTTTAAATATTCAGTTCTTAGAAAATCCTGTTATTGAGTTATAATAAAAATAAAAATGACCCACATGAACATAGCCTAATCAATATATTTTATTATTTATACCGAATGAAATGATTGAAAAAAGCATAGACCAGTGATTCTCAATCTTAATTGGTTAGCTAACCCTTGAATAAAAATCTAAAAATCACGAGGTGCAAAATATAATAAACTATTAGGTAAAGTCAGATTTAAAAATAACTTTTTATATAGTTATTTCACTTACCTATATGTTATAATCAATTATACTACTATTTTACTTCTATTGTTTAAGCAAAAATTAAATACTTCTTACTCTATATTTTCCACAACTTCATGGAACCTCTAAGGCCCTAACTATTAGGTTCGTGGAACCTTGGTTGAGAATAACTGTAGACATAGACTGTCGAAGCATCAAAGGTATACCATCTATATGTAGTATATATAAATATGTAATTTATAGTATTACTTTTTGAAGGACTAATAAAGGTACTTACCACTAATCAGTGTCAAGTGGAGTATTATATATTTATATAAATATAAGGGGAACTGTGAAGCCGAGGGCATCTGGCCACGGTGCTGTGGTATATGACCTACATTGAAACGTTAGATTCAATTTAAATTTTAGCATACATAGTAATAATCGTTAATACTATTTTATTACTACCTATATTAACTGTCAGACCTAACTAATATTTAAACATTTGCGTGTTTTGTTTTTATGTGGAATTGTTTAATTATATTCTGTTTGTTCACATTAGATAATATTCAATTTAAAATAAGTTCATTAATTTTGGTAAAATAAAATGTTGTATTCAATAATATTGTACATCAATAATTAAAGTTGAATTATAAGATTGTAACTTGCTATACTTACCTACAACCTACTTATTAGCTATTATTACCTAACTTGATTATTATAGGTAAAATATTTTTTTGGTTTTCACTCGCTTGTTTATCTTGGATCATATATGATTGATTTTAAACACAGCTGGGATTTGATTATTTTTCATTTATAAAATTATATCATTATTTTCTTCTTAATAATCAACAAAACACTTCAGAATCTTTTAAAAATATTGTAAATATATTATTATTTGAATGAGTATAAAATATTATAAAATATGTAGGAAGGTACAACAATATAATATAATATAAAATATTGTGTAAAACGTATTTATATATTGATGTTATTTTATGAGCATGCGTATAAAGTTTTTTGCAACCTAAATTATCTGTCTTCGGTTGGTGATACAAACACTTGGTAACAAGAACGGTTTGAAAATATGTATGAAGCAACTAAAAATAAGGTAGGTATTTTAGATTATGGTAGTAACAGACGGATCGTAATCCGCATAATAATAACACAAGAAATACCATCAATAAACTTACATTTATTTTTTCCGACGATTATCAAATATTATACAGATCATAAATAATAATGACGATAATATACTTTGTAGATTTAGAACGGAGCGATTGACGTTGAATGAATTATTGATTTTACGTTTTATTTTATGGGTTAAAATTTGAGCGAAAATTCACAATAGTTTTCTATGGGCGTTTGAAGTTGCAAATTATTTTGTAATTAAAAAATCTTTTATTATTTTTATTTTATAGTTTTTAAAACTCTAAAATTTGAAAATTATTTACAAGGATTTATAAAGGGTTAACTTACAAGACCTATAAAAAATGTATAATTACATAAATAATTTTATTTTTTGGTTCTAAAGGTGAGGTTTAAGTCTCCTAAAATCAACCACCCGTGTTTGTTCACAACTTTTAACTCATTCCTCACGCAAGCAATATTTTAATTCAATTTTAATTTTATTCTATTTCGTGTTTTCTCCACACAATACATACATACATTCCGTATAATGTCGGGAGCCCACATAATATAGAAGTCCTATGATAATATCATTTAATGGTATTAAAGGTTAGGTTTTATGTGTTAAATTCACGCACGGCGTATAATGAGTATAAGTCGTTAGATGACCGCGGTGAAAAAGTTACATCGAAACAAATTGTATCAATAATGATCGGAATGGTGCTTGAGTACGTCTTGATATAGTCGGTGAGCTTATCGTCCGCGCGGCCAACAGTCGTTTGTGTATCGGTTTTATAAGACGGGTCGCGCGCTTAAACACTATTTACCATGTGCGCACGTATGTTTATTGTTTATGTATTAAAATATCTCACCACATTCCAAGAGAATAAACAGCGGTCCCTTGAAAGATGATAGTAGATTATTACAATCTGTTCCGATCGTGCTCAGTTAAAATCCTACAGCAACGCAGCTAATCACGGTTGGTTCTTCGACCGCCGTAGTATTGTAAAGGCCGGCTAATATCACTTCAGTACCCTGTATGTACCTACATACAACAGCCTACGCCATTATAATATAACAGAAGCGATTTAAGTCTTATCTGGCTTCTATAATAAACATATTATGTATATATACATTATCCATATAGCTCATTCACGGTTACCTTTTTAAAAAACTGCAAATAATGATATCTACCTATACCTATTTAGATTGATTTCGTTCTGCACCGAGAACGCACATTCAATATTGGTTTTCAGATCGTACGAATTATAAATGATATAATAAATATCACTGCTATCGATTTTCACTTGATACTTGGTAATTGGTCTTGGTCAACACTCTCAATTGTTGGACACTAGAACTACAATAAACGTTTATTTTAAAACTAAAAAAGATAATACGAAATACTATATATAAGATTTAAAACACATTTAATAGGCGCTTTTATTTTATTTTTGGCAGACTCAAAGATGGCATTTTACAAAAAAAATTGTGTGTAAGCTCACCCTGCGCTTCATCCCAAATAACATTCCTGTACACAGAAGGTATCATGTTAACATATTTCCCTTCCTTTAAGGCTCTCTTATACATAGTAGTGTAGTGTTCAGTTAAGAAGAATACAATTTTTTTTTAGTGGTTGTTTTTAAATGATATTTTGCACCTTCAACGCTCTTTTACATTCAACAGCTATAGCCTATAAGTATACCTAACAAAGCTACTGATATTTGAAGTTCAATATTGTGGTGTCCCCGAGTGTACCTCGTCATTGTGTCACTATAATGTATGTGTTAAATTTGAACTTAATGATTAATCATGGGACACAAAAAGTGATTCTATAATTTTAGCAATTTGACAACGTTGGCGCCTGTATTCAATACCAAATCGTGATCTCAAAAAGTGAATCCAAACACAATCGGGCTCTACCTCTTTGAAACAGTATCTACGAAAATTATTGTAGGCTTGTAGACGTCATACCGAGCTTTACCATTGTATCCACCTCCGTTGCCAATATAAATGTATCATAATATAATGATATACCGTGCTGAAAAAATAAAAATCATTCTTTGAGAAACTAGTGTTTATCGATCAGGGCAGGACGAGGAGTACCCAGGGCTGGCGTTAAGAATTGCGGGGCCCCGTTTACAATAATATAAAACATGATTTTGTTGAATTATTTTTTACAAAAATTATATAATACATTTATGAAATGTTTTAAAACTGAGATTTCTCTGTCACTGTGGATATATCATGTTTTATGTTTTAAATGCAGTACCTAAACATTAATTTCAAAGCGATAATTTGTAAATTTCCGATCTATAGAGGCATAAAGTCACTAAACGTAACTGTTGGACGAAGACGTTTACTACCAGGAAAAGAGTCTATAGAAAAAAAAATAAAAAAAAACAAAAAATAAAATTTATTGTAAAACCAATAGATCTAATCCTTCGCTTCGCTCATTATCTAAAAACAAATAAAGAGATTTAAGAGGGGTTTTGGAAAAGACACCAATAAAAGAGTACTACAGTATAGGTTAATAACTTATTATATTGAAATAGAATATTTCTTAATAAACTTAATTATGCGTACGCCTATGGTACCTACTATAATAGCTATAGTTTAGCTATATATCGTTTAGGTTACTAATTCAGTAGGTACCTAGATTACGATTTACGTTGTCTTGTAATCCTCTTTAATTTATCGTAAATATTAAATATTTATTTATTTATTTATTTATTTATTTATAATAAATATGTATTGTAAAACATTTTGAGATGTTTCAAATTTTTATAGAAGTATTAATTGAAATTTTAAATAAAGGTTAGGTTACACGCCGTACGGATATCATATAACTATTATTTCAACTGTAGTTTGAAAAATGTTAATTTTTTCCAAATTATAATATTTGTTCAGTTATGATTTGCTTTTCTAAAGTGAGCTCTGTTCTTGCGGGACACTACATTTGCGCGGACCCCTCTGTAGGTGCACTGGTGGCACTGTTCTTGCGTGGCCCTGGGAGTACCAATCTACTATGTATGAATATAATAGGAGGGAACGTATACGTATATACGAATGTATATCAAAAAACAAAACCCACATTGGACGGATGAGACTAAGGTACATATTATACTTAAAGACAAAGGTGGGAATCAACTATTTAAAAAGTTTAAGTTAAGCTGAAAAATTTATTTATTTTGAATTTTTTAATTTAAATATTTATTTAATTTATTAAGTGAATTAAGAACTTATAAATAGCTTAAATTGACTGTTGAAATAACTTAGCTTCTTTTAGTTGATTTAAAAATAATCCACTAACAATAAAATCCTATCAATAGGTAGGTAGTTAACATTGAAAATGTTTTTGACATTTTTAATTTTAATGGTTTTATACTCTAACATGACCTTACACCGTTTAAAAAAATAAATAATCTCATATCTAGACTAATAATACCTTAGACAATAGTGTAATACTATAATTATTGTTCGGTTTCTTGATAAAATAATATTTTATTTAAATGGTCATAACATTTTCCTTACGTAGTTCTGCTCATAGATAGTATAGATACTAAATAAAAAGTAGATCAAATTTTTTAACTGAGATAAGTTACTATTTTGTTTTATATCAAATTTAAATTTGGCGAGTAAATTTGTTATTTTTCAAAAATGAATGTCTAACTTAACAATATTGTGCTCACTTAACTTGAGTAAAATTATTTTAATGAACTTGTCCATCTCGCTTTTAGATTATTGTTATGAGTAGTGTAATCTGTATGCCTCTGGTTATAGTTTGTCGTAGGGGACAGTAATAATACTGTAATTGTGCTATAAGATGGGACAACAACAGCTCGTCGTCCGGTGTCTTCGAGTGTCGTCACACGCTTCTAAACGGCCGCCGCGTCAACATCAACCATCGTCTCCTCCAAGTGTACCCTTCACTTAAGTACCTACAGACGACGACAACAATGAAATTATAATATTTTATACCGTTTAAAATATCTCGCCGGATGTGCGACGTAAACAGATGTTTTATGTTTTTTTTAAATATTATTAACTCGATCGCGCATTTCATTATTATTTCATCACGACGTGGTCCTCACGTCGACGACAAGCATTTTATACCTAATTACAGTAATAATAAAAGTAATAAAAAAAAATTATTATTATTATTATAATTTTTATATTAATAATAATAATAATATTTAATATAATAATGATAGCACTACGATGTAGGTACAATGGAGGTGAACGTCTGCCTTAATATAATTTATATTAATTTATTATAGCAAACACACACACACACACACACACACACACACACACACACACACACACACACACACACACACACACACACACACACATGTATTAATGGTGATATTATATACGTATTTCCGATGACTGCCTAACGCTTAACGCGCCGCCCTGTAGTCCTGATAGACCGACACGAGAGTTTGGTCGCATCCTCTATGGCACGCTCGTCTCCATAATAATTCGCAAATAGTATTATAATAATAATAATAATAATAATGTATGACAATATGTTATTATTATGTTACGTTATTCCATTGCCAGCGGACAGTGCACTACTATAAGTTGTTGTTATACACACCACAGTCCCGTACGGGACGTATTGTATCATAGCGATTTTTATCAACCTTTTGTTATTTAATTTTTTTTCGTATTCTTTTCTGCGTCCTTTTTTCGTCGTCTCTGTCATTTTTTACACCGTGCAATATACTATTATTTTTGAATACTTTCTCGTACAAGTAACTACTGCACAACGACATCTTTTGCGGTCTACATGTCATACGCCGTTTTCTTCTCGTCACTTCATTGAAATCATCGCCGTAAACGTCACACTACATCGTCGAATATATTTATATATAATTACACCGAACCACCACACCGTTGTGTTGTCCAGCAGATACCTATTATAGCGTATGTATATTTTTCTTATAGCATGTATACGTTAGACAGGGAGTCAGATATATTTTGTATACATTTTAGTATAATATATTTCGGTATTTATTATTGCACGCGTATTAAATTTTATAAAGCTTATAATTTTACAGTGCGCTTATTTTCGATATTATATATACTGGTAGAAATGCCGATTGTTTAAACTTATTGTTGTACCGTTTTTACATTACCACTCAATTCTAATTATTGTAGAACTTTCTACCTTGCATCGATTTTATTTAACATTACACATTCATTATGGTTCATCTTTAAATCTTCAATCATCAAAAAACCCAATGGGTACCCATGCTATACTAATGTACTAAAATACCAGCTATGTTCTAATCATGTAATAATAGCTTGTAATGCAAAAATATATAACATTTTTTATGAAGTTCAAGTTTGAATGTATTATGTTTTTAAATACATTGTGTAAGCAATCCAATGTGTATTTTAATATAATATTGTACCTAATAATATTTAATTTTACTACCTGAATAAAGAAAAATATAACTCAATTTTTAAAAATTTTCAATTAGATGATTTTCTTCAGTATTGCCAAAAACAGTTTTTTTTTATTATAGATGCTGTACACTTCATTTATTTGTTCAAAATACAAATACTGTTGGTCTATTTTAAAAATGTTGGGGGTCCGAACTCTGGACACCTCCCCCCAAATTACGGCTTTGTTATTAATAAAACATTATGGTTTTAATGTTAATATGATGTCAAAGATAATTTTGGGATTATTATTTCCAAAAAAATATTTTATTTTGTTACATTTTTAATAATAATATAATGATATTGTCAGCGCCAAACAACATTATATTCATGTTAATAAAATATTTTTTGATGACTATATGATGAAAAAAAAAACAATAATTTAATCATATAATTTTAAAAATAATATTTTTTTATCATAAATAAAATGTTATTTTGCTATCGGGGATGTTATCGTAGAACAAAATATAATAACGTATTATTCAACAGATTTCGATTTTAGATGAATATCCTTTGTAAAATACATACATTTATTAAAATAATAAAATACGCATTTGTGTTCTCAAAAATTGTAAAGAACAGGGAGGCCCGTCCCATGGTACTCCATGGATTACATTTATCTGGCCATTGCTACATTTTCATACTTAGGCCCGGCTTTTCAATCATATTTATCCGCCAGATAACTCGAGTTATCTGACAGATAAGAATAAATTGATTATTTTCGGTTTTTCAATGTCCAGATAGTGTTTATTTGACAGATAAATCATGGAATAGTTATTCGGTACTATTTCCATCGAATAAAGATTAATCTAACGAATAAATTTATTATCAACTGATTATCGTTGATAATAGATAATAATTTTGAATATTTTTATTGACTATTTTACTTGTGATTCGTGACTTTAGTGAATAGCTCTACTTCAAATTACAAAAAAAACTTAAAATTAAATAACATTTTATAATATGGATTTGTTAGGTTTCAACATTTGTTAGTTCAACCAATTCTAATTTTTTTTCTGCTAGTAAAGAAAATTTTTCACTAGCTGATGCCTGGCAGTTGTTTTTTCTTTTTAAACCTTTGTTTGCTAAAAGTTAAAAATTCTTTAATTTTATACCTATATTTTTAGTTATGAGAAATAATTAAATGCATTTTTTTTTATTCATTTTTACAGTTTTAGGCTTTTTTCTATACAATTTATGTTGCTGCAAACGTTTAAAAAATGTTACAAATTATTTGATACAAATTGTGTTAATATCAAAGTAAACTTGGATTGGAATAAAATTATATTTGAACCTAATACCAAAAACTTCATTGATACCTTATAAGAGAGGCCTATATTATATAATATTTATACAATGCTTATAATAATATATTATATTATGTAATTAAGTATATAAGTAAATATTGTTATTGATTTATAATATATATTTTAAATGATTTATAATAGTATGCAATATTTCCTGTGATCCTGATTATTTAAACTGTATTTTAAATTTTCTATAATCTAATTTTCATGAATAAGGTGAATGTTATTAATAAATAGATAATACAGCCATCAAATAAGCATAAAAAATAAAAACAAACATTTTTTTCCAAATACTATTATAGGCATATTTAAAATTTGAATACAAATTTGAAAATATTTTGGCTATATTTAGATTATTTATTTACCTGTTAGTTTTGCATGCTTTGGTGTCGTTTTCAAAAGCTTTGTTGCACAAGAGGGAGTCCAAGTTTGATCATTGAATGAACTACAACTAGCTTTTTGACTGTTGATTAGCAAATCACTAGTAGAGTTCAATACTTCATCATTGTCATCAGCAAACACTATCGTTTTTAAAAATAATAATTAATAACAAATAATTTTGTTGAAATACTTTTATAGGCATATTTAATATTTAAAAATATTTAGATTATTTATTTACCTGTCAGTTTTGCATGCTTTGGTGTCGTTTTCAAAAGCTTTGTTGCACAAGAGGGAGTCCAAGTTTGATCATTGAATGAACTACAACTAGCTTTTTGACTGTTGACTAGCAAATCACTAGTAGAGTTCAATACTTCATCATTGTCATCAGCAAACACTATCGTTTTTAAAAATAATAATTAATAACAAATAATTTTGTTGAAATACTTTTATAGGCATATTTAATATTTAAAAATATTTAGATTATTTATTTACCTGTTAGTTTTGCATGCTTTGGTGTCGTTTTCAAAAGCTTTGTTGCACAAGAGGGAGTCCAAGTTTGATCATTGAATGAACTACAACTAGCTTTTTGACTGTTGACTAGCAAATCACTAGGAGAGTTCAATACTTCATCATTGTCATCAGCAAACACTATTGTTTTTTACAAAGTTAAACCCCATATTGAAATAAACACCACAACAAAATTATTTAAAATAAAAATACCTTCATTATCAACATCTATGTTAAGAACAATAATATTGTTATTGGTCAGATCACTGGTACTTGTTTCATATTGCTCTATATGTTTACCATCTGCTTCAACTTAAAAAAAAAATTTTAATGTTTTTCAAATAAAAATTCATAAACTTAATGATTACTATTAATATTCTATTATTAATTTGTATTTATAGAAATACCAACCAGTACTGAAAACTGAAAAGTATAGTGGAAACAATTTCTATATAAGCCACTGTTTTTTTTTATATTAAATATTATGTAAATAATAAAAAAACTTAAACTTAATACTAAAAAGCTTAAAAATAAAAATCCCTTCATAAAATTGAGGAAACCTTTATCTGTATTTATAAATTATGTTGTTCGTAGAATGTAGGTAGGTATATACTATGTAATATGTATTGATTTTTATTTGAATTTGATATGTATAGAACTGTAGTCAAATTACTAAATGTCCAAATATTGAAATATTTATATAGCTAATTGGTACTTATTTGATTATATCTGCAGTTTAAGCGTATCCGATATTCCAATCGTAGTTTAATTATTTACGTGTTTGTAGCGCTTAACAAATGTCCGTATAAAGTTTTTTTCACTTTCTATGCTCTAGCCTGACGTACGTTCTGGCCTGGTAGGTTTTAAAGTTTTAAAAATCGTCCCTTTAATAACTTTAAGTTGTTCATACCTGGTATAGAACATACACATATTTGTATCTAGGTTAACATTGGTTCATTAGACAGCAATTTCATTAATTTAGAATATAATTATCGATCGTAATTTATGATTGTTAAATTATTTAGATATTGTTATATTTTCAAATATCTTCAACTCGTTAAGTACATTTTTTATTGATTAGTTTTACATTTAATTTAATGATCTTTTTAATTGTTTAATATCTATCAATACAACTGGCCATAATAAATTGGTTTTTTTTTATTTTCTGCTTTAATAAGATACACTTATACATCCTAACACTTATGTTTTATGTCAATATAAATATTTGGTGATAATTTCATGCATCTACAGTTGTTTTTTTTAGTTACAAAAAAATACGCAAATAAATAAACTTATCATTATTGTAAAATTAATACATTCATAACTCTTCTCTATCTAAATCTTAAATCTAAAATACAAAAATAAACTGCAAAAATAAAAAAATAAAATAAAATCAGGTATGAAGATTAAAAAATGAATTTACTTGTAGGTACCATATATTTAGTTAAATTAGTTACATTAAAACTTAGCTTATTGGGAGCTAATAATCTAATATGATGCATTACAAATATATTAATAATTATATATATAAATAATATATGTTTTAATTTAACGTGCAATTTCGTTATGAGGAATGGCCCGATTTCCTTCTTCTCTTTATACGCCACTGGACTGTAATATAAACTCTAGTATAAATTCACTTTAGTAAGGTTACGTTTTAGGAGGTTCATAGCTTAAAATTTGATAATTAAATCGAGTAAAACTATCACAAAAAAAAAAAAATGTTGTACTAAGCAATATTTAGAAGCTCAAACTTTTAGACTCTAAGCCCAACACCTTCTTAGAATAATCTTTTTAGCAACAGTTATTCTAATCTCCTCCAGGACAATCTATAGATACTTCAGTATAAGATTGGTAAAATATATAAATTGTTCTTACAATTGAATACATTCATATCTACTTACAACTTAAAACATGACATGTACCTAACAAATATTACCTATATTTTGTGTTTTGATAGGTATTGTTTAAAATCAATAAGATAATAATTATGTAATTAATTATAAATGTATACATTTTTTTTTTGTAGATCAATATGACACCTATCATTAAATTGAAAAATAAAATTAATTTCAATAAGTCACCATTAAATGATAACGTTTACAACAATAATGATCTTCACGGACAAGAGGAAATACAATCAACATCTAGAAAACATATACAAGACTTCACAAGTTTAAATGTTGATGATGAAATATTAATTAATATAAGTAACGTATCTGCTAGTTTCAATGTGAAATCACATTTAAATCTCAGATATTTAGCACTGCATGGGCATAATGTGGAATATAAACGTGAAAAAGCGGTAATATAATATTATAAATTATTTATTTATTTTAATAACTCCCTAGTCCCTGCACCACCACAATCTCAGCTTAAAAGAGTAGGACATTTTAAACCTATTAGAATATTAGATCATTCAACATTGTATTATATTCTAATATTTAATATCTAAGAAATAATCAAAAAAAAAAAGTTTTATTATTTAAGTACCTACTCTTGAATTTAAACAGATTTGTATACATTATGTTTTTTTTTTTTAATTTTAGAAACTTGTAATGAAATTACGTAAGCCAAGTGCTACAGCAATTATATGGTCAAGTGGTAAAATAGTTTGTATAGGTTCAGCATCTGAATATGATTCAAAAATAGCTTCAAAACGTATTGCTAGAATTATTCAAAGGCTGGGATATAGTGATGCAAAATTTAGTAGTTTCAAAATTATCAATGTTCTTGGCTCATGTAGCTTACCATTTTCCATCAGAATTATTCAATTTTCCGAAAAATATAAATTTAATTCTCAGTAAGTACCTAAACTATAATTAATTGTAGTATGAACTTGTATTTTCATTATTTGAACATGACATTATAATTTTATGCTTAATAATAATTAGCGTTAATTAAAGAATTCAGTTGTATGCACCTATACTGAAAATTAAGCGATTGATACGGGTAGAATAAGAAATTGATACAAAATACCACTTAGAACAGCTTAACTTAACGTTAGGTCCTTGATAATTATTTTATAAACTATCAATTTTCAATAAATTCCAGTATAGGTTAACACTCAATACTTAACTTAGATACACCTAGTGAATGTATTAAAAAAAGTTTATGAGTACTTCAAAAGTATTCCGATTATATAACCAATATTATTTTATGCATTTTAATTCATAACCTACGATTTAATTTAATATTTATTTATTGTAAAGACCAAAGAGTTGACGGTGCATCGTGCACCACTTTTGTTGCCAATCGCAAAAAAACTATCATTTACTATAAGTGTCTATTACAGTATTACCATAAGACATGATTCAGATGTGCCAAGCGTAAATACATTTTTTCTTCTAAAACATTTGAATAACACTGTAGCATCGGCAAGGTTTTCCATAGATAAATTTAATAACAATTGTATTTATAATCAATGATAATAGGCTAATAACGTCGTTATTAGTCGTGTATGTCAAAAATATGTTTTATGATATTATTTTTACCATAAAATAAAATTCAAAATAAAATCAATGAAAATACATTTAAGTCTAGCCTCGTTTTTTCTGAAGACTCTTATATAGGTACCGTAAACAACTAACCTCTAGCCACCTCTAATACCACGGGTACTAGAATGTACCTACTACGTAAATTGTTCAACTTTTCCTTAGAAGACGTATTAAATAGGTACACTTATAAATACGGATCATAAAAATTAAAAACCGGGGAACCCACTTTTGATGTAGATATGGTAGGTTTAGTAGTTTAGTTGCTCGTCATTGAGTTTGCCACCGTATTAATGGATGTTAAATTTGAACTCAATTATAAATCATTCTATACGAAAAAACGAAGGGGGCGATTGGATCAGATTTTGTTTCTAAGAATAGTTTATGTTTGGTATAAGTATATACATTTTTTTTAAATAGGTAATTATTATTTTAATTCAATAATATTGAATAAACATATTATGTTGAACTATTTTTTGCCAAATGTATAGCATAAATCAATACTCATAAGTCATAACTCATAATTCAATATCGACGTACTATAGAATCGTTTAAAAAAGTTCGTAGTAAAATAATAGCTTAAAATTAGACTAAATATTTTGTAAATATCACTGTGTAGAAAATAATTAACATGATTATTAATGTTTAAATAACAACAAAACAAATGTTGTTTCTATATTTATATAATTGTAATAATTTACACATACAACATAATATATACATAAATAGTTTTTTTTTTTTTTTAGGGAGGGGGATTCAGAGTGTCGTTATTGCTCCCTTGCTCCTTCGTGTCATGTGTATCCACCTGTTCCTATACATTTATTGCAATAGGTTAGGTTATTTTAGTTATTGTTAGGTTAGGTTAGGCCCTAATTATCACATTCACAATTAAATATGAAATGTAACTATCAATCTTTTTTTATTGACATAATTTTTAAATGTATGCATTACCTATATACATTTTATTTTTACTGGAAAAAAAAATTATTTTTGTGAAAAAAAAGAAAAGAAAAGTCATTACAACAAAAAGCTCAGTGGGTTTCAATAAGTGGTTATTATTCTTTTGAAAAAAATTACTTAATACTAATTTTTTTTAAACTATACTATTTTGTTAAAAGGTATGAACCTGAGTTGAATCCCGGCGTGACGTACAGAATTAAAGAATTTAAAGCCACATTAAAAATATATTCTACTGGTAGCATTACTGTAAATGGTAAGGACATTTTTAGAGAAATTAGAAAAATAAAGTTGTATGTATATCATAACATTTATTCGTTTTTTGTCCACAGCTCCGAGTGAAGAAATAGTTCAACTTGCCATTGAACACATATATCCATTAGTCTTACCATTTAAGTTAACTAACTTATTTGACGATAGATGCCTTGTAAGAGTGATAGGAGAAACAAAGTCCCAGGAACAAAATACCGGAATGTTGGAATCCACTGCAGGTCATTTTCCCATACATTATCCCGTTGGAGAATTAGTAATTAAAAGTTGGCAATTGAAAACTTTGGCACCTACATTAGACAAAAAAAGGAAATAAATGACACTACGAAAACACTTTTTCTTCTGCGGTCATGATGTATGATAAATTTCGACCCTAGATTTTGTTTTCAATTGATTTATAATTTAAAAATTATAAATAATTAAAATCCAACTTTAAATAAACAAATAATAAACAAATTTATATAAACAAATATTATTTTTATTGTTTGATTATTTTTATTTAAAACAATATTCAGATAAAGAGCCATATAAGTTATATTTTTTATTTTATATTTTTTATAAACTATAATATATGACTTACTATTATTATTAAATCGATAAAAAAAATTAAGTTTAACGATTATTTCTTTATAAAAATGAAACATTTGTTAATTTCGTCTTTCAGAATGTATTGTTTTTAGAATTTAATAACATGATTTTTATGCAATTAGTACGTTAAAATTACGTTAATCCATATACTATAACGAAAAAAAATGGGTAGAAATTAATGCTTTTCTCAAGATAATTTTGTGATAATATTTTGAGAATGTGGGGTCCATTATTTTCATAATCTTGAAAAGCTGAACATTGCTTGTCTTTTTTCAAAAAAGCAACAGATATCCATCGCTCTTCCCCAAAAAATGACAGCGACCCCACATGCAGTTATTCTATCCATTCTTTTACTATCAATAATATGTTTGAATTAGTATTAAATCCACGGATTCTTGTATTTATAGTACGTACCTACAGTCTATAGTGAATAAAATAACTCAAAATATTAGTTAGAAATCGAGAATCTGTGGTTTTTACTTTCTAATCGTTTTAACATATCACGTGCAGTAAGTCATAAGCTCATTCAATCCAATAATAAATATTGTAGTGTAGTTTTTTAATGTATTTAAATGCTCCTAGTTTATGTTTAATTCAATTTTATTTTTAATTTAAGAAAAAAAATCATACCTTATAAGTAAAAAATTACGTACGAGTGTATGATACAACTTTAATATTATACATTATAATCTAGGTAAAATATGGCCTGTGTAAATTTGAGCTCTGAAATTGTGCAGCATAGGTTGTTTATTGTTGTTTTTTTTTAACAGATACTTGATTCATTAGTTGTTTTATTAGACAACTTATTAAATGTCAATAAAATTAAAATATTAATACAAATGTTTTATTTGATTCATTTTTATAAAATGTTTATAAATATTTACAAAACAAATTAAAGACGATGAGCCTTTTTGTGTTTACTTGTGTGTAATACTTTTTTAATTTTAGTTTATTACCTTTATTCTTAAAGCTTTACGACAGTTGTGCAATTATTTTATAATGTAATATCATATATAATACGTTGTATCTACATAATATTATGATACATTTGTAATTTTCTAGTAACTAGTATTCAGTAAGTAACAAGTAGTAGGTACTAAGTATACACCATTAGATATAAGTATGAATTGTTAATTTGTATTTAATGATACTTTAATAATTCAAATAATTGTCATCCTTCAAATTCAATAATTGTAATCTAAAGGTTATTTATAGGTTAAGTAGGTGGTACTAAAACTAAACTCAGTGCCGAAACTACGTTAAGAAGGCCTTAGGACAAACATGATCAGGATGCCCCATTTGAGTTACCATACCTATCACATAATTATTATTTTTATTATAGCCTAATTTTTATAATGTTTTACGATGTTTAATTTGTGATGCAAATTATAAATTTTACATCAACATTTATATTTTAGATTCTAAGTGAAATTATGATTATACTGGTTTTACAATATGTGTGTTTCTTTTTTTGTCTGCCATTACCTTTCTGCAGCAGTAAAAATGTTTAAACCATCAATTTTGAGAGTAGTTTCTAGTAAATATTGGATTAAGTTGGTACGGTCAAAAGTAAAAAAAATCGGAAAAACAAAAAATATTTGAGAAAAACCGAATTTTTTTTAAATAAATTGATTTTGTAAATTAAAAACCATACATACTTGGAATATCCACACCAAATATTTATATTGGCATATTGTAGAATCTAGAATTAAAATGTATAATTATTTGATACATTTTTTTATAAGTGATTCAAGTTTAAATTTTTAGATAACCAATAGTGGGTACTTACCTAGGTATATAATTTATTATTTAACAATATTAATCCTTAAACATTTTTTGTTATTTTGTTATTGAAGAAAAACATTTCATTTTTACCTCTAACTATAATTTTCCATACTTAAACGATTCTAAATATTTGTACTAATTTGATGCTATTTATATTTATTTTATATCTATTTTAAACTTTCGATTTTTTTTCTATAAAAGTTGATAAAAATTGTACTTTTAGCAATTTAAAAATATCAATAAATATTAGGTTGTTCCAAATATAAATACGAGGGTTAACTTATGTGGTTCAAATAATTAAATAAATAAATCTAAAATCTTGAATACAGGAATCTTTCAAACTTAAGACTAAATTCTATGGCTCAAACTTAAATGTATAAAAATATTCAACTCGTTCTTAATAATAAGACATACGCAGTTATATAGATGATTTATTTTCTCATCCTTGGATTTATTTTGTTTTTGCATTGAAAATAATTATACTAATGAATTTTAAATTTTGATACATTTCAAATTATATAAAAAATGTAATTATGTTTTATTCTTTACATTACTATATACATAAATATATTTATTTTAAATTTTGACAGTAAATTACATTTTTGCAATGAATAAATTCAAGTAAGATTATTTTCACGCTAGGAAAGGTTAGGTTAGGTTCTTTCCCGTTTACGGTCAAAAAACAAATAGTTTTATTTTTATTTTCGGTAATATTTCCAACATTTATCATAATGCTTTGTGTTATGGTTCAACAACTTAAAATTGACAAAATATACCATCAATTTTCATCATTAAGGGGATCGCAGCATACGTATTTTTCATACTTTTTAGACCGACAAGCAGTAGTAAATTACACAAATTTATTTAATTTTTTATGCATGTATGAACTCTTGGACAAAATTTCTAGGCTTTTTAAGGAGTCAATTTTTAATTTTAAAGGCCCTTAAAAATCAAGATTTTTTTTTAAATTTCACGAAATAATTTCATTATATTTGTTTTTATTTTGACCACATCTGATTTTAAATCAAAAAAGTGATTCCTAAAGAGTGTAATCTAGAAGCTTATAAATTCAACCATTTTTTTCGAAATTAGGTACCATCGAACTTCAGGAAGAATGTTTAATTTACTTCTTACCGCTTTTAGAAGTTTTTATAGTTTTGGAAACAAGAATATATTTAATTTTTCACGACATTTTGACATGGCTGCATGGACGTGCGAGAGTTGCAACCAACGGTGGTTGCCCGACGTGGCATTACGGTGATACTTGAAAACACACACTAATGTTAATTTACTACTCACAACTCACACATAGACATTAGACATTGCCCAAATGTTCATGTCATCTGAATTGCCTAAATATTACTCCTTAAAACATGATACGCTGGAACGTCATATATTTATATACATACAAGAAAATACTAGTTTCGAAGTAGGTAGTTTTGTTTATTATTATTTAATATTTTATTCATACGATCTGTTACATGCATGAACAATACAAGTATGTGATGAATATAACATGATTGAAGTATAGAATAACTGAAACTACATACCTGTCTAGAAACTTCGTAATGACTTATGAGATTATTCATATTGTCAGTCAAGAATTTATATGACATTGATAGTGACAAGAATAAACCTTAAATAAATATATTTATTTTTTATTTATGATGTTCTTAATCATTTTAGTACATTTATATTAAAAATTGTAGTATCAAATATTACTTGCAAAAAAATCAAATACCTATGCACTAAAAATCGTAAACATTAGTATACAATACTAATATTTGGATTCTAGTTAAGTTTTTGGTTCTCTCAACACATATGGTAGGATTTTAGCTCAACTATATTATTTATTTCTTCCTTTAAAAATTGTATTGAGTTTATTTTAAATCACCCTAAATTTCTACACAAATTAAAATTTAATTCAAATACTACAAGTATATATTTTAATTATTTGAAAGTTAAATAAGTACTTAGTGTTAAGTATAACCTATATCATCGTGTACTAAATACAAGTGATGTGACACTGCATGCCGGGATAATATTATTGGTGAAATGTAAATTTGGCCACTAAGAGATCAGTTTGTAACTTAATTTTATTTGTATGTGTTTTATGTAGTTTTTTTTAAGAAGAACATTAATATTAACTTACTATCTACTCAAAAAAGGAGAATCTCAAGAAAAATAATACCAAATCATTTATAGGATAATATATTATATGATTTTTGGTCTATTTATTGTAACGTGTACGAATAAATTTCTAACCAGAAATAACAAGAACAAGAACGCGTAAGTGAGACATATTAATACTCAAGTTCGTGGTACAAACAATTATTTATTTGTTCAATTCTTTTTATTGATTCTATTTATTTTATTAACTCTCATTTCATTGTAGATTAATTGTATAGCTACATTATTTTTTTTTTAATTTTCAAGTTAAAATCAAATTACTATTGGAACTATTTCATGTTGTACCAGTTAGGTTAGTGTACTAAAAGTATTATAACATAATATATTAGGTATTGTCAGTTATAACTTATAACGTGCAATCGTTTCGATATTTATAATTATTATTAAATATTTACAAACATTATTATTTCATAATAATTATAAATTTATTTAACTTACAGTATCTATATATTAAAATGACGTTCCGTCTCACTATTCTACACTTAATTATTAAAAAAGATAAAATAATGATAATAATAATTGGATTTATATGATTTATTTTTTTTGTAGTGGACATTTTGTGTTGTGAACATTATTTCGTTACACATTTTTTGCCATTGTACCCTTCGTGAAAAAGTTTCACTTCAATAGAATCCATATAATTAATATACGCATTCATAATATGTTGTCAGCTCCAAGCTATTGTCTCAAATGTAAGAGAACACTTAAGAAAAATCTTTGAAATAATAACTCTAATAGACTAAAGCCATTAAAAAATACATTTTTTTTTAAATGTATTATTCATAATATATATGTCACATTATATAAATAATTTATAATACTGGTTCTATTTATAATTTTACGTATGAGTAAACCAAACGAATCAAAACAATTTTAAAAACCATCATAACCTACATACTAATATGTTGAAAGTCCTGACGTTGAATAAAATAATGTTATTTGTCCACTTTTTGTGTAGGAAATAACAATATTATTATTATGATGATTTGTGATAAGTCTGAAGTTACATTATATGTCCATTTGCATTTCAATACGTATTAGGCGCATATTTGATAAAAAAAAAAAAAAAAAAAAACTATAGATTAATAGTAATAAATAATAAATAATAATAAACATAAATACTTAAAAATAAAAAAAAAACACAGACAAAATGTTTTTATAGTATTTTACAAAAATATATAAATAATATTTGAATAATAACCATTAGTACCATAACTCCAAGCACAAAAAAAATGTAAAATGTAAAACTTGTTCTATAAAAATAATGTCGTGCAGTCTTCTTATGAAGCCTTCAATACCTATTAAATATAATTATTTCATCATCTTCTTAATAATTAATAATTATTAATTCTTCATTTGATTCTAGCAATAATATTTTAACACGTATATATTTTAAATTGTATTAGGAATTAAACTTTTATTTGTTATGTACATTATACATATTTTAAAATGTATTAACTAAAGATATGAATAATATATTGATCGATGTCAATAATCGTGTGATAGGTATAACGATAGATATTATTAGATTCGAGATACCTCGTTGTATAAATTTCTAGGTAGGTATGCCAAGAATTATGTAGCCAATATTATCATAATTGTCGGCGAATTGGGCTTTTTTAAAAAAAAACATTAAAAACTGGTTGTTTGGTCGAAAAACCGGGTGTCGGCGAAATGGGAATAAACCGTAAATATGAACCTCGAAAATGTCAGGTCGATCAGACAAAGTTAACCAATGCGTGTTGTAATTTGAAAGTTATATTATTATATTTTTCATTTGTGAATATATTATATTTTATATACCTACTTGTACTAACAAATGTTTTGGTTTCTCCAAATGATAATATTTATATAAATCAATTTAATATACCATATGGTTTTAATACATTTATATAGGTACAAGCCGTACAAATGCTGTTATTTTTATTAGCTAATCCTGTGCATTTTCTTGCCTGTTAAAAATGCTAATTTCATATGATTCAAACTTTGTTCAATTCGGTATTTGATATTGGAATTGAAAACTTAAAAATGTCCATCAGCAATCTCGAAGCTCTACTTGTGCACCACTTTAAAATGCAAATTTTGGAAAACGAAAATTCTTAGTTCACGGTGGTACGAAGGTATCGTGAAAATTGCAAGCCTAAAGGCTAAAGCTATCATTGTTCAGACTCTACGTTGATCTAAGTTTAATTTGTCAGTGAATCAGTCAGGATGCGTTCGATCATATTGTATTATAGCCATCCCGCCGGTCGCCATGCGTTGCCCGTGAGACTAACTTGTGATGTGCGAGCAGTATATTATAAAGACCCCACTAGGTGGTACGTAAGTGTATAATTTCTAACTGTTCTAACTCTAAAGTTTAATTGTTATACCAAGTTTGTCGTTTTTACTTAATCCAACTTACAGCGGATTAAATGCATTGTGCCATCAAACACACATTTAAAACTTATTTTTTAGTGAAAAAAGTAGTTCCAAAGAAATTAACTAAGACAGATGAATTTGTATAAGTTGTCATACCAGTGACCTCTCCTACCATGTTTATATAATTTTCTGTTATACATACATAATTTACATTATCTGAATAATTTAAATTTCTGCAGTCCAGATCGTTTATAATACTATCATTATCAGAACTATTTTTATTGGTAGGAGATTAAGAAAATTAACCAGTTGTTTAATTTAAGGAACAAGAAAATTTTTTAACCGAATTTTAAAAGTGTGTTTATAAATTGCATAAACATTAAATTGTATATTGAATTTGGCTAGAAATTTAAGTAAACTTCAACGCTGAAATGTTTTTCATTAACTGTTATGGGTGATAACACTATGAAAACTCATATTACAGATCATATTAGGGTGATCATGTGTAGCACTGACCAGTTTAATAAAAAGAAAAACAAGGACTAACCACTAATAAAATGTATTCTATAATATATTGAATATTGATATAGTAGCAAATTAATTTTTTTATTGTTTTATTTAATTGATTTAACACTTTCTCAACAAATCAAGATGTGTAACCGTCTATAATAACAAAGAATAATGGCTCGTAAAAATTGTTATTTTTGACAGTTTTTCTAATTTTCGGGAATTTCTGGAAGCACAAAACTTACTACGAACACAATAAAAAAAAAAAATAAACCAAATAGGTGCAGCCGCTTTGAAGTGATGAGTGGACAAACATTTGTGGCTTTGATTTATATTTATGAGATAAAAAATTACAAAAAGCCGATTAATAGGTAAAAAGCAATGCAAAGTATGTTTTAGATTTATTTAAAAACTTTTGGTTGAAAATGTAATACATTTTTGAAACATCAGCGCTTAAATTAATTTTAAAGTCAGTATTTTTAGTATTGTTTTTACTTTTGGCCTTAGACCGTTAACTTGGCATATTGTTGACATATTAATATATAATACCGTACTGCAATTTAGCATATTACCATAGTTACAAAACCAGCAGAAAACAGGAACATTACAATTAACATACGTAAGTAGGTTGTCGGCATTATGAAGACAAATAGATCAACATGATTGTCAAATTGATACACTAATTAAAGGCAAACTAAAAACATATAAGTCACTTATCTTTCGGACCCCAGTGCGGGACCAGTAAGTGGATTCCAGGAGAAGACAGTCTTGTGTGGAGTGATGTTTCTACAATATATATTATGTATCTACAAGTTATAACAATCATCGTTTTTAATCTAAATTCGTTCAAATATTGTTTACGAATTGTGTGATGCGTGGCAAGCGCCCAAGCTAAACAAAACTTAACATTTCTAATTGCGACAAGTACTGGCGAGTGTTATAACTTATAATACGACGTTTGGTTACGACAAAGCTGCTGAAGTGTAGCTTATGTCCAGAAATATGTATTTAATATATTTTTTGGATGGAAGTAGGTACGTACACTTTTTCTAGTTACATAAGTTTAAAGTAAGTAAGTCTTATAAACATAAATAAATCAGAAACTGAACAATAGTCATTGAATCAGTTCAGACTATTAAAATATTTTAAAAAGTATACACCGCATGTACGTTTACTGTGCCTATATATGGGTATATTTATTTATCAACCACACGTTCGACAAAGCTGTTGAGGTGTACCATATTTTGTTCGGAAATATTTATGTTTTTGGAAAACAGTAGGTACACTTTTTTCAGTCGTAAAAGTTTCACTCACCACGGTCATTTTTCGAGCTCAAAAAATGAGTTTGAAAAACACTGAAAACCCCTAAGGAATTTACAGTTTTACAGAGTATTCCACGTCTTAGCAGTTACTTTTGATTCTTATCAAAAATGAAAATTCAGGTAATGATTATATAATGTCATATGATTGACGCTTTTTATAGTGGAAGAAAGGATTATTGTTATATTATTTCACCGAAACATTTTCAAACCTATTTTATCATGTGATAATCTACTCAACTATTACTGTATTATTATATTATAAGGTCGATGTAGCCTATTTAAAAATTTTTTTGGTTTGATTAAAAAAAAAAAATAAATAATTTTCACCATATCCCTCTAACGAGAGATGAAAAACTTTGTTTCGAAGTTTTATTAAAACGTTTGAATTGAAAGCCGTATGTTATCCGAAATCAAAATATTTAGCCAATTTCAAAGGAAACACGTAAAAATTATTTTTAAAATACAATTATGATTTTAAGCTTAAAAAGTCAAAACAATAACACATACTTATTATAATATCAGCGGTGCATAGAATCAGGTGAGTGTCCGACGTCTTGCGTTTATACAGTTATTACTTTTGAATTGTTATTGAAAATGAAAATGCAGGTAATGATTATATAATGTCGTCTGCTGGTTTTTTTGTCCATTAACACTTTTAATGGTGAAAGATAAGTATTGTTATAATATGATTTCACCGAAATGTTCATACCTATTATGTTTTTTATGTACTATATTATAGTATTATATTACTATAAAGTGAATGTACCTACCTACCATGTTTAAATTGAGCCCTCCATACAAGAAATACAAAACATTGTTCCGAAGTTTTATAAAAACGTATGAGTTGAAAGCCATCTGTCGTCTTAAATAATCATATTATGATATATTTGTATATACATAATTAGCTTATTGCATTTAAACAAACAGAAATAATGTTAGAATTTAGTGAAATATGAGATTAATAAAAAATCTTATACAAATAATCAACGTTCAGGTATATATTATGTAAGTATAATATCTTTGTTTAATTATTATTATTAGTTATTGAATTCATAGAGTTTAATTTATATTTTAAACTATAACAATATAAAGTATACTATGTTAAATGAAATACTAAAATGTAACATAACATGTATTATAAATACCAGCTAAATTATTTTATCAATATTTAAACTATAATTTTTGTCAAAAAATAGTGAATCCATACAATTTTATACTTACTGGAAAATAAATGTGCTTAATATTAATTGGTAAGCGCGTTGAACACGTTTATTTAAATAAAACTGAGTGAACCACTCTAATATTTAGTTTGTTTATTTTTTATTTAATGACTTCGAGTAACCTATAACTTATATAAAACGACAATAACTACTAAATATCTAATTTGTACAGAGATCATACTGTAATTTAAACTTAAATGCTTAAAATTGCACCATCTAAAAACAAATTTCAGTTACTTATACTTAGTCACCATGCGTCACACGTCTTATAAGATATCGGATAAATGGATTCACTACAGTGATGTTGCTAAAAAGCCTATCCAAGACGCCGCGTGGTTATAATATTATTTTATTATTCTTGTAACATTGCATTATCAATATTTGTTTTAACACTTGTACAACGTGTTGGACAACAATATGTATTTATTATTTTATTTTTCATAGGCCCATCTACAACCCCCAGTGTCTCTCAAAGGATATGCCGTGAAATTGTAAAGGTATACCGGGATGTCTGCGTATTCATATGTATGATGTGTTTCCTGGTCATAAAGTACTTATTTTTGTTAAATAGACAATATTCCAAATTGTGCTGCGACTTGTAATAATATTAATAATAAGTATCGCAGAGGAAAACAATTTGTGAACGGTGAACCACTGCACATGGGAGAAATAAACGTATACATATTAGCACAATTATCAATACACTGTAAAAAAAGAAACCCTGAACGTGTACTTAAAATCGTCTGTTATAGGATAATAATATCATGTTTTTTTTTATTCATGGTGGCACTAGACTTAATGCGATTAATTTTATATATTAAACAACAATCATTTTTCCGTTGAATTTACAGTAATGCTTTATTATTAAAGTACTGATAAAATGTTAAATCACTTTCAGAAACATCTAATACACTATTTTTTTTAGACATTTCTTTAGATAATAAAAAGAAATGTTCACATTTTTTTTTTTATAAACGTGAAATAAAATCTTTTAATGACGACATATTTTAAATGAATTCTTTTTTTCATGTTTCAATAGTTATATAACTAAATAATATATTTTATGGTCTATTGGCCTATCAAAAATTTGTTTTGTGAAAATTGTTAACAATTTATTAATACATATATATAATATCACTAGAAAATGAAATTAAGTATAAAACATACAATGTTTTTTTACATGACTAGATTAGTATTTAGTATTAATACATTGGTAGCATTCCAAGACTAGAAACGGTTTTTTAAAAAATACATTTTAGTATACAATATTTTCTTATAAATTGTTTACAAACTAAAAAAAAAATGACTAGGTATAGAAATTAAAGTAGGTAACACATAAATTTGTTTAATAATAATAATAATGATAATAATATAATAATAATAATACTAAACAACTAAAAATACATTTAAAGTAACAGATAATTAAATTGCCAAGTATTTAAAAAAAGACGTGTTTGAATCTAAATAGATACTTATATATTCGCACAGAAAATTGCCCAAAAAATACAATTATATTTGAATATAACCTTAAGGTAATAAAGTATAAATATTTACAATATTTTACAACTAATCATATTTGATTGTAATTATATTTTGAAAGTGTTAATGTGCATGTGTATTAATTATTTTATTACAAGTAAATTGGATGCATAATAGAAAAATCTATGATACAAATTATAAGTAATAATAATAATATTTTCTCGTTTTATTAAAAATAATTTACAGGCTAGGCAACCACACATACGCACTAAACTTACATTAAAATATTTTACTACACACTAATGGGTTCTTATAATGTACACGTGAAAAACAAAATATTCAACAGACGAAGAATTTGTGCCTTACAAGTCTGTATTTTAAATGAGGTTATGCATTTTTTATTTGGGAATACAATAATTTTATTTTGACATTGAATTAGCAAAAAATTCTCTTTATCTATAACTGGAATACTAGCGACCGCAAGTAAAAATATAACTATATAAATTAATGACATTTTAAATATTTAACACACTTATGTTGGATATAATATGTTTTTATAGATTTCAAAAGTTGAGACAAAAAAAGGAAATTAAAAAAAAATTATTGACAACAATTGTATATTTGATTCGGGTCATTGGTTTTTCCATAGGAGATTTTAAATAAAAAAAATAATAAGTTAACAATCTCTAAGCAACCAAATTACTCACAATTTAATCATTATTATTATTTCTACTTCAAACATAATACAAAGAAATTGAAACCCAGCATTGTATTTCGATAAACCACAAAATAGAACTTAGGTAAAAAACAATAAAATATAATAAATAAATAACTAAAATTAAATTAAATAATAAAAAAATCACTAATTATCTGATTTGACATTAAGTCGATTGCACTAACTATTTTGACTAGATATAATAATTGTTATGGAATGCTAAAGGTATCACTATATAATTTCTGTTAGAAACTCGGACGCGAACAATACGATTCTTTAGGAATTTCTACTGGTAATCAGTTTCGTGAAAAAATATTAATATTCAGTTCAAAATATTTAAGCTCGTTATAAAATATTTTATTTTAATGAACTATTTATAAAGTTCATATTTTATTATGTTCTATATGTTAGGTATTACAAAATATTATGACGGATTAAATTTTGGTCTATAAAAGCACATAGTTCCAATAAAAATATATACTTCAAAAGAATTGTTTATAAATATTTTTTTTTTCAATTTTCATGTAAATTGAGCGGTTTTTGACTAGATAATTGATTCGATAGAACAATCAATAAAGGTAGTGGTTGGGCCTTAATAATATTATATACTTCTATATGACTACATATGCGAAGAGATCATTTGGTAAATAATTGTATAAATCAAGTGGTTTTCGATGAAATAAATACAATAATACGTATTAAAATAATAATATTTAAAGCGTAATATTATATTAATCTATAGGTACTGATGTTATTTAAAACAAATTTAACCGTTGGTATGGAATATTTTAAAACTAAAAGTATAACATAGCATTAGCTTATACATCCACAAAAAATAAAAATACATTTATTTGGTTTAGTAAAATAATAAATATATACAGAAGTCGATCGATTTTTGATTTTTTTTTTATATAATTTCTGTTTGTTTTTAATTATTGTATGATTATGGGACGGGGTTATGGTTTGGTTGGGTGTTTTGATGAAAAATAAATAGGGATAAAATTATCGGGAAATATGTTATGTTGCCTTACCATAATATATATTATGTCGAGATAATATTTTTATGTAAATAAAAAAGAAATAAACCTATTTACTTTTATAGTATATATATATATATGGCCAGAAAATAAATCACATTTCGATATTGTACTCTAACATTTTGGAATAAATATCTATATTTATCCTAATTAATTATTGGTCACAACACTTCAGATTGGTGGTTACCCATATGTGTCCCTGTTTGCATGTTGACTACAATGTCGTCTTGGTGGTGGTTCGATGCTGCCATTACTTTTGGATCTTCATCCTTCCACTTATCCATCGATCGTCTCCTGGCATTCATGAAGAAATTGCCGACTGTGGTCGGTTCCAGGCCCAATTGCCTAGCTATTGTCACCTGCATTTCTTTTGACGGCCTTTTCGTTTCCTAAGTAAGTTAAAAAAAAAGTTAGTTTTTCACGTGTGTACAAACCAGCAAGGATTTTAAATATATTTAACTTTTAAGTCTTCAATTTTTTATATAAAAAAGGTTGTTTTTTTTCGTTAATCATATTTTAGTAAATTTTATATTTTCGATTTTGTTTTTCGTTTACTCCGTTTGTTGCAATACAGTTTTGGGTTTTTGATTTTATAAGTTAACTAGATTTATAGATTAGTTTAATATATTATGCTTTACTTATATTTATATACCTATGTTGGGGGAGGGAGGAATAAATAGTTACTTCATAGTAGGTATTTAATGCTTAAATAAGGTTTCTTGAGAAATAGTTATAACTACTCTTTAAATTCCGATACAGTTTAATTACATCAAATGCAATTCTAGGTAATGATGGTTAATATTGTATCTTGTTTTAATTTTGATATTGCTTATATTAAACAGTTAAGTTTATAATTTTTGAAAAGTTAAACTTTGTCAATTTTTTTCCCGTTTTTGACGCTCAAGCTAAAAGTCTTCCGTTTTGTATTGTAACGTGAGTTACAGAACGTATAATATTTCACATTATTTTAAACAGATTATGGTCGAAAATTTTTTAAGCACATATTTTAGATGTTTCTTGAAGTTGCTTAAAAAATAAACCATTAATATTATTATGGTTATGTACTTACTTTGAAAATAGCTTGTAGTGTTCGTCGTTGAAGATCGGTAAAGACCAAACGTGGTTTTTTGGGTGCAGATGAATGATCAGGAACAATAGGCTGGACTTCTTCTTTTCGTTTGCAAGGAGCTAAAAAAACAAAGGTACTTACAATAACTAAACATATTAGTATTAAAATATTATTTATTAACTGAGATTCAGTCTGGGTAAGAAATTAGTTTTTAAATATATTCATAATACGTACTTAAGTACGATTGGTGACATTTGTATTCAAAAATACTTTACAAGTAGTATTTTTTTTTATATATTAAAATATATCACGAATTTTATATGCTTAAAATTATTGATAAATATTTTAATAAAGTAATAAATAAATACATTCTTTAGTTAGTTCAAGAATTTCAGATGTAACTACCGATTACATTTTAATTAGGTCAAGTTAAACTTTAGCTAGGTAGATATTATTAGATATACATTTAGGTGTAGTGTCATCTGCGTATTTGATAATATTATTTAAATTGTTAGAAATTTTATAAAACATTATTTTAAGGACAATTTTTTAAATATTTAAACACGAAACAAAAATATTGATCGTTGAAATACAACTGTAAAAAGAGAAAAAGTGTTTAGTATTCAGGCATATTATTTATACAATTAATAATAAATTATTTTATTTTTATACAAAGAAAAAGTATTTTTAATGTATTTAAAATACATTTGTCAAAAAATATTAGAGAATCATTTGAAATACTAAAAATATAAAAGTATATATTCGAATACTATTAACAAGAATGTTGAGATTCAATAATACCTATAATATGTGAATATTTATACATTCGCTTTGATGAACTATTCGTCCTGTTATAATTTTTGTATTTTTTTTCATAGTAGGTACCCATAATAATATTTCAAAAATGTTATTAAAATATAAACAAAATTAAACATAATCAAAAACTGTCTTGTCTCAGCAAATATAATTGTTAAGAAAAATATTAAACTTGGTAGGAGATTTACTTAAGAGGTGTAGTATGTATTACGTTTTCTAAAAATTATTAATTTTAGAGGAAGTTGAATCAACTTTGATGATGTGGAAATGTGGAATAAATGTAGAAGTATTTTTGAAAACGATAATAGTTTTAAAGAAAAAGCAGCACAAGTTATAAGATTTTCGTTTCGGGAAATACATTTTAAAATCAAAACATTATCTCCAAGTATGAACAAAAAATCTATTATAAAACTATTTCCGCTTTTCGTTTTAAATCTAATAGAATATTAATGCGAAGTGCAGATAATTAACGCAGGAATTAGTGAAAAATAAATAGGTTGAACTTAATACACTCTAGGGAATTAAATAGGTAATAATACATAATATACAATATTCTATATTCTAACCAGGTATTTTTTACTAATTGTTAATTATCTATTGAAATGATAATCCTATGACCCTGTTTAAGGTTATACGTAGGTAATCGAAACAAAATATTTCGTACCTATATCATATTTTTTCATTTAAAAATATTAAAATCACCGTTTGTCATAATATAATTAAACGAAGGGTGCAATAGTAACGATTTCAAAGTGCCCCTACTCAGACATTTATTCAAGGATTAGAAAATCAAATATTTCTGTTTCTTGATGACCTAACTTAGTGTTTTCAAGCGTATCGTGTATAATTTCTGCTTTTTAGTTCCTGACGCGTGTTTTACGTAGACATCCACTTAAGTCTAATAGACATAGTATCACTAACTAGTTTATAAGTATTGTTTTGATGTAATTAACTTAATTTAATTGACTCATTATATTGATTATAAGCCAATACATTTTTACCTAAGTGATGTTTTGAAAATATGTATATATTACTTTATAAATATCACAGTGAGCCAGTGAGTACATAACACGTAGATACTATTAAGTAATTGGCAATTAAGTTGGATTAAAAGTATAAAACACATATCATGATTACATATTATATAATATAATATTATATTTAGCTACATACTTGGTTTTTTATGTTTCTTATAAACCGTGTATTATATTACACTTGGACAACAAAATTCAAACCAAAAAAAAAATTTAAAACAGTTTAGCTAAGAAATGATGTTTTTATTAAACTAATGGTTATCTATATCATAATGTACAGTATATCTATTTATTATTTTTATTTTCAAACATATAAAATTTGTAAGACATTAATAAAAATACAATAATTGACTTTCAAAAAGGTTTTATCAAGGATGAACACGTCTAAACCAACAATATTAAATATGTCTTTAAGAGTAAAACTTTGTTACAAAAAAAATCTAATTTATCAGAGTATTATATTATTATTGTTTTTATTATTGTATTTTTTTTTATTAAAACTTAACTCAACTTTTTATTTAAAGCTCGTGGGTTGAAAATTGAAACATGGGTTGAATAAGAAAGGTTGCTTTTTAAATTCCTTAACACTTAAGTGGTATTTGAGATTGTTAAAAAGACTGTGAAATATATTATTTACACCGAATTCACATATTTTTACAAAAATCTCACATTTTATTAAGTAAAACGAGCTTCTCCACTTAGAAGCGTTTTTCGGAAACGGTTTTTTGTATGGTTTCAAATTTTCCACACACTTTTCTCAGTGGCCACTAGTTTTTTTAAAAAAACTTATTTTACTTATAAAGGTTCTAGCATTAACTATATGATTTTATTTATAAACATTACGTTTACTATAAAGGTAATTTATAATCGTATTGGTTATTAGTTAATTTCAAATGATAACTTACGGTTTCTCTGTGGAATTTGAACTACTGCGAAAAACAAAAATAAAATAAAAGTTACACCCATATATTTCGAAGATAAAATGATAAATACATAAGTTATTTATCAATTTTTTTATATTTTTAATTGTCCCTAGATATTTTTTACTTTGATCGTACACTCGAGTACAGTATCTGAATTAATAAAAGCGAACAGATAATAATAGGTATGTTTGTTCATACAAATGTATTGTTTCAATACGATAAATTATGTACCTAGTTGTAAATTGCCTACCACCTATATAATTACGCAGAATAACCCATTTTGAATTTAGGGTGTGTGAGTGAAATCATAGAAAACCAGAACAGGGATGAACACGAGCAAACACTTTGATTGCACTGGAATATACCAGCCAATGCTTACACTGAATAATATAATATATGGATGACCTGAGTGATTTGATTATGGTGAACGAAATTTGTGAGGATACAAAAACCATCCTTTAGAGTTACACATAGTTCTCCAAAATAGATAACAATATTTACATTAATTTTATTGTGTCGTGGATATCAATAAAAATAACTTTGCGTTAGACCACATCGTTCAGCATTGGAGTTTTGACATTGATTTTGACATTACCGTAAAGTTGCGACGAAAGTTATTAGTGGCTATTCGGTGAAACGATTTTAAAACGTGCGAGGGAATAAGTTAAAACTTCCTTCCACGAACATTATTTTAATAAAGAAATTTATTTTCGACCCACGTGGTCGTTCAGTTTTGTTTATATTATTTCACATTTAATATTCTATTATAATGACATATTTTTTTTTATCCTGAATAGGGTAAAATAAATATTATTTTCCTAATATTTATATCTCACGAAAAGATAAACAAACTTTGAAGACTAAAAATACTGTTAGAAAATTCATAATTTTACACTGTAAAAAACGTATTTTTTAATAATATTTAAATTAAAAAGGTCTTGGTATGAATAATCGTTTTTTGTAGTTTGTTCCTATCTTATATAATCTTAGAATAGAGTTACTGATCTGTTATTAATATTATAAGTTAAAAGTTATAATCAAAATTAATGGCGATTTATTAAAGTACATGATACACATGATACTATGATATTATTATTATGAGTTAAAAAATATTTATATTATAATCAATATCTTCAGTTAAAACAATATATATTTTTGGTGTTTTGAATGTTATGGTTTTAATTTTTTAAATCACGAAATTGTATTATGTTTTTTAAGAAAATTTAATTTTTAATAATTTTTGTGAATTTAAACAATATATAATTTTATTTCAGTTATGATTTTGAATTATTGTTCAGATACGGCAAAGATTAGAAAAAAAAACAATTTACTATATTATTAGGTTTAAAGTATGAACAGTTAAACAAATAAAGTCAAGGTGTAAATCAATAACAACAGTCGGTATTGAGCAAATATAAATAATTGTAATCATTATAATATAATTATGAATTCAGTATTTACCAACAGTTTGCTTACAAATAAAAATATTACTACCTATATTATATGTGGTAGGTATCTATTTGTATTTTATGAAAAGCAAATAATTGGGTATTAAGCATGACAAATACAACAAATTATTTTAGAATGTAGGTAAATCAATATCGGATGATAGTATGGTATCTTTTCAAAATTTAGTATCTAATAGTTACTGATTGAATATGATGTAATAAAGAGGGGTTAAGCAAAATCAAATTTAATTTTGATATTAATTTGGATGTATATTTATTATTATGTTGTTGAATAGATTTTGATTTATTTTATGTTAAAAAATATAATATTTTTTCCAAGTATTTTATTTGTATTTCTTTCAATACACAATTTACTCAATATTGTTACTTTTGTAGTTGTGGAACCATAAGGAAAGAGTATATTATTTACGCATTAAAAACAAAATTGAGTTAGACCAAAGCTGACACACAAGTCCACGACCCTTGCTTTTTAAAAATGTCATTCCATGCTCATAATTTGTGATTCCATTACTTTTAGAAACTATAATATTGCATTTTTGTACGGTTTGATTCTGATTTTAATTATATTATTATGTTCTCTCAAAGAATATAGGTACCTACGTTTGTCGATTGACGAGAAAGGTTTATTATAATATGATAAAAATTATTGTAAGACACTCTATAACACACTATAATATAGTGTAGACTAATGAAAAAAAAGAATAATAGTACTGACTCATGTTGTTGATGTAACTTCCGACGTTTGGTGTTGGAACATTCTGCAGTCCATTTTCTGCCAATAACATACCTGCAAAATAAATAAAACGTCATATAGTTTACAAAATTGACAACTACAATTCTCTTCCTTTGTTAATAATAATAATAATAACGATGAGGTGCCATCGTTACGCCATAAAAATACAAAACAAAAATCAATGACTGTTAATTTTATCTCGATGAAAAATGACCTTTAAAATAATTATAGTACTATAGTTGTATATCATTATATAAATAGTAAATATATCAGATTATTAAAACTAATAATAAAAGTGAACTGCTTTTAAAATAAAAATAATATTAAGTCCGAGATGGGATTCGGTCCCGTCTACGGTGTTCGAGTTCCATAGCTGTCTATATAATATTTAGTTACTATTATAGAGTTTCAACGAAATTATTGATCGAAAGTGGGAACCCGAATAGACTTTTCAGTTTTTACAACTTATAAGAAAAATAGAAAACATTACATTTTTACAACCGATCGCTGCTTCGCCACATGATAAATTATTGTTCACCGAAAAACTATACGAATGAAAAACAATAGAGACGACAAAGATATTGATCATTTTTTTATTTGGCTAGGAGAAAAATGGATTTGTTGCACTCCGGTGATTGGCAATTTCCCAACAAAACTCTATACCTACATAACAATGTCCCGATAACCCGTATACGTGTTTATAAAAACGCGCGAATAAGTATATTAGTAAATTAAACTTTGAAATCAATTTACTGAGTTTTATTCTAACATTCCCACATTTATTGTCGATTGAAAACGAAACTAAATCAATTTCAAGCGCAAAAAAATGAACGCACGCTAGCGTGTACGTGTTTTTTAGTACCCCCCATTGAATATAATACACTAAAACGTAGTAAGCAATATCGATTAAGATTTTTTATAGCTGAGAGACGATAATATTATAAAGACGTAGGTACAATAGGAAATAAAGAAACGTAGGCACGTCGTGTATTGTAGAGTATTAATTATATATTATTATTAACTGTGCCATTAATGTTATAAATAAAGTGTTTGCAGGTAACATAATTTGAACGTTACTGTTGGACACTCATCGTGGGTTTACAAATATATAATAATATTATTATAGAATTATGAACTGTTATAATAATTATACATTAATATTAACATAAAAATGCAATGTTTAATGCAAAAAATTAAATCAACTTTCCGTAGAACTACTATAGTACTTATAGTAAAATAAGTCACTTTAATAGCAGTGTCAATATATATAATATATATATCATGAAATATACTTAATATAGGCTGACAGACCATCTCCGTTGAAAAACAACTTTCGTATACAGTGATATTTTGGTACATTGATATTGAATTCAAATTTAACACATCCATTACAGAAAACCACTCGACACCTACTGTACAGCAGAGCAATACCCACTTGCTCACCTATTTTAAATTAAAATATCATACCTACATGCAATATTGTACTATACTGAATATAATACACTAAGACTTTGTAAGTAATATCGATTAGGATTTGTTACAATCTAGACGATATAATAAAGACGTACGTCGTATACGAAGAAATAAAGAAACGTAGGCACGTCGTGTAGGTATTGTGGAGTAGGTACCTATATTTTACAATATTATGTTGTTAACCGCGCCATTTTTTTTTTTTTTTTTTTTTATTAAGAACTTTCAGTATACAACTATTATAGTTCAACGATTACAATAACCGCGCCATTAATGTTTTAAATAAAGTGTTTGCAGGGAACTTAATTGCCCAAAATTTGAATGTCGTCGTTTGACATTCATCGTGGGTTTTTTTAATAATAATATAGCGCCGGTCATTGAACAATAAATAATAATAGTTTAAAATTATTGTACTGTGATGTGCACTTCATTGAAATATAGAATTGTCTTTGTCAGCCGTGAAAACTCGTATCCGATGATAAATTATTTCGTATTTCATAGTTTCAAAGTATAAGCTGACGGAAAAATATATTGAGATGCACGCATCCGTGAGAGATGAAATTCGAACTGTAGATACCGTCGATCGTCGAAATGCAACTGAATTTTGCCGGAAGACTATATTTTGGTGCTTCCAAATAGTTGTGTAACTTGCTTTCTTCTTACTCGGATATCGCTTTACAGTCTACGGATATAATAGTATTGTTCTCGTAAAACAATAATAATAATAATAACAGAGATACCCAAGTACGAAGAAACACGAGTTATAAATATTTTGCTTCATACCCAGCAAATAATAAACTATTACCTACAACATTTTAAGAACATTTAAAATAATATCATATTGTAAAGCATTGTTGAAATATTATTAAAAAACCGAATAAAAGAGAATAATATACTGATTTGTTATAAATTAACGATATATACCTAGATTAATGTTGTAATATTTTTTTTTATTACATACTATAAGAACTTTTGTCACGTGTCAAAAAGGTAAATTTTGAAATACCACTGACAATGGTATGAAATGCACTTGACTGTTAACACTGCTGCAGTAGACCACGATTACGCGACAATGACGATTTCGTGTAAACACGATATAAGCTTGTAAAAACTAATTTTTTCTCGATGTAATTTTTCGACGTAGGATTTAATTCTTTTACTATCGTTGTAGGTTGATGAATGAAAAAAAACATGGTTCAAAGCCTATACATGTTTTCGACTGAAGACATTTTATGTTTGTATTTAATTTACATATATTATGTCGGAATATTGGATACAGAAAAAAATCGTTGAAATATAATTATTAGAATCATCATTTACAACTACGTTCAACGTTGTTATCATATATCCGGTATATGTTAGGTTACTTTATATACGGAGTAAAATACACTCGCGACAAACACACGCAAAACTGTGGTAAAAAATTGCACGGTCTTGTCAAATTGTTTTCTTACTACATTTTCTACGGGAGACAAAAATTTTTACTGATCCTATTTGTACCGCCAATTAGAATAACCGTACCATATAATTAAAATTTTAAATAATTATTTTTTTAATAATATTTATTGGGTTCAATTTCCAAATTGTAGAAACAAATTATATTTATTTAATAATTTCATGTTAATGAGGAATTTGATTTTGGGCACTTGCCCCCTCTCCCCGGGGTCTATTTGCATCGACGGTTAGGTGTACGCATAGGTCCTAACCAACGAATCGTTTCCATTTCAATACCGTTTTCCAGGACAGCACATTTTTTAGAATTTATGATCGGGTTCCAAAATATTTCAAAAAAATTCTAATTATGTTAATGTTTTTTAAAATATTCCAAAAAGGTAATCATTTCTCAAAAATATATGTTATCTGTTATCTTTGTGGACTTCATTAATATTAATAGATGGCACTATAGTCTAGACAATTTCGTACGAAACTGTCTAGTGCGAAAGCCGGTGTCGTGTAGTTGGATTTCGATAATTTTAAAACAAAAAAAAAAGAGACATACATTACTGCACAAGAGTGTGTCTACAACACTGTAATATCGTTTAACACCGCTGACACGACGGTAAACATTTCACTCGTATTGGTCCTGTGTATATACGTGATATCGCTGTTCAAGTCCGAGCTGATTATTCTCCTGCGCCGCGACCTTTCCGCTTGACCTGAACAGCATACTCGATTGTGTTTATTGTAAACGTTAAGTTGTGTCTTATATGCGTACAATCGTATAATACAATTACCTAGTCCTGCAGTGTCATAGTGGTAGGTGTGCAGTTACGCCGTTAGTTGATATACTTTTATTCGCTGTAACGCGTTACAAACATAATAATGTAATATACAGAATTCAACGGATAATTTCATTTCGAGTGATTGGGAGGAAAAAAATATTATTCAACGAAGAGTTATTTGCATTTAAATATTTAAAAAACTTTGACTTTAGGAACTGACTAATATTAAAAAATAAAATTATTTTAAAAGTCAATAAAATAATAAATTTTAATATTGTAATAACAAGTAGATGTGCTGTCATTCAATAATTTTATTTAAACAAACAGAAGTCAAAATAACTGATCTGGATCAACAAAAATAATCATTATGCAAATTTACAAAATTCTTTACTATTTGAAATGTAGCATATTTAAAAGGTGCAACTACCTATGTATAATAGTATAATATGAAAACAAGTGACACAACTGCAGGCACCGCCGAGATAATCACGACGTTAAATAAAATTAAAATATGTCAGGGAAATGTTTACAGTCATGAATGATGTTTAATTATAATAAAATGATATACTTAGTCCATATAAAAGTACCTACCTATCCCCCACTAACTATTCTGAACTATGAAGTTATTATTTAGTATTTATACAATGTTAATGTAAATGATTATATAACAAAGGGGTATTTTTATTTTTAATTTGAACTCGTTATAACTTTCAGTTTTTCACTGTTTTTTTTCCCCAATTACCACTATGTATTTTGTGAGCACTGGGCTTCATCTATTTTTTACATGTATACTTGGAACCAAATGGCATTATAGCGATCTGTTAAGTCACACTGTGAATAGATGTGTGATGGTTTTCTTTTCCCCCTACCCCAACATTTTGCATCATCCTGCTCGTCCTGCGTTTGCAACTTATCGATATTGATTTTTAAACATTTAATACAATATTTTTATTAATTAAGTGGTTGACGTATTGACTGATTTAGGTTTTATTAGTTCTAACCTAAAAGCGCAGTGAACAAATATATTGGTCTTTAGGCCATGCGTTTTTTTCACGTCACTTGCGGTTATTCGAAAATGTCAAACAATAAATATCAAATAATCTGAACATAAATATCAATATACCTTGACGTTTTATTTTAACGTTTCATATATTTAAGTATGCGTATTCATATGCAGATCAAGTCAAATAAAATAGGAGGGAGTTGATTTGTACAGACAGACAAATTTAGACCTAATATTGGACAACATTAATCGTTTTGTGATGCTTCTAACCACATCCTCGCTCTAGAGTCTGGATACGTAATTTTTAATAATATTACAAGGACACGCTATATATTTTAAATTTTATTTCAACTACAACTATTTTTAATTTTCTACCTATCTATTATATTATAGCTATATTACTGAGACACGGTAACAAAAAGGTGAAAGACATTTTTTATTCAATATTCAATATTAAGGTCCCTATATATATATATATAGTGTATAGTACACTATACCTAAACAATATGGTACGTACTTCATGAACACGGATTTTAATCCGTTTAACATCAAAGGGACTCCCAGTTATAACGGTAGCTAGTGAAATATATAATATGTAATATTGTTCGAAAATTGTATAAACGATAATACATTTATATTATTTATTTTGCCTAACACTGTTCAATATTTAAACAATTACTAACCATCAAAATAATAATAGAATAAATAGTTGGAGAAAATTTCAAGAATTGTTATTTTTTGTTAAAAACCTACTTTTTTAAATATTGTGCAGCAATTAGGTTTATACGTTAATACTACAACAGTAAAGTTTTCACTTATTTTAAATGTTTATATTAAAATTAACAAAAAGATAGAACACTGTGTTAAATAAACAATATTTAAAATATACATTTATTTCTATAAACTGAAGAACAAGAAATCCATCAGAAATATGAAATAAAGTGAACTAAAAATGTATTAAATAGTTAGATAAAATTAAATACACTAATTTTATACAGAGTTTATATTGACAATAATACAGAAAAAAAAGTCTTTTAATGATAAACTATATATTTTATCTATTATAATATTTCTATTATATTGAAACAATAAAACCTTTCGTCATAGGTATAAATGTCTCCGATAAGCAAATACATAAAAATGACCACATTTTGTTTTTCTATTATAAATATTTATTAACTGCTGTTAATTAACACATAATAATATTGTATGAATAAATTATTTTATAAATGCATTTAAATATTTAAACGTAATTTTATCATTCTGTTTAAAGTCCTGTAAAATGTTATGTCCTTTTCTCGTTAAAAAATGAAATTATTGTAAATGTTAATACAATTATAAATTATAATATTGCAATAATAAATATCTCACTCTGTGCTGCTCATCAATAATTTTGTTTTGAACAAATATAAATCAAAATATATTTCTCTAGAATCACTAACTTCTCATCTGTATACAACTTTCTAGTCGACCACAAGTGAAATGAACAATCAAAATATGAAGTTTGAAGTCATTCAAGTTTTTCTCTTTACTATATTTAATATCCTAAACTGATACAGAAGAAACCAAAATAATAACCAAAATGAAAATTTAGCAAATTTGACTCTTTGCCACCTAAAATGTACCATACTTAGAAGGCGCAACTACATTAAATAATAATGTAATAAGAAAACAGCTGACGCGGCAGCAATCCAGATAATCAAAACATAAAATAAAATAAAAATATGTCAGGAAAATGTTCACGCTCATGAATAATGTTTAATATTACAAGAGATAATGATTTAGTCTGTATAAATTCCTATAACTATACCTACTTACTTACTAATTATTCTGAGTTATGAAGTTAATATTTAGTATTTACAACGCTAATACGCGCTAATGTAAATAATAATATATCTATTTTAGATAAACTTTTCTTATATGAATCGAAGTATATTGGAACTATCTATGGTCATACACAATATTGAAAGAATTTTAGATATTTTACGGTGTAAATAATGATAAAAGCCTAATACAAATAAATTACTGTATTTTTAAATTCAAAATTCTAGTAGAATTTTTGTAGGATTCGGTAAATGCGAAGTTCGTGATCCCGGAATATGCAAATGAGTAGGTACGAAGTTGGGCCAAACGTACAAGAACTTTCCGGTGTGCTCATATTCAACTAGGTAAGTGCCTACTGTGAACTGTATGAACTGGAGTAACTGAATTTACTTATCACAAAAGATGATGAACAGATCATCTAGATCTAGGTAATACCTACCTTGTAGGTATATGCTAGTTGTAAGTTAAATTCAATATTCAACGATAAGGATTTAAAGCTAAATATATAATATTACCGAGTACAAGTAATTGATTAAGTGCGTGAAACTGTATTGTTCATTTTATTTATTTATTTATTGACTTATATAATTTATCATACATTTATTTATTTCTGCATACATGTTAAATTCCATTTTAATTTAAAACTGCTGAGGTAAGCACTACTTGTCTCGAAGTAGAAGTTTTCTTAACCGAGATTAATAGGAACTTAGAATATTTTAAAAATAAATATACTAGGTACCCTACACGTGGATATTGAGTGCATAGTCGAGATTTGATAATTTTGTTTAAACCAGAAAACACCGTTACGTATAGATATGCCATTTCCTATTTAGAAAAAAAAAAAAAAATATTTTAATTAAATGTGTTCAATAAATAGAAATTATAGTATCAAACAAGTCGTCATTTAAAATTTTAAGATAATATTCATAATATTATGTATATCAAGTATCAACATTTAAAAATCAAATATTTGTGTAGGTATTATTTGTATATTACCTATAGATACTGTTTTAAACAATGGGCAACATACTTAATAGTTTAGGTCATTCATATATTATATCAACCGAATTTTAAATTTGTATATAAAATCATACAGCAAATTATGAATAACAACAAAGTTATATAAATGTATATAATTTTAGATCCGTTTTTGAACTTTCTATTATGTAAATATATTTTCAGAAAATGTTCGATAGCTAACATTTTAGTATTTCACTGGTTGAATAATTATTGCAATAAATTTAACTTTAAATATTTGTGAACAGTATACAATATAGATCGTAATAATACCGTCTTAGCGTCTTGAAACATTTATTTTTCATCGTTATTACTAAAATATAAAATGTATATTTTGAATATTTCTTGAAATGTTTATTTTGTTGATAGTATTTTAATTAGTAATTTTAATTAGCTCTACCTAATACTGAATGTCAATAATTAACAATCAAATAAAATATGGAAATATTTTTGCATTTTAACTTCTGAAAATGAGTTTTCTATCTCATGACTTCTACAGTTTACTATATTCGTAACGTAAAATTGTGCAATTATTAGTAATTACATCGTTTTTTCAAGACAATTTTCTTGAAAACTACCAACGATTTGTAAACAATGAATATTTTAATTTACAATTTATCTGTTGATTATATTTTGATACTGTCATATTATAATGTCCAATAATTATTGAAAAACCTCATGTCCTACCGGACATTTTTCCAATTTGATAGTAAGTTGGCACTCGACCAAACACAAAATACATAGTTTCACAGATAAAATAGAGACAGCTCTCAAAAGTAAAGAATTCTGCACAGTCACCATTTCTAGAAATTTCATGAACTTTCGATCACGTACCAAGGTACCGAGGTATCATTTTAAAAATAAAATCGATCTCACATCCTCCGTATTATTTAATTATTATTAAATCCTATCTTACTGCAGGACGCCTTCTTACACTTCTCATAGAATCAGATCTTTCTCACGTACCTCAAATATAAATCGTCGTTCCTCCAATCAGTGTTTATTTTCTCTATAATATTATCTACCCCTATCAAAAACCAATACGTTTTATAACACCTTCGGAGCAGACTACGAGGTCACAATTATTCAAATAATTACTACATATTATGTACGTATCTGAACAGTATTAACATATATACCATCATATTACTACTGGCACATTTACATGAACGATCGGTACACGAATTAAAGGTGGTATTCAAGTCGGAGAAGCAAAAATATCTATCACAATCTTTTGTTTTTTTATAAAACTAGTCTTTAGTATTATTATATGATGATTGAATCATGTTAATGAACTACGATTTCAATACTTCAAAAAGTATATGAAAATAACGTTTCCACACAGATTGCGTAAATATAGTTTATGATTAATCATTGATTACGCTATAGTTGACCCGGCAATGCTGTTATATTGCTAGGTTGCATTATATATTTCTGTAGCTCCATTACCCGGCGTTGTCCGAAAAAATATGGTAATTGTTCAACTTCTTTTGGGTGTAACACGCTGTGGAAGAAATGTCTTTTTAAGTGTAAATTATATTATATTTTAATCTATAGCCATCCCGATCGGCGTTGTCCTTGAGATTCGCTTATGATTATGCGAGCAGTATATTATCAGGTAGGCAATCTACCACGCGTGGTGTGTAAGTAAGTGTATAATTTAACTCTAAAGTATCGAAAACTCCAAACAATTGGTCCACCGAAACCGTGGTTCGAACTCGAAACATCTTTATTAAAATATACAGGTTTATCATTGATAATAATAATAATTCTTATTAAAACCAATAGCAACCATTTATAAACAAAAATTTTCATCGTAAATCTCAAAATCCCTTATTTTGAGAACCTCCACGGGTTGGACCTCTTATTTGTATTTTTTCGCTACAAATTGTATTCTTCCCCAAGGTCTAATCTATGTCTGTACCAAATTTCTTTGCAATCGGATGAACGGTTTAGGAATGCATAAAGGACATAGGTAAAAGTAATTTTTGTGTTTTATATATTATATAGATTTTAAACCAATAGAAAACCATTACAGTCAGCAACAAAAATATGGAATGGCTCACATTGCGTAGGTTTTTAGGTTGACTCCATAACGTGGAAACGAGAAATTACTGTGGACACGCATGCATATATTAATATTTTGTTAAGACTCAAATTTGATTCAAACTGGTAATTGGTTTTAATCAATTATTTGATTCCAGGGGTCTCACACGTGCCTAACTCTGAGTTCGTATATCAGTTGCGTTCACCCACAGTGGAAGTGCGGCGCAAACATATACGCGAGAAGCCCTATCGATGCTAGAAACGAATGTATATAAATAGAAGGGTAAATAAGCAACTGCAATACGTTTTGAAGTTTATTTCTAATAAGCCATATAATGGTTATAGTCGTTGTTTTCGTTATTTGAAATTTCATTACCGCGAACAATGTGGGTACCTTGCACGGATAATCGTGAAATGCTCATACAGGAACTCAAGTAGAATAATAATACACAGTAGGTAGGTAATCAGAATTACTCTGTTACTGATGTAATTAGAGAAAAAAAAATGTGGGGAGCAAAAAAATAAAAGCTACTCGTGTTCAACAACCTCGCCCTACCGAATAAATAATGTATTATATTTTTAACGTGCTTTATTGACATAAAAATTAAAACGTACATTGTATGATAAATGGTAGGTATGTAATACTTAATAAAATTAGAAAATGTACCCAGACAAAAGATTGAAACAAATTTCAAACTAACTTTATAAACAAAACTATACTATATGTACCTACCTACCTACTTAATATTTAAAGTTTCACAATAAGAATTAAGAAATGTTATTATTTTAACTAATCTAAAATGACCCGTATCTATACGACGACAACGATATCCTACATGTATACAACTATTCCTGGGAATTTGTAGAAACATTTTTAAGTATAATAAAATATAGAATATACGATAACGTAAAAACTTCTAAAAAGCGTATTATTTAACGCATGAAACCCGATGATAAGGTTCTGTGTGTAAGGGTAGAGGAAGCCACATTAAAATTAAAATAAATAAATATTACTTTAGAATCTAAATTAAAATGTTTAATCGTGTAATGCTATGAGAATTATAAAAATTACGCTGCTGTATTATAATTCACATTTACGTAGGTACCTATATACCTGCGTATAAGTCGCCCTCGTAATATTATTAATATAATCGTTGGGACGTTTAGCTGTTTTATTGACCGAAAATCCCGTATTATTAGTTGGCTAATTGTTTTAGACGCATAGTATAATTAATATTCATCACGCGGAAATGTTTGAGCATTTTATGCGAGCAGGATAGGTGTACGATATACTTATACCAGCTACTACATAGTATATACAGAGTGATTCACCAATAGTATGCCAACCCCTTTTTCAAATTTTGATTCCTAGAACTTTTAGATACCCACACTTCAAGTCCATATTTTCAAATTTTTTATTTATGGTACCATTATTAAGGAGTGTACCTATAGTATACCATCTTTAAAAAAAAAAAAATTATAATTTCCATTTTTCCTTAAATTGGAAAGATGACACGTTTGAAAACATTAATTGATTATCTTAATCGTTCTACATACAAACGAGTAGTTTTTGAGTTATTTAACTTTCAAGATTTAGGGGTTTTGATAATTTTAAAATGTTAGTTATTAATATAAATCCATCAAAATCTTATAACTTGCAAAAATTGTCCAAGTATAGTAAAATATGCTAGACATAATATTATTTCTGTAAGTCCATTTTTATGGACTTAGTATAATATCCATTTTAATAACTCATAAATATCTCGTTCAAATTTTGATTGAAAAATTTAAATAGTTAAAAATATGGTTGAGACATAAACCCTACATTATACTAAACTCAAAAATTCTAAATGACTTAATTTTAATATTAAATAAATTTTTAAATAAAAAAATTTTGGTGAGCATGCTCGCGGTGAACCACGCTACATACAGGTGTATAGTATATACCAGTGTTTTCCAACCTTTTTGTCATGGCGACCCACAAATTTACTCTCTCTGGGTAGGAAACCCTCTAATTTTTGTTAATAGCTTTTTTATCATTTCATTTTAATAGTTTAATGTAATATTGAAGAATGAATACTTAATTCTGTTGAATAGGTATACCTACAGATTATTTTGAAATTCCAATACACTTTTTTGTTTTGTATTATTGTTAATTTACGAAAGCGACTTATCAAAAATATTTTGCGAACCGATTTGCTTCGTGACCCATATGTTGAGAAACAGTGGTATATACTATACCTATAACTTTTATATTTGTAATGTATTAATACATAAACTGTAGGTACAGTTATCCGCTCAGGTGTGGGTCCGAGATTGTTAATTTGCCGAGGTTTGGGAGGAGGGAGGGGTGGTTGATAATGGGAGGAATATTAAATATAACATAATTTACTTAGAAAACAAAGGTGACCAGGTTTTATTTTTTTATTAAGTAGCGAGTACGAAATTTACGTGGCTGTTGGCACTCCAAATGGTAAAAGCTATCGCGGTCTTGCCTTTTATTGTTATTATAGAATAAATTAAATTATTACCCAACATTTTTGTTGTATCAAACATATAATGAATAAAAGTTATTTAAAACTAAAATGTTAAGTTGTATTTTGTTGTTAAAAATAGTTGTACCTATAGATTATTTTATTTTATTCTTTATCCTTTACTCATATTAGGTATGATATGCGTTTACTGATATTTAAATCATACCTAGTTATATAATAATATTAATGATCTGATATACGTACCTATATTGTATAATGTCTTTTTCGGGATAGAATTCTAAAGGGGACATTATATTATACATTTCTACCGTTCCACCTCCTCGCACCCACGCCTGTTTCCCTGTTTCCTGCTATCACCCACCGATCGAGGAGGGTTAATATCTCATTAAAAATGTTTTTTTTTTTTTCATTTCAATAAATATGAAATTCAATACGTGTATGTGCTTTATAAAACACACGTTCAGACATAGCACCGCCGCCATGACTATAATAATAATAATAATAATAATATTCTATGAATATATTACATCACTTCCGGAAGCACGAACCGCGTAATCCGCAAATAGCGTAAAACTGTAGACCTCACCGAAAGCGTTATCCAGTATTTTCGACTACAGAGGAGAAAGGCCTTATACCGATTTATCGATTTGTTGTCTCCGTGTCTGTGATGCATGTGGCCTCGCAATTATTGGTCTCTGGTTCAATATAAGCGAATCGATATATCGATCGGTTACGAATTGATACGGATGATGACAATAATAACATTAATTATATATATTTTTATCTCGCGACGGAAGTAGCATGTTCTATTATAGAGAAGCTTTGAGTGTTCACCGATGACTTGTGCCCAGGCACGGTTCTAGGACTAAATTATCGTACAGGCAACAGCAGATAAATTTATATTTAGGTCTTAACTGCGAATAAAATCCACCCCCACCCATATTATTATATACTTATATTATATTCTTAGTAAAATATTTATGTTTATCGCCTCCACAAAGGCACAAATACTTAATACTATTAGCAGTAGATACATTATTTAATTTTTTAATAAGGGGCGCCAGACATTTTAACCCACCCTGCCCACTATGCCGTGATTCAAAACACCGAAGAACAATCACGCTATACCCGTCACACCACAAATGATAATAATATACTCAGCTCATAATTCAATATTTATATCAACTCAATATTGACAATATGGTCCCACGCAGTATACAGTGAGTTGATCTTACCAAAGTAAATTTTGTCACAATGAGCATATTTTATAATAATATAAACATAAATAACACAACTATGTACAACATTCTCTTAAGATGTGGTAGTGCAGCGTATATTGTGTATAGGAAAGTTCCCCTGTGCAAACATAGATATTTATGTAGTCGGTCGTTATCGTTGTGTTAGCCTTAAGCAAACGTATTTTGTGCTAGTTAATGCTGCACTATTATACGATGCTCTATTAGTCTTATACTCTTATGTAATGTAGGTACCTACAAAGCGGATTTAAAGAATTTTCTACAAGATCAATATTTTTATGCGAACAGACTGTGAAAAAAAAAAAAGTAATTGTCTGGCCGATTTAAAACATAATTTAACTTGCCGTAATCCAATTCAATTAGAAAACAGGTATGTAAATTTTTTTCTCATTTTTACAAATTGGATGAAGTAACTCAACAGATGATTATTGTATGTGTTTATTGAAATATTTGAATATTTAAATTTAATATTCTACTTGAATTGATATAGAAAATTAGAAATCTAAATATTTCTATTTCACTTTCAATATTTTATTTATACTTCAACACATTTTCTTTTCATATATTTATAACTTAATTAGAATTTGAGAAGGTAAAATGTATGGTAAATAAATTAGTTCATAAATGTATAACTTAATTTTGTCAACACTGACAATATAAAGGGTCGTAAAATGACCATATATTTAAATTAGAGTATCTAATAATAATTTGAAACTAACTTTGTATGCTTTATTTATTTGCTATTCATTATAAAATACATTTAATTTAAAAACTAAACTTGTATTTTAAGCAATAATTACATTTATTTTATTTTTCACAATTAAAATTAAATTAAGGCATTAAATTATATTACACTGCGATGGCTGGAAACACTTTAGTTACATATCTTAGACAACTAAATTCGTAATAAATTATGCAATGGTGTTTAGGATGTTGATAAATTGAGAAAAAATTTTACCTTTTCCAACTCTTGAAAAACTTATTATTTTTCAAAACATTTTTTGAAGATAAAAAGAAAAGAAATAATGAAATAAATGAGGTTTAGGACGTATAGAAATTATACAACAGTTGAAACAATTGAAACACTCATAATTTTCTACACTGTACAATAAACATGGATTAATATGTTTATGACAGATAATACTATCCTGTCAGGTACAGAGACATTTCCACCGGAAATTTTAAGAAAATGTATATTAGGTAATGTAGAAGAAACAGCCAGCAGGTTGTGTTGAAGTAATTCGATTTACCAGGACAAAGTACCTAACCACTACCCATAACAACACAATTCATTTTAATACTTAAATCAATAACAGAATGACTTTTGAAAATCGACTTCTCGAAAAAGTTCCCAAAATTAAAAATTTAAACTTATTTATAACTACAACTAGACAGTGTAAACGTTTTATTAAAATCGATATTTGTTAGAGGTTTTTGAATTCTTTAGTACCTACCCGTTTGTGACCAAGTTACAATGAATATAATATTATATATTTTACTCTGGAAAAGCAATGCAAATAGCATTTACACATTACACGGAACCCTAATTTAAACAAGAGTTGAAAAGTTATTATTTCACGCAATAGCAATTTGTTTGTAATAAAATGACGTTGAAAACTTCATTCCATTCAAATGAATAATAATTACAGAATGAGAGGTTTCCATATTATTATAATCTCTACGCCAAACAGTATGGTTATGTTACGTTTTATTATCGAAAATAAATGCAAACTTTGAAAGTCAATAATTTAGACATGTATTTATATACTACGTGGTTCACTAATTAATAATTAGAAAACTTATTTAATTTAAAACTAAAATCATATTATGATTTGGTTAAAAAAAATATTTCAATAATAGCATTGTCAAAACCACAATTGAAATTGAAATAATGTATAAAAAAAATTCTTATGTTAACTAAATGATTAGATGTAAAACTGTATTTATGCATTAAATCACAGTTATATTTTATTAGCAGTTACTCTTATTTTTTATTAGGAATTTCCATAAAATATATAATATAGGTAACGGATAAGTAATGAAATAAACTTGAAATAAGTAGCATAATAAATTGAAAAATAAATATATCTTAAACGTATCATAATAATTGGTGAACATATCACTGCTGCAGTAGACTTATTGAAAGTTCATAAAATGTATACAAACATAATCTATAATATGAAGAATTGTAAAATAGCATTAGGTAATTATAATTATTAACTGGAATTTGTATTAACGATAATATTGTTAACGTATTAACTTAATACCTATCATAGAACATGGACTTAATAAGTACTCAATCACATTTTAAACCTACAAAGAATCTAATTAAAACATAATCCATCAATTATTAAGAAACAGATTTTTGTGCTTTTTAAATTATCCAAGCAATCAATATGTGAGCAGATTGAATTATTTGTGACTATTTATGTGTATTATAATATTAAATTATAACATATTATGTGTACCTGCAAGTATTAAATAATTTCTATATTTTACCAAAAAATAGCCTTAGAGTATCTTATTATATCTGGCTCAGAGTATAGCATCAGATTACTACTAAAAGCATAGTAAGTTGAGACATTGCACAGAAGTAAAACTACACAATATTTTGGATTTTAGTTTAAAGTCATATTATCTTACTTATTGATTTATAAATTTTACATTAACCTTTTGGTTAACCACACTAAAATGTTGTTTTGAATTATGGGAAATAATTATGTATAAAATACGAAAGAAAATAAATTGAAATTGATAAAAGTATTATATGACAAAGAAACCACAGTTTCTATAATTTCGTTGAATAAATTCTACATAGTACAAATATTCATGTCGTTTGTCATATGACATTAAGAATTTTCTTTTTTTTATAGGTAATAAAAAATAAATTGATAAATTCCATGTCAACGTTTTTGTGTGTTTTCCTTTTCTTTTAAATTAAATATTTCATTTATTCAAATCATAATAATAATTAACGTTATTAGAGTATTAAAATGAATAAAAAAAACCTTTTCGATAACTTTACATTCCGTGAAGTATGTATTCCCCTATACGTATTTTGTCATTTGGTGTCATCATTCACTTCACTCCCTTCTAAAAAGCGATGACGTCATTTTAACAGTCCCTTTTCATATAGCTATGGGGGTGATGTTCTTGATGTTCGAGCGTTTGTGGTGTTGCCAACGGCGACTTTGATAATACAGACGCAGGTCACTGTCCCTATGCGTTTTTCTCCTCGCATTAATGTTATTATAGTTTCTAATATATATACTTTTATCCTTCTCATTTTAATAATTTTTATGCAAAACGATCCAGACATTAGCGTTATCATGGTGAAGTTAAACGAAATATTAACAGTATAATAGGTATAAATGTATAATGTACAACTCTAAACCATAGGTATACTTATTTTTATCAACTAGCGCCTACACGTTATTTTCGCGCTTTAAGAACATAATATTAATTAATGTCTGCACTATTTAATTGATTTACTATAATTTTAAAAATGTTTACATAGCTTAACTCCATGTTCTAAGAATTGAGAGTAAATAATAATTAGTGTCCTGCAGCATGGTTCGGGTAGGTACGCATTTTAATTATTCAAACACGCTTTTATATTATAATATGAGCGTAACACCTAAAATAATAATATCTAAAAATACGTACAAAGATGTGATTCATATGGCCATACATATATTATATTTGATATTGTGTACATATTTAGAATAATAATTATTTAACTATTGGTCATCACTCAGACATTATAGTTAATAATATACAGCGCTTTCCAAATTTAGTGTGACAAAAATGGTTGGGATTATGTTTGTTCCTCCATCACGATATTCATCATATTTGTCACACGAAATTTGGAAGTGCCAGTATACAATATTTAATTATGTATCAGTTATGTATGTTTTATGCAGTTATAATAAAGATGATTACTGTTGAAAACCTTCGAGAGTTATGAAATAATAGAACGCATTGATTATTATAAACACGAGTTATACCTGTATATAAGCATTAATCAATTAACTTTCAGTCTGATGTAATTAGATATTGTATTGAAAACTATTTTAATTAGATACTTCATAATTATTATTTGTATTCAACAAAACTGAGTAAAATTCATATCAAATAAATTGAATCATTTTAGAATATTTTTTTATTGGTCTTAATAATATTATGTACCAAAATTAATGTGTTACGTACGATTTTTGAACCTAAATTATTTATCCTTTTTTAAATTCATTGATTTTTATTAAGCCGAAGGCATGTAACAATAATTGAATGTATAATTAAATCTTATGTCTAACTAATAATATTAAAACAAAACGTAACTTACCTTCTAAGTCTTGACCAAGGTTAGAAGAAGAATCATCTGAAAGTTTAAAACTATAAGCTATTTTCTTTACAAATCATGTAAATACATAATGTAATATTTATATAATAATATTTAAGCGATAGTGTGAATAAGATATTAAAAACAAAACGATTTATGTGTAACAAACATGGTTTTAAAAGCAAGTAAAAACAATAAATGTTACAATACAATTAATATGAAATAAGAAACTCAAAACAAAAAAGCATTATAGAATTGAATACAAATAGGTTATAGATTAGAATTATGAGAATTAAAGGTAATTCATACATTTTCTGATCAGTGTACAAAAATGGGTTTTATTCTTGTGCTTTCTGTCCTATAGTTGTTGAAAAATATCATAATTTTATATCAATTAAAATAAGTTATGTCTTATGAATATTTCGTTCATAGATTTTAAACTCATAAAATCTTATATAGCTGGTACTGAAAAAACTGAATAGGTAATATAATATAACAATATATTAAGCCCATTTGATAAAATATGCCTATTTATTCATAATTTAATTTATTGATAATACCTAATTAGTATAATAGGTAGGAACGATGTAAAAAAATATATAATTACGTTAGTTTTTTAAATTTCTTATAATTTATATGAACTAGCATCGATATGCAGGTAAGTGATACTATAGTAAATCTTATGTCACTTCATTAGTTATTTTTTTTTTACTAATTTATAAATATATAAACAAATTATATATGATTTGATATAATATATCTTTGTGGTTAGGTAAATATTGACTGCTTAGTCAGACGAAATATTTAATTATATTTGTAAGAAAATGAAACAATCATGGAAGTTGATATAACAATATTACACTCGTAGTTGTCACTTTGTCCTCAACACAAAACATTATTGTCCCGTTTTCTTTTTCTTCTTATTTTCGAGTATAAAAAATGGAACTGTCAATTACTTCTGAGTTTTTACAATATTTATAAACAATACAAGTGAATTTCGTATATGCCTTAGACATACTTTTATGTTTAGGTATTATTCCGATAGTATACAGAATGCACTTATACAACAATGTTAAATCAAAAAGTGTGATAGGTTGTGAGGAAAAAAATTGTTTTACAAATCTGGAATAAAAAACATATTTCTAATAATAAAAACACTAATAGTAATATCAAATGATAACAATAATAATAATAATAATGGCTTAAATTAATCATCGGATCGGACTATGATTCAATTTCCATAATCCGAGCAAGTTTATATTTAACTGATACCTATTATTATATTGTGTATAGGTATATCGTATATAGGTAAATGAACCATAATAAACATATATAATACAAGCATATTTTAACACTTTTACTGTAAGATAAACAAATTCATCAGTTTTTAGGCATGCGAATAATTTCTACTATCATTATAGTTATTACTAATTATTATCAATGAAATATATAAATACATTCCTAAATATAAAACGAGATAATTATTAACGGATATTTTTTACTAAAGTGATAACCGCATTTTTAGGGTGGAACATATTTTATTACCTATGGTCTACAATTAATAATAATCCGAATCATGATCATTTTTATCTTATGTAAACCGTATTATGAAGTTAGATTTGTATGAGCATTATATTAGTAAATAACTAAAATATTACAATTTTATTAATTACTGCTACCTGTATATTGTACGTTTTTAGTCAGCTTAATCTTATGAGTCTAAAATTTTAAAACTCATATTGCAAATCGAGAACTCATGGGCACCGACACGAACCTGTTCAGTGGTGTCCATTATCTTTTCGAAGAAATAAAACAATAATAATAATAATAATAATAATACAATGGTTAAGAGTTATTTCATCGTTGGGCGAAACGAATCTAAAATATTATAATTTATAATACAAAGGTAGGTTTATACCGGTAGGTCCATAGAGACGAGTTCACTAATTTGAATCTATATTTTCATTATTTTGTGTTTGTAAATTTATTTTAAAAAATATATTCAAAATATTCGACTTTTTGAAATGAGTTTCTTTCTTGCCGGGGAAAAAAATATATAGTAAAAACAGTGGTAATAATATTTAAATTTCTTATAAAGTTTGATCGCGTATTACAGTAAAATATTTATAATATTTATATAATACCTAAACGGTCCGAAGGTTTCACACTTATATTACAACACGCACAATATGACAAAATAAAAATATTCTCCATCTTTGCGAGATCGTTAAGGCACGTGAATAATACACAATATTCGAAATCCCGAAAACCCGAAAACCAGACGACGACGACGACGACGACGATATAACAATAATATGTTTAACGACGTGTCGCTCCTCGTATACCTCATTCGTTCTTCAGTATACCGATAAGTCTTCAGGGACCAAAAAAAAAAATTTGACATATCGAAACTCTGAGTTATCTAGGTAATTTAAATGATGTGAATGGACGATCGTGACTGAAAACAATATTTGATATACAGAAACCTTGAGATACCGGAGTCCAAGATACCACGAGGTTCCGATGTATTATTAGTATTTACCATTATTATATTATTTTTACTGTTATTATTGTTGTTATGACGCTGACGCGGGCGTGTAGCACAATGCTCAGCGCACGGTGTACACGGTGGAATTATAATAATAATATATTAATATCCTTCACGGCGCACCTGTCTTGGCGGATAGGGTACGAAATGCGATCAAGTACAACAATAGTGTGTGCCTATGTTGTAGGTGTGTATAGAGAGAGAGAGAGAGAGAGAGAGTTAGTGAGCGGGTGTGCGGGCAAGAGTGAGTGTGCGGGTAAGAGGGGGAGTGCGATGGATCGAGAGGCGCCCCGGCGTGTAACGGATATACGGGAACCGCGACGATGATATTATTATTATTGTGTTTAAATATCTTCCGGTCACGTAGTGTTACACGTCTGTACATCGTGTCGATGTGTATTTAGTGTCACCCGTGAGAGTTCCGGACGTCGTCGGCGGCGACATCATCGTGGCTGTAATAACTGCCTATAGGTACGTCGCGGGGTTTTTTATTTTCAGGTCTTGTCGTCGACGGTCCCGCCCCGAAATTTTATATGTGGCTCGCGAATATGACCATACACTATGATATGCCATATGGTCATGCAGATATGACCATATGGGTATATCAGCGTTGGGGACGTGTGTTGAAGGGAAAAACAGAGAGGGGAGGTTTTGACGCTCAAGCCGAAAATAATTTAATAGTCCTCTCAAAAATATTTTATGATGAAATTAAAATATGAAAAAAAATTAAAATAGTCGGCTAAATAAAAAAATATACATGAATCAGTCCAAATAGAGAAAACTTTCAAACTCACTATGTACGGGGAAAGGACACACAGTGATATAATTACTGGCGCAATTCAATTCATAACCGTGTACAGTAATGTAAGTTGTCGTGTGGCGAAAATATATATAATAATAATTGTCAACAATGTGACTCGGAGAGACTGGAATGTAAGACTCGGCATTATTACGGGATGAAATTAATTTTTATAATGTTATACCCACATATTATTATTATTATTATTGTTATTTTTATTATAATTATCATCCTTTATGTGCTCACGTTTTTCGAACCCTATTTAATATACGTTTATAATATGAAAAATTAAAAGGTGATACACTCCTTATAGACTTTCTAAATACTAGAAATGTCGGCATTATTGTCAGTATACCCGTGAGAGGAAACGAAATATTATGAGCGTACACTATATTATAGTATAGCTCACACGTAATTGACATTAAGCCGACACGCCGCTGGAGAAGTGGTGGCAAAATTCGAACCTTGACCCGTGTTCAACCGGGCCGGATGACTGGAGAGGTGAATATCACCACCGAAACGGGTTAAATGGTTCCTGGAAAGTGTCGTTATAACTTCATGTCCGATGTTGGGCTAAGCAGCAGCTGGTGCTCGTGGTTCTCGGGTGGCGCAGAAAGCTATCATCAAGCACTCTCGTGCACTACCAGATGGTGGTGACGGCTTCAGCGGCGATGATGATGGTGAGAGGGGAGGCGAGTGGTGGAGAGGGGTAATGGGGGGGGGGGGGGTTACAGAGAACGTACCTATTTAGCGAGCAAAGCGATAGTGGTTAGATGTTATATTATGCGAATATGTCAGGAACCCTTCACAACAATATAATATTGTCATTGTTGTCATATCGTTATAGAAATATCAAACTACGCACTGAAACTTTCATAATAGGTACTATAACGAACTTCCATTAAACAAAATGTTCTGATAAGAGAAATATTTTTGAGAATCAAGCCAAATTTAAACCAAATTTATTTAATTCTATTTTATAATTCTATAATACTACCTATATACTATAATATTGTTTTTTTGGACCATGTCACTTCATAATAATATGGAAGTTTCACTGCAGTGTGTGATAAGTATAATGATATGATTACATTTCGAATCGACTAGTGGGCGGAATTGGGCCGAAATTAATGAAAAAAAAAATGGCAATATGCGTGAAAAAAGCGTTTTTAAACGCCACACACACACACACACACACGTGCGTGGCGGTAGAAGAATAATAATAAATCGATAACCACGTGTTGTGTGCGTGTGGTGCGCAGCGGCAGCGGCGTGCGTATTATACATAATAATATAACAATGCCAATAATAATTGTGCTTATTTGATTCGCGGAAATTATATTGAAATATAAATGATAAGATATTATATAATATTGTATCGTATGTACCGTGCATACCTGCCAAGCGGAGGGCCGACATCCTCTGGAATTCGGGTTCCTGGAGCCACTTCCACATGCGGCGGAACGTCTCCCGGCCGGATTTCAGCTTGGACCAGGGCTTTGGATTTCGGAGCAGGTCGGACAGCGTGCCCTGCGACCGGCACAGCACGCGTTGTGCGAATATCGCCTGCGGTATGCTGTACCGTTTCAGTTCGGCGCTGATCCGCTGCGCCAGCTCTTTGGTGTTGATCTCCTCCATGTCGGAACCGCTGCCGTTCGACCCGGACGCCGACGACGTGTTCTGCACCAGCACTGTGGTCGTGGTGGTGATCGATTGCGTCTTAATCAGCGTGGTCTGCTGCTGTTGCAGTTGCTGCTGCTGTTGCTGCTGCTGCTGCTGCTGTTGCTGTTGCTGCTGCTGCTGCTGGTGCATCATCTGCATCCTCTGCGAGTGGTCGGGCGGCGATGGCGAGGACGTGGTGACCACGACTTCTTGGGGCTGTATGATGGGATGTATGACCAGCGACGGCGAGTGCCTGGGAGACACCACGACGCCACCACTCCGGCCGGGGTGCGGCGTGATGGTGGTCAGTCCGTTGACGTTGGACAGCGTGGTGGTTCCACCATAGCTGGACATCGGTGGCGAGTGCAGCGACCCCGAGTTTTGGCTGAGGTCAGGGCTGTGCATTGCGTTAGATGCCCCCGACCGGCCACCGGGCCCTATCTGCGTGTACGGCGAGTCATAGCAGCTGTTCGGCGACGACATGCTCTTCTGCGGTGAGTTAAGGCCACCTCCACCACCGCCTCCGTTTTGACTGTACGATGCGCTTTGTGGCGATATCGGCGAGCCCTGTTGCGGCGGCATGTGGTGCATGTGTGTGGGTGAATAATGGTTGGGCGAGTGCATACCCATCTTGTCGTACGTGTACGGACTGTTGACCACCATGCCTAGGCCACCTATGTTGTTCTGCATGACCGTAAACGATCCGGACACGTTGTTGGAGTGACCGTACACGAACTTGTCGGACATGGTCGATATGGGCGGCAGCGGTTGAAGAGGTGTGAGCGTGGCGTACGACGAGTTGGGGCTGTAACCTGGTGGCGACATTCTACCGTTGACCGATGTGAGTGTCTGGTAAGTGGGCTCGGGTTGTTGCTGTTGCTGTTGCTGTTGCTGCTGCTGGTGGTGGTGCAGCTGAAGCACGCTGTTGCCGGAGCCCGCTCCTCGGTGGTAGTCTTGCGACTCGATCATGCCGGCCACGCTGACGGAATGCCCTGGCTTGATTCTTGACGATCGGTTCGCCCGGTCGTCGTCCGGATGGTGTACTATCACAGTGATGGTGCTCTCGGGTGGTTTGCCGTCCTCGACGATGACGCCACCGCTTCCACCGCTGCCGACACCACCTCCACCACCACCGCCACAGCCACCTCTGACCACGACCGTGCCACCAACGCCGCGGCGGCTACCACCACCGTTACTCTCGACCGGCGATCGGTCAGAGTTTTGGAGGTGGTGTTGCTGTTGCTGCTGCTGCTGTTGCTGCTGCTGTTGCTGCTGCTGCTGCTGGAGGTGCGGATGGTGTTGGTTTTGGTGAATGTGTTGGTGATGGTGGGCTTGGTGGTGCTGGTTCTGATGATGCTGCTGCTGCTGCTGCTGCTGTTGGTGTTGGTGGCCGCGGTTGTTTTGATGGTGCTGCTGGTGGTAGTTGTTATGGTCGTTGTGGTCGTCTTCGTTTTCGTCGTCCAAGTCGTCGTCGTCCAGGTCGTCTTCCGAGTCGTCGTCGTGGTGGACGGGCCGCGAACAACGTGCATGGCAAACGATCCTGCTGGCGGGCTGCGACCGCGGCACTCGCGTGATGCACAGTTCGCGTGTCGGTGGCGGCTCGGCGACGGGGCACGCGGACGGCCGACCGGCGTCGACGTGCGCCCGCACGTCTTGTGGTGAATCGATTGTCTCGACCACGACTTCGTTGAGCGGCGACTCTGGCGCCATGTTGTGAACGTTTTCCATCCGGCGAAGAATGTCCACTCGTGTGCCGGCCTCGCGTGTCACGCACTGTCCCTACCCTCTGGTCCTATGTGCGCGTGTAGTGTAAATGTAGTGTGCTCTCACCACGTGTTGTACACCTCGAGTGTGTGACCGCCAAAAAAAAAATAAATTTACAATATTGTCAGCCGTCGGTGGTCGACCGGTTGTGACGGTATGTGCGGGCGCACACGCACTATTCGGCGGTCCACCGGTGCGGGAGGAACGACAACAACACTGGTGCGGCGTCCGAAAACATTTCGCGCGCGCTGCCTCCTACGCGGCGTGTGACGATGGTTCCGCGCGCGGCAGATGAGCGTCGTCGTCGACGGTGGCGGCGTTGTCGGCGTGCGCGCGCGCCTCACCGGTGTCGTATGGGTTGCGCGCGAAATCGGCGGCGACCACTGCCGCGTACCGCTGCTACTGGAAATCCATTGGCGAAATTCATTAAGACCGATCGATGGGCGCGAAAACACGATTCCGACTGGATCCGATAACAATTAACGATTCCGCAGCGGTATTGACGGCACGGGACGGGCGCCGCGACTGCCCGCCGTCGGCGTCGAAGGGTGCATGTCTCGCCACCCCGCGTTTACCACTTCCGCACAGCCGATCGTCCGCTCTCGCGTTTGAGTCCGCCGTGCCCTTAACGCGCGTGTATAGGGTACACGGACGACGACGAAGACTACGGCGACGACGGCGACGACGACGACGATGACAACAGACGACGTCCGACACGAAATATTATAGGGATCCCGTGTATTAATGCGAAAACAGAGGACGAACCAACGACGACGTTAACCTGCGCCGACGATGTTGTTTATTTTATAATCGACACGAAACGCGTACGAGGAGATGTCGTGTCCGCATCGGTCGTATATATCGAGCGCGGTTCGACCGTGACACACTCAGAAGCAGCGGCGGAAGTGTGCGCTCACCGACCGCTTCGATCGGCCGATGGATCGCTATTGAAGCGTAATATCGTATTTCGGATTCAGACGCGTTATCGTATTTTATTCGCGTTCGTTAAGGATTTTACGCGCGAGCATACAACTCGTATTATAATAGTGGTGTGCATGCGGCGGAGGCGACGCGTGGACAACGTCGCGTTTCGTATTATATTATTATAATATAATACGTCGCGTTATTGCTATGATTTTTTCCTCTACTATTTTCCGGGGGCTTTTTTTTTTTCCTTTTCCCCATACCGTTTTGCCACCCTCCCACCGACGACGCCACGTCCCCTAAACAGTTCGCTCTTGTGGCGAAAGCGCGCCGGGCGGCTTGGGCCGGAGTTACGCGGCACTACGCGCCGAACAATATATTGATCCGTTTCGGTGGGTAATTGAGCGCCGACGAAAAACCGAGTCGGCGGATAGTCGCCGCGGATCGTGGGCGGAGAAGGGTGGCGAAACACCCTCCCGCCGACACCGGCTACACACCGACAATGGCGCGCGCGCGCGCGCGCCTAAGTGCGCCGTGTATGTGGGTACACGGGGGGCGGGGTGGCGGTGGCGGTGAGGGGAACACGCGCGTTCACCCTATCGCCGTGTGTGCAGCTGGACACGCGGGGCGACGGCCACACACCACACACACACACAGACACACGCACACGCACGCACACAAACACACGTACAAGCGCACACGACATTATACATGTATTCGCGCGGAGGGTTGCCACCGTAATATCATACACGCGAATATTATCAAGCTGTGCGTGTGCGTGCGTGCGTGCGTGTTGTGTGCGTGTGCTGGTGCAGTGGCGAGTCTAGTTGTATTTTTACAGTCGTCCCTAGTCGCACGCACGCACTTTCGAGAGCGCGCGATAAACATAAAATAATAATATTACGCGCGGCGAAAAACCGTATAATATACGCCACCGCGATAATGTATTATATGAAATCGAAGTCCACTAGCCGATATAACGCAGCCGCCGCCGCCGCCGTCCACCCGAAGCGTGTTACGCGTGCGGGCGGCGCGCGCGTGCGCCCGTCGTGCGGAGGGTGTTCGATCGATTTTTCGATTTTACGAACGCGCGAACCGCCGTTACAATAACGACCGTAATAATATCTCGCGCGCCCGTAATAATATGCACAGCGGCTATCGGTCTGCGGACTGCTACGATTGCTATGACCGTCGTGTGTGCTATATATTGTGACGATATTATGTAATATTAAAATATTACTTGATGATGTTACGGAAAAAAAAAAAAAAAACGATAACGTGTCCGACGGGTTGACGGGAGAGAACAAACGATAAATCAATCCAATCGATTGACGCACGATAATATCAATGCTAATTATTGAAAATAATAGTTTTAATAATAATGATAATAAAATATATCAACGACGCCGAAACGTTTCGGCGTGACACTCTGCAGCGATATATCATACAGGGCGATTTTTTAAGCATGCTCACCCTCATTTTTCTCGTTAGGAGTACGTTTGTTTAAATCCTGATTTTTACAATGTTGACCTAAAGACTATATATATTTTCAAATTTCTGATATTTTTAGTAATACTTAAGGAGTGTTCTGTAGCGATACAAACTACTATTTTTCAAATGAGAACCCCCCTTTTTATCGTAAATTATTCTGCGGTTGATTTTCTTTAAAATGTTGATGTGTCTAAATCAAAACTCTCACGAGTAGTTTCTTAGTTATTAAAATGTTTATACTAAGGATAATAATCTTTAAAAATGGTTTTATAAAAATAAAAAATAATATTATGTAATATTAGATGCAGTATTCATTATACATGGATCATTTTCACAAATTACTTGTATCGATAAATCAATAGTAATTCCAACTTTTTCAAATCGCCTCAGCCTATATTCATAATTTAAGCATAAAATTAAGGCGAGTATGCTCTAAATGTGCGCTTAAAATTGTCATCGGTTTTCTAACGTGTGTGTATCATATTTTCATTCAGTATTTTCCGATAACATGACTCACTATACATTCTTACTTCTTCGTGAAATTTTAAAAACTATTAATTTTAGCAGGTTTGAAGCAGGTTTTTACTCCGTGTGAGTAAACCAAGTGGAACCCGAAACCACGAGTAGAGTAAAAACTTACCCAGTCAAATTTAACGCGCACCTAAAATTATCGTCGGGTTTCCGACATGTTTATATAATATCATAGTCATTCGCAGTACGCCTTCCAATAAAATGACTGACTTTAAATTTATAAAAAACATTCTAAAGATATTTATTTTAGCAGGTTTATAGGGGTGAGTTTTTACACCGTGCGAGTAAACCAAGTGATCCACCGGCGAAGCGGATTGTCGATCTATAACAATTTGATACACCAGCTACGAGTTTTTTGTACAGCTTTATTTGACCCGTGACACGCGTCTATCTTTTGTTGTAACCTAAAATGCTTAAAAACGAACCAACTATTGCGACACCGGTGTCACGAATAGGAAAAATATTCAGGCGTGCTCAGTGCCTTTTTAAAAATAAATGTACTCGACTTTAAGAGTACTCTGTGTTTCTGTAATTTTGTACAAAACTTTATTTTGCGTAGGTAACAGTAGCATTTCATATATACCTAAGTTCTAACAAACATACCGTAAATTCTGTTCTTATTTTTTGAGGGAGCTTTTGAGAATTTTGAGGGCTCAGCAGTCAGCTTCACCCCCTCCCCTATTTGTGCCACTCTGGGACAAAGATAATAATATGTTATATTCGTCAGTACGATTTTACCTTTAAACTCGTTCTAAACGGTTGACGACATCAATTTTCTGGCTTTGACGATTTTAAACGGTAAAAAAATATCGATAGACATTTATCGGATGGTTACACATTAGCCATTTCACGTAATATCGATCAATGAACAAAATGAATAAAAAACATATACCTCAATTAATGTACAACAATTGACGATCGTTATTAACGCATCGATTGGATAGTACATTATTATTGTTTCATGGCTGTATAACAATATAGTCTATAACATTATATTGTCGACTGTTATTAAAAAACAGATAATATTATGACATTTTACTACGGTCTTTACAATTGATACTTTATACTCCACTATACTGGAGCTACACTTGGTAATATTATATTATTTTTAGAAGTATATTAGTACTCAGGTTCCTACTGGTCATATTTAAGGAGCATTATTTATTTTATACTAATATTTATTATTAATTCTACAAAATTGTTTTTTTTTATTTATAATCATTTTTCCGGAGGTAGGTTTTACTTGTACATAAATTTTTAAAATATCATTACTGTTTTTTATCATTTCATTTTTGGTGAATATTTTAATATTATCTGTGCAAAGCGAGGTGGTAATTTTACGTTTATCGAACGGTTGAACACAGGATGTAATATATATTACATAAATTATATTGTATTAAAGGAACAAATTGAAAAACCTTATATTTCAATAATTATTACAATATTGCCGATTGTTATTAACGATTAACTGGGTAGAGTACATACTAAAGTATTATTAATATTTCGTAACTTATAACTTTAATATTGTCTATTTTTATTAAAACTTTTTAATTAATTATTTAAAATTACGATGATTTATTATCAATTTATATCTGGAGATTTCAGTGAGGAAGATAATTTTTTTTATCTGCAACGTTATTCAACTATTATTGTTGTTGGACTACAAGTTATACATAATCTCTTTTTGTACAAGAAATGCATATTTCACAATGAATTATAATTACCAAGTTTTTGATAAGGCATATCGTTTAATCGTTATTCGTTTGCATGCACACAGCACACAATTAACAGTTACGTGTTTTCGAAATGTAAGTACAACTGTTCTGTGTTGTTGAGCATTAGTTTTATGCGTTAAAGATTATTTTGGACAACAAATGACATGGTCTTGCTACTGCTACTACTGGAACCTAATATGTTGCTTTGAAAGCTAAAACCACTGGTACCTATACTGATCATATTTTAAGGAATGTTACTTCTTTTATATCAATATTTATGTTTTACTATAAAATGTATTTTCTATTTAATTGCCTAATCATTTTGGGAAGGTACTACTTGTATAAACATTTTTGAACAAGTATTCGTAGATCAAAATCAAATTGTTATTAGTGTTTTTTTTATCATTTCATTTTTGGTAAATGTACGATTATTGGCTTTTATGTTCCATAATTGCATTCATATTAAATATACAAACCTAATTCACTTTTAACTGAGTCATATATCCGTGGTACCTAATGTATATTTATTAGTATAGAGCAGAGAAATTATAGCCCTTTAAAAAAGAAGCTATATGCATTTAAAAACTATAAAATATGCTCTTAACGTGTGCACTTAAAACACTTTAAAGTTTAAAGGTTTAATTCATAAATAGGTAGCATTTAAGATAAGAAAATATAACTATCTAATAGATACAAATATTTTTCATACTATTTCCAAATAAATAAAAATATATTTTTCTATCTAAATGAAACTATCTTTTATTTTTATTTATTAAGAAGTTGTCAATTACATTGATTAATTGATTCACTTAGTTGATTTGTTAATTAATTTGTCATTTCTTCTTCTGCACGCAGTGTGCACGTGGCCGTGTGCGGGTGCCTTTAAACTATATAATAATGGATGGTCGTTTTAATAACGTGTTTTAATATTTTTTTTTTTTTTTGATAATAAATGCTATAAAAAAAATGCTGTAAAGCCCAAAAATAAAACTAAATATTATGTATCAAAAAGTAAAAAAACCTTAATATTCAAAAATTATGCAATGTAAATTAATATTATAAATTTAGATTAATCTTTACATACGGATATATATTTGTATCTAGTTGGACTTTTTTATGATTGCGCAAAACAAATATGAAAATGCTAGAAATTCTCTATCCTACTTAATACCTTCCGTATTCCATGCGACGCTTTCAAAATTTGTCTTTTGTAACTAGGAAGAGCTCAAAAATTGCATATTATATTATAACATTTATATAAGCACTTACATTTAACGAATACCTAATATAAAGTAAACGACATGACATACCTACAATTTTTTCATGTTATTCACAATCTTAAATAATTTATTATATTATAATTTCAAAACCGTTAAAAAGCTTAGGTACGGTTATTCTGGTGGTAAGACGAACAATCGATTAACTAGGTATACAATCATAATGAACATTCGTTAATTATTAATTAGGTACTTTAATAGGATCATTAATCAATGTTGTCTCTGTGTTTCTAAGTAATAATATTTAATAATATATATTATACGGATACACTTATTATACTTACTGTTGCGTGTCGTAATAGACTTGTGTGAATTATTTATATAAAAACTTTGATTTGTGTTTATTTGAAAATCATGTGTAGTAATAGGTGACAACTATAAATAAGCATTTCTTTTAACTCATTGGATTGTTTGTTTAAAATTTGGCATTACCTCGTGTATCTAAGTCTGATCTTAAACCGATTAATTTATGGTCGTTGAGGACAAAAGTATAAGTATTAATCTTCAATTGACATACGACACTTGTAAACTGCCGTTTGGTTATTATAATGTTAAATTCATGCATGGTTCAATCAAGAAAAGTATTACCACAAAACCATTAAACATATATTATTATACCTACAAATATGTGTGTATAGTATCGTTATATGGCATAGGTACCATGTTATTATCATACTCATTATGGCGAGTAAACACTTCTCAAGAAAATGAATATCATTATATGAATGTGATCAAAGTAATACTGTGGTTAAAGTCTTATTGTTTGAAACACGTGATACTAACAACTCAGTCGACGGTTCACTTTGCCCTTAACTGCGGATATGCAAACATAATACAATATATTACGTTATATTATTTTTTTCTAAAACATTTTTTTCCTCGACCAACTTGAAATTGAAAATTAATTTTTATATTCGTGAACGGTTGTATTCGTTGAATAGGTATATCATATTAAATTATTTGTATTGACATGTTCGGTTGAGTTTGGCAATTCATAGTGTGTATAGAGCATAATAGTGAATGAATTTAGAGTACTTGAAATTTTATCGCATCCCTTCACCAATTTGATATTAAATGGTAGCAAATTAATTTTTACAAAAATATGATATATGTACTTGATTAAATTGAAATGGATTTTGATTCAATAAATGTTATGAATAAATTAAAATGTCAGATGTTAATTTTAGTACCATCGAAACAATGTGTTCATAATTAGTTAACACGTCTCGTCAAAGACGAACATTCATTTATATATATATATATAGATATAGGTAACTTTCCTAAATTGTATAATGTTATAGCTAGGTACACATTAAATCCTATAAGACTATTTGACTAACCAAATGTTTTAAATATTATTTTTTTCAGCGTTAAAAATAATATTAATAATAATAATATTAAATAATAAATAATAATAATAATAATATAAATAATATTAATAATAATATTTGATTTGATAACTGATATTTTAGATTATGAGCGATAAACGTATTTATGTTCCAATGAAAAGCGTGTTTTTTTTTCTGTCCGTCGTCACCTTTTGAGGGCAGAAAAGTGCTTAGATTTTCAACTCTGAGAGTGGTTCTGATAAAAAATTGAACTTCGTTGATAAATTGAGAGAGGGTTAAAAGTAAAAAATTTTAAATAAAAAAATTACTAAGATACTTTTAAAAATAACTGGGAAAAACCAAATAAAATTAATGAAACTCGGAAATTTATATGTAAATCACTAAAACCTGTATTTGACAAAATTCCTATTGTTTTTTTGCTGACATTTAGAAAGAACTAATAATAATATAATAATAGTAACATAGATACATTACATACATAGATTCATTACATACATTTGTATGGTTTAAATTAAAATGTCTAAGATATTGATTTAACAGTTAAACCCAAAATGTTATAGGCAAGGCTAGCATCTTTATATTGGTAGTCAATAATAATATTTTAGATTTTGAGCGGAGCGATGAATCTATTGATGTTATATTGATATGTGTTTATTTTTTTAAATTTTTTTTGTGTCCATGTACATGATAAGTATTCAAAATAATTCTTCGATTTTCTACTTCAGTATCTTTTTCGATGGAAAAGGGAATCTTTTGGTGAATTTAAAATTCTCAGTAGTTTTTAAAAGCTATGGGTTAAAAAAAAAAACGGTAATTGGTTTTTGACAAAATCAATTTTGGTTTTTGGCGTAACTCTAATGACCGTATTTATAGCAGGGGTCACCAACTGGCGGACCGCGGTCCGGATACTGACCGCGGTCCGGATACTGACCGTGAACACTTTTTTTACGGACCCTTATCCAGGGAATAGTTTTTAAATTTGTATGATATAGAAACTATAAATGTGTCATAGAAATTTAAAAAATGTATAATACTTATATTTATTAACGTGTGTAAAATACAATTTGAATAAATAAATAAGTATATAAACAAATTTATAAAATATATATACCTAATTATTAACGTGTGCAGAAGTTATTGAAACTGTTTGGACCGCGGAAAGTTTGGTAAGTTTCAAAACGGACCACATAGAAATTAGTTGGTGACCCCTGGTTTGACATTTTCACTCAATGTTTATATTAGCATTTTATATATATACCCTATAGTTTTATAAATATTTGAACTTGTTTTGAACAGTTTACGAACATTTACAGATTCAATTGTTTTAGTTTTTTTTTTCTATACATGTCAATATGATTTTATGAAAAATATTATGAAAACATTTTGATTTCCTTACATTACTTCAGACTAAGTTTTATATCCTTAATTTTTGTCAAAGATTTATTTAAATTTATCCTCCCATTAGGACCTGCAATATGTTGGCCGATAAATTATTATAATCGACATATTAATAATATCGTGACCCTATAATATGACCGTATCTATAGAACGCTGCTCTACTATTAGGAATAACCATAGGTAATTTGAAAACTTAAATATATCTTAGTTATATTAATTATATTGTAAAATTTCCTAAGATATGATAATTTGTATATTTTATCACGTGAAGAATACAAAAATTGCAAAATCGTTGAAAATTGCGAAATATATGTCAATGTAAAATGAAATAGGAAGACTGTAATTAATCTGATTCATGTACATATTTTATCATATTTGATTTATCTGATATCAATGAAAAGTGACAATTGAATCCGCTCTTTAATTATATCTAATAAGTAATAACTATAGCATGTGCTATAATTTACTAATCTCATTAATGGAATATAATATCTTTTATTCAAATATAATATTGATAAGTAACCAATTAATAATTTTGGATGAATACATCTTGTTATTGGAACCCATTAAGGATCCCAAGTCAGGGTACTCCGTTGTATATCGATTGCCAATGGTTGACCTCTTAAATGCGGTATGAATAGGTTAGGTAGCTATGTTTTTAAAACTGCTATAAATATATTATGAAATGACTGGAATATTAATGGTTAACCCGAATGGTATGAACTAAGATTTACATTTTATTTTCACCATTGGTTCAGACGATTACCTACTTTAATTCTTTTTGCTTCTTATTCTCTATATACTTTTTGTTTCAATGGTAATTACCTATTTAAAATGATATTAACAATTCTAATTACTCAGGGGAAATGAATACGTAATTAATAAATTATAGAACATAATATTGAAACGAAGTGTATATTATAACATGATTGACATTCAATTTTCTTTAATAGGTAATGTATACAATATACACTGAAATACTTTAAAGTTTATATTTATAAATTGTTATTTATTTCCATGATATCTTTCTTGATTTCGGGATTACTTAGACATTTTTTGGAGGAGGTGGGAGTGAGTACTCGAATTTATTTTTTTAAGAAACTGTACATAATATTGTGAAACATTATAAAAATATAAATCAAGTTTATCGTCAAAACTTAATATCTTTATACTAAATGTTATCTTTTTAATATTTTGTTTGGATTTATATTTTAATGTAATTATATTTATATCATTATATTTTAATATCTTGAATTTACCTACCTTCTATTCTTACTTACAAGGACTTTAGTTTGTAAAATAAATAAGTGGATCAATGGATGAGTATATAATACTTCTGTGCCAAACTATTAATGTTTGGAAGATCTACCAACATTTTTTAACTTTTAAGCAATTAAAATGTTAAATAATATGGGATCGAAAATGTTCATCAAAAACAATTCGATAACCATATCATTTAAAATTTGTTTCACCATATGTCAGTGAAAGTAGTAGATTTTACAAATCATTATTTTATTTAGCTTTAAGTTTTATTATTTAAAATATTTTTATGTTTACGACAACAACTACTTTGTAATTATTAGATAAGTGGTTAATCAATACGGCTTATATTTCATGTAAATAAAGTACACTACTTTAAAATGTATTATTTGTGATAAAATAAACTTTAAGTTAAAACCTTAACTATTTTACTGACACTGAGATGGTAAATTAGTATTTAATTTAGAAATATATATTATGACATAATATGGCAATCACGATATTTTTTTAAAAAATCATAGGACAGCAAAACAAATAAATAATTAAATATCCGTTTCAAGTTGTTTCTCAAACAAAGCTTACACAGTAAACATTTTGTGAATTATATGATAGGTATGAGTATTATGTACACACAGTAAATAAATTAACCCTAAAAACATGGATTAAAAAAAAGATAGGAACTTGTTTACTGTCTTATGAGTAACGACTGACGCTAGAATAACATTGACGATACACAAACAATTATTTGTTCAATGTTTTTTTCGTTTTTTACCAAGTTAAACATATGGTGATGGTTGGATACCGAAATTTATTCATTCATTACAACGTAAATGTACCACAACCTCGACTAGTTATCGGTACACCGTATTCGACCCTCTTTGGATAAATTATGGTTATAACAAATAACAATACTACCACCAGGTGCAACGTTACAATAGCATCAATGGGTCATTGCACTATTCAAATATAAACAGCTAAATGTACAGATCAGTAATGTAAAGTCGATTTTTTCACTTTATTTGCTTAATTTATGTTTAGTAAGTAGGTAGCTAAACTATTACGAAAACAGTATAATATGATAAATAAACAAAGCAACACAGTACGAACGTTCTTTTTTTTATTTACTGTATTAGTGTATTTACATTGGTAATTACGAATTTATTCCATAAACCATATTTAACCGTTACAATATACCTAACAATCAATAACGTATGTATATATTGTCTGTATAAATATGTCTACGATGTTTTAAAAGTTTTTTTATTAATTTGTACTGTACCTATGGCTCGAATTAAAACTTTTTATAGATATAAAGCAAAATCGGTATTATTATAATTTATATTTAATAATAATAATTAATGTTATTCGTACACAATTTTGTTATATAAAATACCTCTATCAAACAATAGAACAAATTTTTTTATGTCTAACAAAAATGAGCTGCATTAAATTTAGAAAAAGAAAGTCTAAAAGAAAGAAAAGATAAAGTTCAAGACGCTGGATACTTTACTCGCTTCGATAACCGTATAATAATAATTGCTGAAAAATGTTCCGATAAAACAAAGAAAATAATACGTTATACATACTATGTTATTATACTTATATTCTAAATATATAACTATGGGTATGTTCTAAAGATAATGGTGTAATTTCATAATTTAAATTGATGTGCATTTATGACTATATCGTAAACTAAATATTTCTCCTAAAAATCCCTACATCCTTAGCATTCGTGGCCCGTGGGTACATAGTTTATTAGTATATGGCTAACCAAATGTAATTTAATGAGCACTTAATATTATACTTATATTCTAAATAAATAACTATGACAATAATCTAACGATAATAATGATATAACTATGTAACAATACTATAAAATATAACCTATAATACGATGATAGTCACAGAACTTTATATTGCAAAATAGTGAATAGATGGGCGAATTAATAATTAACAAGGTGGATTCGTTCGATAATACGAGATAATTAGTTAGATAGCCATACAGAATGGTGGAATAACCCAATATACACACAGATATGAACGTATTCGCTTTGAATTGCAAAAATATTGTAGAAGTGCATACTGGCGTGGACGTTGTGCATCGGATCCTCTTCTGTGAAAGACAGCCCGCGAGTCGATTCTGTATGATCCTTATATAATATGATCTTAGTGTGGGCCCTTCTTCTGATATGCGTCGGTTAATACGTGATGTTAGAATATTGATGTGTTTATGATTTCATTTTGTGCGGTGTGACAAAGGTATGGTCGATAATTTTGTTGTGTTGTTTTGACCGAACGATTAGATCGGAGAATTGTCGAAGGGTTCTTGAAGTATATGAGTTACAATGCGATTTTGTAATTTACGATGTTTACTGACGCCGCTGATAATTGTTGTTTATACTAAACGTCTGATCGGAGAGGTGTTGAATATTATTTATGTGTTGCATGTGTCGCATGCGTAGAAGCAGTGCGTATACCTATATAATGTATATAGTATAATGTATAGTATAATACGTATGTATATGTATATTAAATCACCCCACATTCAATACGGCCCATCAATATTATTGTTATCCTGTGTTTTTATTTAAGTAGGAATATTATATATTACAATATATTCGGTGAACATATTAACCCTGGGATTATTATTCTTTTCTAAAATCCAGCAAAATAACCAAAATTCATCTTGTAATTACGTATATAGATGAAGTAAATGTCATGTCCCTCATTCTCATCAAACTGTCAATAACTTTTCTCAAATTTAAACGTAAACAACAACAAAGAATGAAAAAATTCTTACAACTGTAACAAACAAATTACATTTCTGATATAAAAAGTTTCTACATTCAACTTTTGTTCACTCCTTTATCCTGAACAGAAGTCACATATTCCAACATGACAAAAAGTAAATAGAAAAGTAAAAAGTTCCCATACACATCACTTACTCATCGCTCTACTCAGTATCTAAACTTTAGACTTTAGAGCTAAATTTAAACTATACAATGAGAAGATATAAACACAAAATATGAAATGATACAACATTTTTAGCAACTTTAAAAAAGAAATAAAAAACGTTACACAAAAATTGTTATTCCGCAAAATCATTGTCTAATTTTCTTATAAAAATCTGTCAGATTAATTGATGTCTCATCAATAATTTTTTTTATCTAATTTTTACAAATTTTTATGGTATTTTGACAATTTTACTGCTTCGTTTATTTTTTTTTTGCTTCATATATAAACTATAAAGGCTTGTTGAACCAATAATCTCCGGGCACTACAAATTATTAAGATAAAATGTATTATTCGTTTAAATATTGTAATAACTAATTATGTATTCAAATATAGATTTTTTTTGTATGAATGTAGAACTTAGATCAAGAACATAATAATTTAGTAAATGGTAAACTTTAAATTTTGAACATTTATTCTTTTCTCGTTTTATTTCTGACTTTTCGTGAAAATGTTTTTAAAATTTTAAGAGCGATCTTTCATAAATGCTTTACTGTGAAATAATTAAATTGCTCATTTTGTTAACAGTCTTAAAACATTTAATGATCACAAATTCAATCTTTTACATTTAAATTTGTTAAGAGTGCATTGTTAAAATATGTATTTATTATATTTTATTGTTAATTTAATTCAGTAAGTTTGGTATGTACAGTACCATACAGTGTTAATAATACTGCGATGGAAATGAATACGCCAATTTTGTAAATAGGTTTATGTTTTAATTTTTGTTTGTTTTAAACTACCTACTAGGAAATATATTTTATCCCTCATACTAATAAAACAGAAACAAATAACAATTTTAAAGCAACAAAAAAACTCATTATTTTTTTTAGTAGGTAAGTACATCACATTAACGTTCAGTATATTATGTAAATAGTTATTTTAATTTATATTATTTGTATGGTTCTTGTCTTGCACCGAAATTCACGACTAATTTGCATGAATATTAATTTTGGCTGACTTTACCAAATGACACGTGTGGGTATTACAAAGACAAGACACCATGGTCTGGCGTGCAGAGCTTACCGCATTGCCGCAATCAATGCACTTCGCCCATATTGGTATATATATATATTTATTTTTGGTCGATAATCTATATTATGATAATGCAGGCTTTGGTGGTGTGGTTGACAGCAGCAAGACGAAAGATATCAACATACTTAACTCGTGTCACTTGAATCGGTATTTATTCGTTCGTGGATATCATGACGTAAATCGTTTTTCCCTTCGCGGGAAAGGTTTAAATGGTTTGATATTTATTGTTATTTCAAATATTCTTTATATTCAGTTAAAATGTGTACGGTACTGTTGAAGGACTGCGTAGGAGTTAAGCCATTTCTTGATAATTCTACTTTGTGGGTCTTTTTTGTTGATTCTTTTTCGGTTTTTTTTTTATTTATATTTAATACTATTATGCATACTTCTTATTTTTCCTGAAAGACTCTTTGTAAATGTAGTTTTGGACGTACCGTACCTAGTTATTGAACAGTGGCAATATATACACACACACACAACAAAAAATCGGTTAGACCTTTTAAAGTTATTTTGACTGAAAATTAAAATAACATTTATTTGGAAACTATTGGCAGAACTACTAGTGTGAACTAAAGTGTCGTGACTAAGCCTACTTAATTATTAAATTAGCTCCACTTATTAACTCGCTTCTTATTTATTATGTATTTCGTTGGTAGTAGTATTTGTAATTTGGTACTCTTCAAAGAGTTATAATATTATGTTCATAAAATTAAGAATAAATTCAAGTTTAATAATTATTTTTTAATTTGATTATATGATTTAAAAATATGTGTTTTATCATGGCCATTATTAGCAAGTCCATGTCAATATTGTGTCAATTAGATATTGTTTAAAGAATATAAAGAAATAAAAATGAATTCAAGCCCTGCCTACTAATTATTAGTTTTCTTATATAAATGTGTTAATTCAAGTAATTTATATTCCAGCTGTGCTAGAACAGTCAATGGTCCAACTTTTGTACGAGTCAAATGAATAAAATGTATTTAAATTACCGAACCAAGTGGTCGGTTGCTTTGGAAATTATATTTAAATTATAAGTATTAAATTCATCTATACAGGGTGTCCCATTTATGACTAACCCAGGATTAACCCATTGTGATATCTCCTGAGGTAATAAATATTATATTATAAATATATTATTTTTATTAGACTCGCGGAGACAAGGACTACACTTATTTGATTTTTAATTTAATTTAACTGTTTGGCAAAAAAGTTAAAAAATTATTATTTTTATTTTTGAAACAATCGAAGGTTAGAAGAGTTTATTTTTTTAAACATTATGATTTTTGAACATTTTATTTTTTATTAATCTCATGATTTTTATTAATATTTTTAGTTTATAGGCAAAGCAGCAAAAAATTGGGTTTGCCCGGTCGGCGGGTTCTACGCGCGGCTCACGAGAAACTCTATATAGACTAACCCATATTAAGATTTTTCACAACTGATTCTTTATTATTTCATATAATATATTTTATTATTTTTAATTATCATAAAATAATTTTTCTTTTTTATAACATTACAAAGGTACGTTGAGTGGTTGGAAGTTAAGGGTAAGTTATTGTGTTAAAACAATTAAAATTTGTTTTCCATACTAATCGCTTATTCGCCGTAATCGACACAATATGATACAACCATACACATACAATAGGTATATTATTTTTATTGGTACTAATTAACACTTTTCTTTATAGCAATCTTAAGGTGCCTATATTGTATATATATAATATATATCATGTTTCTTGATTGAATACATGCACTTATGTCTATATACGACAACGTGTGCATTATTTATATTGTAGTGCGTTTTATGTACATACAATATATGCATAATAAATGTTATTAGGCTAAGCCCCGCACTCATAGTATCATGATGTAGTGGCTCAGTTAAATAACTGATTTGTTTGCTTGTGAGTGTTATAAAGTTTTAATTTTTCACCAGGCATCAAGTTTAATAGATATTTTGTAATATAACTTTAATTTGAGCTTTTAAGAACTCAACTCGCCATTGTATAGACTATAGGTAAAGACACTTCGTTGTATTGAATTATCATGAAAATAACCAAACATTTTAAAAATTATTTTTTTTTTTTTCATAACGGGCTCCTTTAACACTTTGTAGTACCTATGTCGTAGGTGTAACGCAAAAGGGGATTTTTTTCAATGATACCTATATTAAAAATTAACTATAATATTGTAACAATGTAGAAATAGGTACTACGGTTTTTTGTTTGTGTATAAGGTTTTTTAAGGGCACCTCCCCTTTCGCCCCTCTGCGCATAAACAATCTTGACACAGAGATATCGTCAAAGTTGTCAAGGAAATATCGTGTGTTGTATGGCACGTGTCTTACGATATTATTTTATCATCGTTTTAAATTGATTCAAAAAGTTTAATAATATTAAGTGTTTGCTTCGGCGTTAACGTATACTTGTGTTTTCCTGATAAATATATTATTGAAGCCACGTCGTGTTGAATTACTTAGAAAATATATAATATCATAACTTTAATTTGGTAAAATGTTAAGTTGCATGTATCAAATTAATCCACTTATGATGTAATTGAAGGCACTAAAAAGTAAAAACCATACTCGGTCACTTGGGGACCAAATACATTTAAAATATATATATAAAATAAATAATCGATTCGACGTTCTAAAACAGAATTAGAACAATTATAGAACGATGTTTGGAAAAGGATTAAAGTCCAATTTAAGAAATTTTGGATTTATATATATTATATACATTTTGTTCGACATTTTCTATTTCGTCGATTGCTAACAATGCCATGACCACAAGATTATTGGGAACATTTATTTTAATGAAAAATAGTAAATACGAGTTCATTAATTTTCATTTATTTTTATTTTAGATTCTGAGCGGAGCGATGAATGTATTGGTTTTACAATGATGTGTGTTTTTTTTTTTATTTTTTTATTTTTTTTTGTGTCTGTCATCACGTTTTGGGACAGTAAAAGTGCTTAGATTTTCTTCAATAGTACCTTTTCTGATAGGAAAGTGAATCCAGTTGGTACTTTGGGGGTTCAAAAGTAAACATTTTCCAGTAGTTTTCAAAAGTACCGTGAAAAACAAATGGAAAATTAAGGAAAAAACGGGAATTTTTACGCAACATTGTTTTTCGATCAAATCGATTTTGGTTTTTGGTGTAAGTCTAAAAAAAATGACGGTAAATACATGAAATTTTTACTGAATGTTTATATAAGCAGTTTCTATATACCATACCATTTTCAAAATATTTTGACTTATTTTGAGCTGTTTACAGACATTTTAAATTTCCAATCTTTTTGGTTTTTTTTTTTTTTAAAATCAATAACATTTTATTTATTCGTTAAAAATTCTTGAAAATTTAATAGAATGCTCCTAATATATTGCTTCAAAGGCACATGAAAAATATTAAAAATCTGTAGTCACAATTTTTTTTTCTAAGCATTTAAAGTTGAAATTTTGACAAAATACGTAAAAATGACGAAAATTTGCAAATTATTTAGAGTTAGAAATTCATAAAAATTTTTCTTTTTAAATCTAAGGTTTTAAATTTTAACACAAGATTTAACGTAAGTTTTTCTACTTTTATCAAAAATAAAATATCTAAAAGCAATTAAAAATAAATTTTTATGAGTGTTTTAAGTTCATAATTTTACAACATAGGATATTCACTCGATTTCTCATGTAGCGTTTTTCTTATTTGGTTGTAATTCAAAAACGAATAATTGTAGATGCATGAAAATTTCACTAAATGTTTATATTCTCATTTTCTATACACCATTCAATTTTGAAAATATTTTGATTTGTTTTGAGCTGTTTACAGACATTTTTAGTTTTCAATTTTTTTAGTTTTTTTTTTTATAATTGTCAATAAAATTTTATTTGGTGGGCCAAAAAGTCTGAAAATTTAATACAAGCTTTCTTATATATTGTTACAACATCAGTTGAAAAATTTTAAAAATACATAGGCACGATTTTTTTTTATAAGCATTTAAAGTTCGAATTTTGACAAAATTTGTCAAAATCTCGAAAATTATAAATCATTGTAATTAAAAAATTATAAAATGTTCAGTTTTTATAACTAAGTGTTGAAATTTAAAACAAAAATTCTCATAAATAAATCATACTGTAACCAAAAAATCTAAAAAATATATCAACACATTTATTTTTTACAGACATTTTAATTTCAAATTTAGACAAAATTTCATATTTAAACCAAGAATAATGATTTTAGTTATTTTGATATAATTTAAAAATATTATTTGTTGGTATATGAAACTTTTAGAATATATTGTTATATTTTATATACACGCAATGGCATTTTAAAATATAATTTTTTTGAGAAAAAATTTAACCAACTATATTAAATACTAATGCCTATAATACTAAAATTAATTACTTTATTCACAATAATATCATCAAATACATTTAGACTTAGTAAGATATTATAGACTGACTGACCGTCTTCGCTCAGAATCGTTTTTCTTATTCAATGATATTATATCATTGGATTAAAATCTAACACAATCCATTACAGGACTCACTTGTAACCTACTGTACAGCAGAGCGACATACACTTACCCGCCCTTTTTTTATTTTATTTTTGTGTCTGTCATCACCTTTTAGGACAGTAAAAATGCTTCGATTTTCTACAATAGTACATTTCTGATAGGAAAGTGAATCTAGTTGGTGGTTGAAATTTCCCAGTAGCTTTCAAATGCGACGTGAAAAACAAATGAAAAATTAAGGAAAAAACGGGAATTGTTACGGAAAACTAATTTTCGACAAAATCGATTTTGGTTTTTGGTATAACTCTAAAAGAAATGACTGTAGATACATGAAATTTTGACCAAATGTTTATATAAGCATTTTCTACACACCATAGCATTTTCAAAATATTCTGATTTATTTTGAGCTGTTAACGGACATTTTTAGTTTCCAATTTTTTTAGTTTTTTTTTTATAAATGTCAATAAAATTTTATTTGTTGTGAAAAAAATCTTGAAAATTTAATAGTAGGCTTATAACATATTTTTACAATAATATATGAAAAATATTAAAAATCCGTAGTCACAATTTTTTTTTACAAGCATTTAAAGTTAAAATTTTGTCAAAATACGTAAAAATAAGGAAAATGTGCAATTTATTTTGAGTTCAAAATTCATAAATTTTTCTTTTTAAATCTAAGGTTAGAAAATGTAATACAAGATTCCTCATAAGTTTGTCTAATATTATCAATAAAAAAATTACAACATCTAATTTTGAATATGTTTTGACTGTTTTTGAGCTTTTTACGGATCATTTAAATTTTAAATTTTTTTAGTTTTTTTTTATAAATTTTTATTTGTTGGGCCAAAAATAATGAAAATTTAATACGAGACTCCTAATATATTGTTACAATAGCAATTTAAAAATATTAAAAATGCATAGGTACATATTTTTTTTATAAGCATTTAAAGTTCAAATTTGGTAAAATTCATCAAAATCTCGAAAATTATCAATCATTGTAATTAAACAATTATAAAATGGTCAGTTTTTATAACTAAGGATTGAAAATTTAAAATAAAGATTCTAATAAATAGTACATACTGTAAACAAAAAATCTAAAAAATATATCAACACAGTTATTTTTTACAGACATTTTAAGTTCAAATTTGGACGAAATTACCTTATATTAAAATCAATATTAACGAGTAAAAGTTTATATTATAATATTTTTCCAGCATCACTGATAATTTTAGGTTAATAATTTAATAATATGAATAATATTAATTCAACTTATCAGCTACCGTATAATAACAATATCAATATAATTTAAAATATCATAGACTGACATACCGTCTCCGCTCAGAATCGTTTTTCGTATACAATGATATATTGTATCATTGAATTCAAATTTAATACCATCCATTATACAGTGACCTATTTGTAACCTACTGTACAGTGGAGTGACATCCATTTTACCCTTTTTTTTACTATTCATTATATACCATCATATTAAATAAATAATAGGTACATCAAAAGTTAGGCTGATAATTACTTATGATCTTAGTAAATATATAAAAGATTTATAAAATACGCATATTTTAACATATTATATGTCATTAGACTATATTTTAGCTAAAATCATTAAATAACCACCAAATAAACCTGTAAACCAATTATTAATTAAATATATTATGTATTATGTATGATTTAGAAACTCCAATATCACCAATACGAGGTAAGTGGGGAATTGTGCGAAACAATTTATAATGTAATTAATTATTCTTGTATTTATTTTATCTATCTTTTTGGCTAGTAAATATTATCTTATCTTATCTGAATTATAAAAATCAAGTCAACAATTTAGGTCCAAAGTAGTTTTTTATCGCTCCTGAAAAATAGGAACACTGTAGATTATAAGTCCTTTTCCCAAACACCATCCTGTTAGTTAATTTACTCGATCATTTGTATTTAATAGTTTTTATAAAATACGATACATTTTTACTCTTTCAAGGTAATTTTATTGTCTGATTGCCGGTGGTATTTAATTGAAAAAATGGACGTTGATATTTTAAGTTGAGCATTCTATATGGATAGATTCTGGCAAATTATCATTTTATATATTAAAAATTAAAAGCTGTTCGTTTTATGGTAACCGCATCAACCGAGAACGGCTAGACCGATTTCATTCTTTTTTTTTAATGTTGTAATATTCCGATCTCCGAATGAGGATTTTACGGAAAGAAAAATTGAAAAAATTAGAGAAAAGCTGAATGGCTTTTTTCGATGCGATTTTTGTAGATACATGAATAGCTGCCATTGATTATAATATAGTAATAGTATTTAGTAACCAGCAAATTAGTAGAAATTAGTATTTTTTTCCGTATAAATGGTTGCCACAGGTTTCATGATATAATAATATAATTGATATAATAATGTTGATACTTCCTCACTTTAACCCGCATTGGTGTATATTTATAAAAAAAACTATTTATTCATTTTTCAATATTTATACATAAATATGTAAACTGCTTATGACTACGAAATAAAAGTTGTATAGGTTGTCGTTAAAAAATATAAAACACCAGCAAGATAAAAATACAATGCTTGTAATAATACGTCAAAATTATATAAAAACATTTTTTCAAAGAGCAGATCAGTTTGCTTAGAAAATTAGTGTAGCCAGTATATAATATTTGATTTTTTTTCTGGTTTTTGAAATTTTATCAAAATCCTCCTGGAGATTGCAAAGAAATCCAGCTGTGTTCAATTCTCATTCATAGAAATGCTGCATTCAATTTTGTAAAAAAAACTACACCGAAAAAACATTTTTCAGATAAACAAATATGAAATAACAATAAGTAGCTATATTTCTCTTTCAATTCAGTTTGAATATGAAATTAGAATATAAAGAAAAAAATCATATTATTAAATAAAATAAAATCTTTTTTTTAAACAACGATAACCAAAAAATATGTAAATAAAATGTCTATGACCACTAAAAGGTTACGTCTGAACGGACTTTGACGGACTCTTACTTCAAAATTAGAAACGGTAGTACTCGTATATACAGTTCACAAATATTTTAATTATTTAAATAAAATTTAAGTAAAAATGAAGAGAAAATAGTTTAATTATATTTGATAATTTAAAATTGCAACGATTTTTTTTAGCCTTAATTTGTGCATAATAGGATTTTAAATTTAGGTTTTATTTGTTTTTTTATTTATTTTAGTACTTACCCATTAAAGTAAAAATATAGATTTTATTCAAATATTTTGTTTTTATTATTAAGAATAAAAGTACGACACTACCATACATCTTCCTAAGTTACTTTTCCAAAATTGCTTTAAAGCCAAGAGTCAAAATACTTCTCATCTCCTTTGGCATGTGATATATCAAATATGTGTTTCGACTTTTGAGTGACAGTTTCTTTGAGGAAATCGTATAAAAAAAAGGTTAGTTTTCACCTCTGCGAAAAAATATCCTTGTGTGTATATATAGTTAAATGATCACTCACGAAAAAGGTTTTTCAGTTTTTCTATAGACGTCACAAAGGCACGGATTTTATCCAATTCTTTTTCACAATTCTACGTAGGTATATTTTTTAGTTATAAATTACTTCTAACTTTATATAAAACAGAAGTTATTTGATGTCTCCATGATTCGTAAACAGCTTAATCTTAAGTATTGATCCACGAGTTTTCGATAAAACGATCTACAGCTGTAAAAATATACGGTGGAAAAAAATTTTAGACATTGTGAAACGTCAAGTGGACAATTTAATTGCAATTTACAAGGATGCAAAATAATTTCTAATAGAATTATTAATCAATTGTAATATAATTTACCGTAGATAATTGTGTTTATCTTTGTACCTTTTTTCATAATTTATAGCTACTCATAAAAAAAAGTATTCAAAGTTCATATCATAAAATGTTAATATTAAGTATGAAAAAGGTGATATATACAATAATCGTTGTGCGAGCGGGTTGAAAGCAATAAATAAATCTTGACATTCAAAAAAAGGTTCCGAGAAGTACAAGTACATTTACCGTAAAATGTATCTATAGAACTTTTTTTTGTTTAATTTGTACAATGAAACATTTCTTATGAATTCGACTTAAATTGAATTAAAAATATTCACTGTTATATTTACATTTTCAACAAAGAAATGAAAGACAAGTAATTTTGTTGGAATCGGATTTTGAATAAAACCTATAGATTATATTTTATATTATACAATTCATCATTTAGTAGGTATCACTTTCTCGTTTTAAAAATGAAAACTGTCGATGTTAGAGGGTTGCGTTACCAATAGGTAACGACTTAAATGTATTTTATATTCAATAGAGCTTGTAGATATAATTACCGTAGCAACGGCAGATAGATAAAAATATAATCTTAAGTATATTCAAATAACTAGGAATCATTTCCAGTTATTATTATGATTTAGGCGTCCGATGACAAAGTAATTTTGTACTTACTATACGGTATAATATATGAAAACAATGGTTCCAATAAAAATATTTGAAATGCACAAATATATTTTATGATTTGTATTTGAACATTTGGTTTTGTGTTGACACCTGGCACACCACGTAAGGTGTTTGTAAGGGTGCAGCATTTTTATTACGCCCTGGCACTGGTCATTGGTATCGTGGTTAGGTCGGAGCTACCTATTTCCATGGGAAAATGTAAACTGGGTCGCAGTTACCTTTTTTGTTGTAAACTCGACCCGGAAATTTAAGATAATAAAAATGGTAGGCAGTAAAGTTGTTCCTATAATTTGGATCAATTTTAACCATTTAAATTTAAAAATTCAAAAACAAAATTAAAAAAAAAAGAATTGATAGAAATAACTTAACAAGTATACAAATAAAGAATTATCGATTAATCAACACGTCAAACACATTTTAATTACATTATTACACTATGATTTTACAATACACTTTACTTATATTTTTTCCACTGAATACTTAAATGAAATCCAACACTGAAATATTTTACCCACATTTTTACACTATTTTACATTATATTATAACGGATTTCATACTATGAATAATATGAAAATGAAAATAAAACAAAATAATTTTTTTGAAGATAATGAGAATTTCCATCTCTTGGTGCCCTTAGGGTAATGGTACATGATGTTCAAAAATTTCATGAGAACATTATTAATTAGATATAAGAAGATCTTGGCATAATATTTTTACACGTCAATCATTATTACCTGAAAAAGAACCAGGTCGAGTTTACAATCGTCCATTTCCACATGTTAAATATCATATTTTAAATTATGATATTTATACGTTCAATCGAAATGTTTCCAAATATACTTTTGTTACTATAACAAGTTTATGAATATTTTTTGATTAATTATGTGTAACATGCAATGTCATCACTCATCAGTCATCAGTATCAATGAACAGATTGTTGCACTAACCAATTAGTATATAGACCACTAGTGCCTAGATAATAGATCTAATATATATCTAATATAATATAATATAATATATGTATTTATAGAACAGTATTATGTATGCACAAAAATATATTAGGTAAGCAGAAAAACTCAAATTTTTAAGATAATATAATATTTGAAGCGTATTTTTTGAAAATATGTTATGTTAATGTAGTTTTTAATTTTAATTTTTGCATTATTTATAAATTTATAATATAGAAAAATTATAAAATAATTTTTTTGCAAAAAGATAGAAAATAAGTGATATGATGCTAGTTTAAATGTTCTCTGTTTATTGTATAAAAAATAGTATTGAAAAAACCGTGGACGTTACACAGCAATACGAAAAACAGGATAATGTCATACACTAAACTACCTCTTACATGGTGCATTAAAAATAGGCTTTAAGGTTTATTTTGTGTGTATCTATTATTGTCAGCAGTCAGCAGCTCATCTTACTGTGTTTGAACTAAGTACTTAATTTAGAGTTTATATTATATAAAACATATATTATACATATTAATAGAACATAGGTGACATATTGACATGCAACATACGTCTTGTTATTAAATGTTACAATAGAATAAAATCAGGAAAATCAATATTAGGTACCTATAGTATTTAAATTTCTCTAATATCACTATTATTGGGATGACAAAAATCATTAGTCATTTGAAATCTATGATTAAATAATATTCAAGCGTCACAATCAATACATACTTGATATACTTTTTCAACTTAATTTTAAAGATATTGCAAATATCTGCATATATAACCTATATATTTTACCTATGTAAAATAAAAATAAAAGTAAATTTTTTAAATTATTTAAATCATCAATGCGCCGTCTTAAGTATTTGAAAAAAGGTCGAATTAGTAAGAAGAAATATTTATGGGCAAACATTTTAAACGTTTTCATATTTCAATTTGACGTTACGTAACTGTTACCGTATATAAGATATACCTGTTATATATTACTATGTATAAAATAAATTACTATACAATGTATGGTCACGCGTGGTAAACATATTGCTAAATTGTAAACCTCAATAAACACTTTGCACAATTATAATTAAACGAACAATAATGTATAATGGAATATAAAATCAATTAACGCAACTCGGATATTTGACGTGTGTTATATACCAATTTATTCCAAGTGTCGCCCCAACTACCGCCAACAACACTGATTATAAAGTACAATCAAAACATAGTTATTGGTTAAGTTATATTAATTTAAATTAAAAGTTAAAATAGGTAATTAAATATGATATTTGTAATATTTAATTAAATATTTAGAATTTTAGTTGTCGGACGCGGCTGAATATCCTTTTATGAGTTTGAAAGCTGAAAGTATTACTGACCGGAAATCACAGTCAAAACTATTTGTGGTCGGTCAACATGTATGGCCAATTGCGGTTCGTTCGAAAAACAAATAATATAGGTGCATATAATAAGTAATCGAATTTTTGTCCACATGTACAATTTAAAGCAATTTATTTGTTACACAATCCATTTCCAATAGCTATTTCAATATTCATACAATAAATAATATAATATTAAAAGTTCTTTACTCAGTTACTTATTAAAACATAACTATACATTTTTCAATTCATTATTAATTTTATTAAATAAATTTAATATCAGTTTATTATCATGAAACGTATTAATATATTAATATATTTTTTCAATATAATTTCCATCTATTCAATATTATATAATATATATTTACTTAAATTGAATTCCATTCCATTCAAGTACTTACATATTTATTTAATGTAGGTTTTATTATTTTTATTACCTACTTATTTTCTTTATTTACGGCGTTTCTATTCTAAAATAAATCACCATTTATGTAAAAATAAAATGATAACTACCTATTATAGTTTATACTACTATGATATATTATGATTACATTTTTTGTTCAAAGTTTAATAAGTAATAACAGTATATTGAAAACTAAAATAAACATAAAAAAACCTCCTGGGGCATACACTCTACAATTTATTTTCAACGAATTGCGTAAAAATTTATAAAATTCCGAACGTCTTACAAACAAAATTATGACTGTAGTTTTAATATTTTTTAATTGCGGTAATTAGTTTTTAAGAGGAACTTTGTATTAAACTATCAAGCTTATTTACCTACCAAAAAAATTGTACCACCAGTTGAAATTTTAAATAGCTATAATATTATATCATATTATACATTTTCTATTTAGTATTTTTCTATTAATAGACAGTATAGGTTTTTTGAATATTTTGAAAATATTATTGTGTTAAGTTTATAATAATATACGCACCGGTGAAAAGTTAAGTCCCTACTTGTTTGTGAATTTGAAATGTCTATATGAAAAATTGTGCATGTGTAATTTCGATATTTGTAAATTACTACTAGTAAAACTTACGAGGTATCTTGTTTATATTTTCAAACATTTTGATTGAGCATATAATTTACTGTTGTCAATATCTATAGAAGAAAACTAAACAATTTGAAAAATTAAAACGTCTATGAATAGTTTATAATAATTATTAGATAATAGTTATGTTTGTTCAGTGTCCTTATTCTGTACCGTTCTGTACACATCACGTTGCGTCCCCTAGTCTATTGATCTCACCACTGTTTGACGGTCTTCCTCTTTTTCTTAAACTATGACTTCTTCCATCTTTAGTATTTTTGACCAGTCTTTTGATCCCGGGACCATAAATAATAATACTTTTTCTTCTTTCTTGGTTGTCTGCAGGGCAGTATAGGCCAGTCGAGTATTCGAGGAAATCTCACTGTCAACAAATGTGATATGGTCATTATTATTTATTAATATTAAAATTTAGCCAAATAAACCACTATATCAAATATGGGCCGGTAAAAAAGTATTTCTCGAAGAGCCGAGACTACCCACTCTGGCCTTGGTGGTCAGGCAGCCAATTTTCATTTGGTATAGGTACAATACACATATAATAATATAGGTAATCCACGTCCTCTGGTGTGACCCACGGCGTGATCCATAGCGCCTCGTGTATGATAAGTATGATAATATATATTAGTATAATAGTGTTATTGGAATTTTAAAGTTTTTACGATTAATATTTTTTAAATAATAACAAAATAAACAAGATCGTTAATTTATGAGTCGTTATTATACGTTTTATAATCCAATGTTGTAAGATTATAGTTTTTATAATTTAAAAAAAAATATATATAGAAACACGCACTTACAGTAATATTATAGATTATTTAACTAATTTATTACTTCAAGTATAATAAATATTTGGAAATGGCGTTATCGTAATTTACATTCTCTATATCATATCCCATAATCAGCCATGAACAAAATATGTTATCATAACACTAGTGAACTAATATAAATTAGAAAATAAGCCCTTTCAATCGACGAAAGATTGTTTGTCTGTTTTTAACAAAAAAATTGTACGGGAAGTAGTTACTTCACATGCAGAACCGTCAACAGATAGTGCTTTATATTTTTGCATTTTATTGTAATTAATATTCTTATTCAATTTATAATTTTAAATTGTTGTATTGTTAATAACAATTATATAGGTAGCATATTTTATTATTTTATTTTACAATCATCCAAACAATATAATATATATATTATGTTCTATATAAATAGAAAACCACTTCATTTAAAAATTCAGTAGAACGCTGCATGTCACACGTCAAATGTTCATTTTGGAAATATATTGTCTTGTACAGATGGTGGACGGGCTTTCATTAAATTTTAAATTGACAATATTGTTCAAGGGTACATTACAGGACAATAAATTGAAAATTAAAAAACTATGATAGGGGTTTCATTACAGACATAGAAAACGAAATGTATTTATGAAAAACCACAAATAAGTATACAAAACAAAATATAATTAATTATAGCGAACGGCAATATCACAATATGATAACCTGGACCCTACTATTACCTAAATACTGAACATCCAACCCTTAGAGATTATATTGATCTAAAATCTTGTCCGTTTGAACCACACTGGCGTGTATTCAGACTGCCCTTTGAGTGAACAATTTATCACACACGTCACACAGTTTCTCGTCAGTGTATAATCAGATTGATTTAATTGGATAACTGTTTAATACAGGACGTGGGATCGTTCATTTTAATGCTTTTGCCTTTTTTCCCAAATAGGTAGTTGGCTGAAACCTCGCCATATTTTAAAGCGTATTTTCGTTAGCTGTGCTAAATTATATGCATACTGATTAAAGTTTCACAATGGATGAATTATTTTTAAATGCTCAAAAATATGTTATTTGTTATGCGTATAATTACGTGGTTACTATAGAGTACTTACAGACTATTCTGTTATTACGGTCGGTGATTTTGACAAAATTTTAACTTCAAACGTTTATTAAAAAAATGTTCCACTATGTCGCTTATTAGGACATGGCTGTTTACCTGTTTTATGTTTTGAAAATATCATACCATGGTAAGGAGGTCAAGCAAGGTGCGTCTACTATGACCCTCAAAGTTAGTTGTTTTGCACGACGCATTTTTTTATGACACAATAAAATGTATTAAATCTAAAAATGTCTACAAGAGGACAAATAATTACTTTGAAAACATTTGAAAAATACTTCACACTGAATCATTTTAAGAACATATTATAAAATTAATTTTTAATTTAATATCATTTAACCGATACCGTCTCAGTGTAATCCACAAAACGTTTTTTTTTTTTGCTGTACTTACCTTACTACGGTAGTAAAAACAAATTCGCGAAATAATTCATATACTAATAAAATATTTTGTTTCTATAAATTGAATTCTATATTGTTACTTCTTTAAATTGAGTTTATAATAAAAATAATCTTCTCAGAATCTTCAGTGTTTTGGGTTGTACCTATAGGTTCTATTTGTATAATCTTTTTTTGTTGTATCCGCTGTTAGAACATAGTATTACATTCTACACCTTTCTATTAAATTATTAAAAGTGTTGATGATATCTTAAAAAAAAATATTCAAACAATATTACCTAGTTTGTTGTTTAAATTCAATAATATTTTTTGTTTCTTGTTGAATTTCAAGATTTAATATAATAATATAATATTTGTTTGGATAATTGTAAAATAACATTTTTACGACATAATAAATACTGCTACTAATATACCTAATTATTATTTACCAAACTAAAATTAAAAATATATACAAATTAAATAAGAATATTAATTACATTAATGCTAGTATTTTTATATTTGGTAAGTACTCAAAATATTTAATGCACTATCTGATGTACGTGCAAAGTAGGCCGTACAACTAACTATTATAGTTTTTTTTTATTTAAAAAAAAAAATACAAAACAATCCTTCATCAATTGAAAGTGGTTATTTAATAATTTATAACAGTTTACTAGTGTTTTTGAAAAATCAATAAATAACAGAAAGAAAAAATTCAAACTTAAATCAATAACAAAAATAATAATAATAATAATAATAATGACAGAAATGATACTTCTTAGTATAATATACTTACATGATACTTTTGTAAAAGCAATATTTATTTTTGCGTGTTGTTATAATAGTTGTAACTTGTAGGTATATAATGTTACATATTAGTATATTATATGTATACACTAGGTAGGTTTACGTCATCATACAAGTTGACTGCACGTATATATATATATACACAGTTGGGTGGCGTGCTCAATTCTTTTACTTGTTACACAAATCAATTCAAATACCTATATGTATATATTATATTGAATTAAAAATTGATAACTGTGCATTTTATAAAATGTCCGGGCAACGTATAGAATGCCAATAATGTAGGCGGTCAATGTTGAAGTCATCACATATAGACGTACGTGAACTTGACCCACCCACTTTATATGACACACTCCAAAATAATATAACAAATTAGCAAATAGCTAACAAATATAAGTAAATTTATTACAGAAGTCTTTGCAAATCATTTTTGTGGAATTTTTTATTTTTTATTTTTCATTTAGGTGAGCCAAGTTCATATATGCGTAAACTATAAAGTGACCAAGATTTTTCATGAAATGTAAAATATGGAGTTATATTTCAAGTTTTATTTAAAGATAACAATAAACTTAAGAAAAATTATTTTATATTACCTGTGTAGTATAGGAATAAATATTTAATTGAAGAATTAAAAAAAAAGAATGGTTTTATACTTTATTACTGTGTATTTATTATGCAACACTATTGATTACTTGCATTACATTTTTATATTATTCAGTCATCCACCTAATTTTCACTTCGTTTATAATGTTACGATAAAATTCTCCGTTTTGTATGTACACATAATATATTTTAATTCTAGTATCTACCTTCAGTTACGGGCATACCCACGCATGCGCAAGAGGTACTCAGGGCTGTTGATTATACTTTGTGTCTCTGAAAACCTTTTTTTAGTTGTTCACGATTATATGGGTAAATATATTTAAGTAACCTGGACGAAAATAATATACTAAAGAATGGTATTTTGTTGTTGTCAAGAGCATAAAAATAGAGGTATCCATATGAAAATATTATTATCAAGTGCATTCACAGTTTGTATTGTCTTCATCGGTTTATCTTGGTTTAGTTATTTGATGGTGAATCAAAACAGGCGACACTACGATCGCCTATAGTTGTGCATTATATAATATTATTATAATAACTAGTAAACTAAAATAAGAAACTATAAACACAAGCAATTATTGTGGTTTCAATAGTTTTGATTTATTATTTGTACCTACATCTTTTTTTTCTTTTTTTTCTATTTTTATTTGACAGTATTAAAAAATCTATATAAATGAGCACAGTAAGTTTATATGAGAGTGGTATATGATATGAAAGGTATGATTAAAGTAGCCAGACATTAGTGACTCTTGGCTAGTTTTCGCACAACTTGACTACAGAATTTATTCGCACAAATACCCTCAATATTAATACATTGCAATGATTATTTGTTTAAAAGTTCACATTTCTCTAGATAAATCAGTATTTTCATGGATTTCCTGGGATATGTATGAACCGTTCCAATAATAATCCATACTGTTCAATAATTCCTCGTATTTTCCACATTACCAACCTTATAACATATACGCAATAGGTACATAATAGTGTCACGGTATTTACTATAATTGATATCAATATTATGCCGGAATTTATGTACCTACATTATTATTATGAGCATCGCATTTTGTTTGTGTCTACACTCTACAGCTACCTATCTCACAAATCAAATTTTCTGTCCATATTTATCAATGACATTTATTTTAGTTAACTATTGTAACAATACGTATTTAAATGTCTGTGTCATAAGATAATATTTCTTTGATCGATATGTGACGTGAGTTTATACGAATAATAATATATATCTACTTCAAGCTGTTATTATATTAAATCTATATTCATATATAAATTAATACATATAAATATTTGAACAATCCACATTTCCAGTTTTGATTTCAATAAATGTTATGTTTGATAAATCTAACTACACTCAACTATTATGAACACTCAATTTCTAAATTTATTACAATGTTAGTTTCTTATATAAGTACCTTGTAAGTATCATACAATTTGTACTTGATGAAAATATTTAAAATCATCTCAAAAAAACAATATTAAAGTAAATCAAGCTGATAAAATATAGTTATTATATAATATAATAATATTTAAAGTAGACTAACACATTGTGATGATACTATATGTGATACTTCTATAAATTATTAAATAATTTTCAGTAGATATTTTAATCAAATTTTAATTTTCACATGAAAAATACATGATTATATGCAAAGGTATAATATTTAATAATATACAAGTAGGTATATTATCTATCTTTTAAAACTGCTAATCGCGTGTGCAAAATGCAAATGTATTAAGTACAATGAGTAGGGTTTGAAGGGGATACAAAAATGTATGATAATGTAAGGCCCAGCTAAAAGTAATTGCGTTATAAATTTTCATGAATTCAAATCTCTCCTAAATCTATTCGTGTGTGTATGGTGTATGTATATATACATACTATTATATATATATATATATATATAATATATATATATGTGAATGTGTATGTATGTACATAAAAATTCATATTTTTTGACAAATTGCAGATAAAACTTTCAAAATATTAAATAATATTATATATAATTACAATTTATTACAATTTACATCAGAATATGTTTATATTTAAAGTTAAATTTATTGCAGGATTTACATCCAAGAGATAAGCCATATATTGAGACAAGACGTATAGAATACAAAATATATAAGCTGTGAAAAGTGTAAGTAATAAAAAAGTAAATTAAGGCTGACCATCAGTAGTTCTAAAGATGTTTTATATTTTTCCATAAGTAATACGGTATGTTGCATTAATATTTTTAAAATAGCATTATTTATAGTAAATAATAATATAATATAATATAAATGTGTCAAGTCCTTATACTGGTTTTTTTTTTTTATTAAAATATAATTTCAATCTTTACAGAAATTAAGTACAATTAGTAATTTTGATTTAGGTTACAATAAAAACATAGAGAAACTGACAGATTGGGAGAGCACTCAGTAGTGCCACCCGACTATTTTTTAATTACAAAAAAATAAAAATCGTTCTTTATTGTTTAATTATTATCCAATTTGTAAAAAAATGAACTTGAAATCCCTGTAAAAAGGTTCATAGTATGTATATTCATTATTTTTAAATGATTACAAAAACCACTTATGAAGGATCTTGTATTTCTTACATTTTTAATTATTTTATTCAGCATAAAAATGTTATCAACACTTATAGATTAAATTGTTTTAATTAATGCCTATCAGTAGTTTAAAATATTAGTAAAATATTAATATTTTGAAAATACCTTTATGTATAGAAAAAGATGATTTAAGTAATACTGAAATGTTTAAAATTTCTACGATTAAAAATAATGTGATAATAAATCGTAAAATTTTAATATCAAAATTTGATTTACAAAGACACATAAAACATTTGAATAGGTAGATTAACACTTAGCTATTTTACTAATAATTCTTGTAAAAAAGGTAAGGAAGAAATCAATTGTTAAGCCTATTATAAGGTGGTAAAATTTAAATGTTTTTGTATTTTTACCAATTAAAAAATAATGTGCTAGTTGTTCTCATGATAACGGAATTTGTCAACATTTTAACTTCAAACGCGTATACAAAAAAATTACTTTTTGTATTTTGTACTTTGTACTTTCAATATTATTTAATTTAATATTTTCTATAAATTTTATTTTAATCAACTATCTATAAAAAGAGCCAAATATTCTATTCTAAAAAAATAGTAATTTTTTTGCTTTGTAAAAATTGCAGGCCTCAGGTATTCATTTTCAAATAGTTACAACATAAAACAAAAAAGATTTTATTAAAAACTCTTTGTTCGTAATTTTTTTATTGTTTTTCCTAATTTATGAAAAGTAAAATTTAGATCCAATTTGGTACTAGAAAGTAAATACCACATTCAATAGTTAAGACGAAACATTTTTCTAATTTTTTATCTTGTAACACAGAAAAACACACTCACACGCGCACCATTATAAAACCAATTTAAATCGCAAAGCTGAGAATGTAAAATGATGAAACTATGTATTTCAATTAGTCTGTGTTCATTTTAATTAGATATGAAACTAATTTGCAAAATTGGAATATTAATAATAATCAACGTTTGATGATTGGTTTATTTATTACCTTGGTACTAAATTATAAGATTTCCTATTTCAATTATATTTTAATCAATTAATAAAGTATAGGTAATACGACTGCAGTCTATAATTGTAACTATATTTTTATTTCATTTGATTTCAAGTATATTTTTGTGGTTGTCTAACTGTGATTTAACATTAGAAATTCGCTATAAAGCAGTTGATCTAATTGTAAATCAGACTGCTACTAACTTTTTCACCCTTTCAGAATCTCAAACTTTTCAAATAAACACAAGTACCTACCTATTATGTGTACAATTATTTATCTAGCCAATATTTTATCGCATAAGTAGGTAGTTTAAAAGTTTTAAGCTTCTTTCTAATATTTTAAAACTAAAGTATGGATGAATATAATATTAAATACGAGTTAAAATATTTCGATGAAATTATTTTTATGTTTTAATTTAATATAATTTAATTTTTCTTTTAATTTCAAACTAAAATTCATATAACCCTATATTCTATTTTAATAGTTTTCGATTTATTATCTTCATATTATTATATAAGCCATCAAACTATTTCAAATAAACAAAAATCACGGTAATAATATTACAATGTATTTAAAAAATATATTTTTAAAACATTACTAATTATTTTTTTAATAGCAAATACATTAATAAAAACATAATTGTTATAGAATATATTATGATTTTAATTTTAATTAACGATGAAATTGATTGTATAATATAATTAAAACATATAAATGGTATTATCTAAATTGCCTACATCAACAAAGAATGTATTAAGCTAAAATAAAAATATAAGTATTTGACACTATTATAACAGTAATAATAAATTGATCTAACAATATTATATTAGGTTTCCATAGTAACTCATAATTAATTGAAATTATTAATGAGACACCTATGTTTAAAATTTAAATTATTTTATTAAAAGTAACTAGGCAATTATTAAGAAACTTTAATAAAAACATAAATTTTAGAAAATTAAATATTCAATAATCAGACTGAAAACGTAAGAATTTTTACTTATAAATTTAAAAAAATCTTTATTATATATTTATTTATTCAGTAAATGGCACGCAATAATTGAGTAAATATGTATGCATATTATTTGATATTTATAATGTACAGGACACAGGTGTATACAAAATATCAACAGATTAATAAATATCAACAATCAGAGAGGGCCTGCTTTAGGCATTTTGTGGCCTAAGACAAAATAAAAATGTGGCCTCTTGTCAACAGTAGCGTATATAGACCCCCTCCATAAATGAGTTGAATAAAATAAAATAATAATTTATTACAATTTAGTATTTACTTATACATTTTTACAAACATAATTATAATATTACATTTTTTATCTCTAGAGGCTACAGATTTCTTGTACTTATTATTAATTAATTAATATATATATTTACTATAGATATTGAAAACAAATTTAAATATTTTTTTTATTATATTATTTATTAGCTGTAAAAAACAATACATTTTTATACTTATAATAGAAATTAACTATTTTTTAATATTGCTTTACTTGATTTTTTATTAAAGTAAATTCATTTATTATGTCATCAAAATTTAAAGGAGATGTAAATTCGCTTTCTATTGATAGTAAGCCTAAGTTATAAAATCTTTCTTGAGTTAGTGTTGATCTTAAACTTATTTTAATCCTCTTCAGTACAGAAAAAGACCTTTCCTACTACAGTTGGTACATGGAATTGATAAAAATATCCTTAATATAGTTTCTATGTTTGGAAATGTTTGCTGAATATTAATTTCATACAAATGCTTAAGTTGATTATGTGGATTCTGCTTACATGGGTAAACATTATCGATGGACTCAATATAAGCTTGAAACTGAATGAATTCATCAACAAAATCGTCGACTTCAATTTCATTACAATAACTGATTAAACATTTTGTTGACAACAGTTGATTAATAACATAAAATTATTGGTTAATGGAATTATAAATATAATTTGTTATTATTTATTCTATATTGAAACTGTAATCAAAAATAGTGAATATGAACATTATAAACGTTTATACGCATTTAAAGTTCAAATTTTGACAAAAAACGTACAAATGTTCAAATTATTTTGAGTTAGAAATTCATAAAAATGTTTCTCTATAGATCCAAGATTTGAAAATTTAATTTAAGATTCCTCATAAGTTTGCCTAAACCTTTTTCAAAAAAAAAATTTCCACCTGAAAGTCAAATTAAATTTTTATGAACGTTTGAAGTTCAAATTTTTATAAAATTGAATAGTTACTCGATTTCTCCTGTATGGATTTTTTTATTTTGCTGTAATTCAAAAACGAATAACTGTAGATACTTAAAATGTCCAACATATGTTTATTTTATCATTTCCTATACTTGATAAAATTTTCAATATATTTCGACTCGTTTTGATTTGTTTACGGACATAATATTCTATTCATAATTTTTTTTTCCCATAAATGTCAATAAAATATCATTCGTTGGGTCAAAAAGCTTAAAAATGAAATACAAGGCTCCTGATATATTGTTACAATAGCAGTTGAAAAATATTAAAAATACATAGGCACAATTTTTTTTTATAAGCATTTAAAGATATATTTTTGACAACATTTATCAAATTCAAAATTTAAAAATGATTTTGTAGTTTTTATATACTCCCCTTGACTACAGAATGTGCTGATTTTGAAGAAAACTACGATAGTAAAAATGGAATAATGAGAATACATATATTTATTAGCTTGCTCATATATTTTATAAGTACCTACCTAACTATTATGTTTTAGATTGATTTACATGAACTTCAAAATGTTTTGTTTGAAAATTCGGTAGCTAAACATAATGATATAAAAATTGATCAACAACGCAATAAACATACTTAGTTTAAAACCACCTTGTAAAACAACTTGTAAACAGAAGTGTACAGATAAGATCATTGAAAGTTTAAGAAAAACTATTAACCAACAATTCTAGAATTTGTCAAAGGCTGAACGACATAATATGTTCATATTACATTCAGTAGAAATAAAAGATGTTACACGAAGAAAAGGCGAAGATATAAAAAAAGAAACTCAACGTATTCATACATATTAAAAAGTGAAGAAAGAACAGAAAGAACAAAAATAAAAGTTTGTAAGTCGTTTTTCTTAACAACCTTAGGGTTTGTTGCCAATAATGATAAATTTGTTCTTAACGTATGTAGCTCTAAAAATGAAAAGTCTGATATTGTATCTCATCCAAACAAGGGTAAAAAAATTAATCAAAGAGCATTGAATAAAATTGATGTTGAGCCTTTGAAATTGCACATTAAATCATCTAACCCTCTTGTAGGGAACATGCCCGAACAGAAGATATTTGCCTAGTGAAATAAATGCTATATATATGCTCCTATGATTTTTACAGAAAGCTGTTAAGAAAATTGAATATATATTTCACAAAAGTAGAACATGAAGAATATGAACTTTGTGAAACTTTCATATTACATAATGATGCACAGACAAAAGATAAATTGGATACACTCAATTGTAAAACATGTGAAATATATGAAGTACACCATTAAAAGTATTTAGCAGCTCGCATCAAATATAACAACACATTCAAAATCTGAAAAAAATAAAAATGAGATATTTGTTTCTGTTGATTTTCAAAAAGTGATCATGCTCCCTCATATGGACAACTTCAAAGCTTCTATTTTTACAAAACAAATAATCGTCTTTAATGAAAGTTTTGTACCATTGGGTCTAGGAAGTGAAATTAAGCCTTTTGCAACATTTTGACATGGGGTATTTCTGGTCGAAAGCAAGAAGACTTGGTTAGTTGCATCTGTGAGTTTCTTTTATTCAATAAAGATATTGATAAAGTCACAATATGGATGAATAATTGTTTTGCTCGAAATTCAGAAGAAATTTCAACAAATAAAATCAATTTACACTATTAACTTGGCCATTCTTTCATGTCAGCCGACTACTTTCATCACCAAGTTAAATGGTCGATGAAACGTATGGGTAAAATTTATGATTTTAATGATTTTTAGAAGTGTGTTAAAGATGCAAATAGTAGCCATACATACACTTAAACAATAGACATACATAATTTTTTAGATTAAAAATCGGAATGCTCTACTTACAAACTTAATAAAAAAGTAACTCAACCTTTGCTCAATAATATAATACATATTAAAGTTGTAATGGGGCATAATTACTTAATGTACTCACAAACTTACGATACATTTTGTCCTTTAAGAAAACTTGATTTCTTAAAACATTCTCTGTTAAACAATGGTATAATAAAGCCATTACCAAAAATATCAAAAAATGGTATTCATCTATCCAAGAAAGAAAGCATCATACAAATCTTGTTTCCCATGATGCCAAAAAACATGGCAATTTTGGTTTAATTTTCTAATTTCTGAGAATGCTATTTATAATTATATCGTGTTAGTCTTCAGAATATTCATATAAATCCATAATAGTAACTGTTAATAAGTATCTATTCGGTAGACCTACATAGTATTATTTTTTAATAACATGTTAATAATATGTTTTATGTTTGATATTTTAATTTTTTTTTCTTATAATTTTAAAGGACTGACAAGACAGTTAGGTATCTGCATAATAATATGTTATAGTTAAGGATCCAAATTTTATGTATATTTATATTATATATACCTATTTTATTTGGTTATTTTGAAGAAATAAATGTAAATTGTTATTTGTTGTTTTTTTATTTTTATAATGTTTTATTAAAATGTTATACTTCAGCATACCAAAGTGATAGTTTTAATCGAATATGCAAGTAAAATATATGCATCTTATAGGGCTGTAAAAAGAGAAACCATGGCCAGGGGCAGTTACTATTTTGGACTGACTATCATTGGTGCCAAAAAAAAATGAATAAGGAATCCTAAATTTATTGCCCCTCTACAAAAACTACAGGTCCGGGAGGAATCATTGTTTTTTATATCATATTGGAATATATATAAATGTGTTCATAAAGTTGTTTTAAAGTTGAAGATATTTATATGAGATGTTACCACATGTAGGTTTTAATATAAAAACCATTTGAGTTAATCTAATATTAAAATAATAAAATGTACATGTGATTACAACTTTATTAAATGGTATGTACTATTCTAAAACACATAAATATCACTTTATGAATACATGCCAATGGGTAGTAATTTCAAATAAAAGTGGACTTACTGCTTTCCATCCTCTGACTAATATAAGCTAATAAGTAAGTAAGTATATTAAAACCCATACAAATGAATCAAACAACTTTTTTTTTGTGTTCAATAGTTCCCTCGTGAAAAATACAATAATATACCATCACTTTAGTGTTTAAAAAATTATTATTTTTACCCTACGGACTAATTTAGTGTTGGAAACTGTTTTATTGTTTCCTAAAAAACACGTTTTTTGGAGTTACTGCTTAGTGGCTTATGACGGTAGTACTGTACAGCAGAGCGACATCCACTTGCCCATCCTTTTTTTACATATGAAATAAATTATGATACTTTAAAAAAATAGTCAAAGAGCATCAGATACAAACTTCATTAAAACATGTAAAATATTATTATTTTTTATTTGATAATACAGATAATAATTTTAATATTGTAGTAATATGTATATATATATATATGTGTATGATATAATTAATATTATTCCAACAATCACCATAGACGATTATTGTAGGAACTGACATAAGTAATTTTATTTTAATGTGTAGGAACGACAAACATACTTATTTTTTTACCTTGTGGGAATTTATACAATATATTATAATTTTATCCACATTGTAGGAACTAATCAATGTATTTTTTTTAACTTGGACTTACATTCAGCCATCCGAATTGGCTCCTGCATTATTTTAAAAGCATACCTATATTATGCAGGCATAAGGATAAAATTGTGTTTTTTGTTTAAAAATAGGTCATAATATATCTACTTTTTATTTTTTGTTTATATGCACCCGTACCTACATAATTATGGAAAATATGTTATATAAATATTAAATAATAAAAGACACAAAGCAACTATGGGAACTATGGTTACCAAAACATTCGACTGTTTCCGCTCAGAGTTGTTTTTCATCGTACACAATGATTTATCGTTGAATTCACATTTAACGCATCCATTACAGCGACCTACATAATTACGAGGTACACTAGACACCTACTCTACAGTCGAGCCAACATCAGTTACCGATGAATTTACAATTCTTATTCTATATAGTATATAACAAAAATTAAATCTGTTCGTTGGTAACCGCATCAGTCAAGAACAGCTGGACTGATTTGGCTCATTTTTTTTTTTTTTATATTCCGAAAGATATTTTACGGAAAGATAAATTGAAAAATTTGCTAAGAACATTAAAAAATTTGGTGAAAACTAAAGTGTTTTTTCCAATGGGAATTATAATGGATGCCAGTAATTACATTTTATAGATTATAATAGTTGTAGTTGAAATTAGTATTTGTTTTAAAATATAAATGACTACCTATACCATGGATTATATATATATTATTATATACCTACTCATATGAGGTAAAATCACGCATCAAATCGTTGCATTTATAGTTTTGAGTAAAGAAATATTTATTTTATATTATATCTTAAAAAAATAGATATGAGAGTTGAATGTATGTTTGTAGATTATATACTCAAAAACTACACGATTGGGAAAATACTGAATTGTTTTAAGAGATATCAGGAAAGTTTAAAGATTAGTTTGAAGTTATAACTACCTTCGATTTGTACTAAGTGCTATATCCAATCTTCCACAGGTTGTGCATCTCATGACCGATTTTCAATAAAAGTTATATCAATAGATTCCTTGGGGCTTAGAGGGTGTTTATATGTTATTTTTTCAACCCCTATAGGTTGCTAAATGAAAACTCATACCTACATTTTTTTCAGCTCTCTAAAAAAAAAATATATTTTTTTGTTTACTTAAATGGTTGCCATTGGTTACATATATTAATATATTATATAACTGTTACAATATTATAAGAAGAATTTTTTTTTACAATTATACCTATTTATATATAAAAAAAATCTTTTGCATGTACGACGCTGGGTGTGACAGCTAGTATTTTTATAAAAACGCCCTGTGGTATTTATTGTCAATAAATGATAACAGTAGCAAAATTAACAATACTTATAAATTATCAATGCTATCAATTATTCATTTATTTACTGAAATACAATATGTACAGACAATAAGGGCAATACGTGATATGTTTGCATAGTTCTTATTACACGATATGTTATCCAAATAAAACTTATTATTTATTTTGGTATTAAAATAATGTTCAAATTGCGTTTCCACATAATATACCTATATACAGAATATCTGTCAATTTTATGAAACTATTAAAGAGTCCTACGATATGCCTGTATTTCATGATATAGGTGATGCATAATATATTTCCTTTATACTAAATATGCATATAATTTGAAATCAAATAATATAATTACTAAACTTTGAACTATAAAATGATTATGAATAGAAAACTATTTAAAAAAAAAATTAACAAGTTTGTATGATTTACGAGAATTGCGCTTAAATGCATTACAATTTCTTACCACGTTTTTTTAAATAGCTTATAAACGTGTAGTTCCAATTTAAAACGTGCTACTGCCAATTATATCAAAATCGAGTTATACCTACATCTTTTTCTACCCAAAAAATAGCGGGAAACTAAAAAAAACATTCATTTGCTGTACTTGTAATATTTTATAGGTTAATACGAGTATAAAAATGTGCTATTTTCCAAAATGTATACTATTTTCATCGTAGAATTTAGTCAAAACGTGTTATTACCGTTTTGGTTCAAAATTTGCTGTTACCTTTGTTGTAGTTATAGGACAATTAAATGTTTGATTTAAAACATTATCATTGCCATATGTTTTTACCAAAATGTGTTATTACCCACGTTAAACGTGTACCTAGGGTAGAAACAAATTTTAATCAAAACGTATTATTGCTATACAAGAATATACAATTAAAACTGTTATTTGCGTAATTAATGATTCAAAGTTAAGTAGCCTACAAACCAATACACATTTTGCCTTGAAATAGAAGACAAGATTGACCACTTAAAAATGTTATGAACTGTTGTAATTTTAATATCACTTAAAATCATGCCAGAAATGCATCACTGATATTAGGATATCGATCAATACATTTTTATAATTTTAAACGTACAGTGAAGTACTTTGACACTGCATATATTATTCATAAAATTAAAAAAAATTAAATTTATTATTAGACTGAAGCCAGGTTTGAGTAAAAAAATTTAAAAAATGTTAAGTTTATATTCATTTTTCTGTTATACATTAACCAAATGAAATATAAAAGTAGCCTTCTGAGAAGGTCCTTCTCAAATAAAAACTAAAAATGTCAATACCACGTTTTGGAATGTATAACCGCACATATTATAGTGAACGCATTTTTTCTAAGCACTAAATCATTTTGATTTGATAACCATATCATCCTATTTCAGAATATTAAAAATTGTTCGTTTTATTGTAAAAAAATAGTTGTAAGAATAAAATATTACCAATTTTTATTATTAATATCAATTTAAATGTGAAAAAATATTTATTTTGTAAAAAGAAGTATTCGTCAGTATTATAAGCTAATTACTCCAAAATAAATAAATCTATTTTTTTTTATAACATCAAGTATAAAATGATTGTAGGTAGCTCTTTCTCCTACCTGTCCTTCCACGAATGACAAATAAATTATTCTGTATACAGTATTAAGGTGATTGAAGTGCATGTATTTTTCATACGTTTTAGACCAATACGCGGTGGTAAATTAAACATATTTCTGATTTTCTGATTTAAATTTTTAATATATGCATGAATTCTGTGACAAAGTATCCAGAATTTTTAGAAAGTTGATCAATTTTTAATTTTGAAGAACCTTAAAATTTAGATATTTCTTTCAAAAATCCCTTGAAATAATTGTATTACATTTGTATTTATTTTCGGGACACCTGATTTTAAATAAAAAAAGTGATAGGTACCCAAAGAGTAAGTCTGAAAGCTTATAATTTCAACCATTTGTTCGAAATTCCAAACGTACTTCAAGAAGAATGTTTAATTTGCTACCGCTTTTAGTAATTTTTATTGTTACGCAAACAAGAGTATATTTAATTTGCCTATATTGACTTATGCGTGCACATCCGAGAGTTGCATACTTGTATCCGACGGTGGTTGCCCGACAAGCTAGCGACACGGCGTTGACAGCGATTCTCGAAAACACACACTTATGTTCATTTACTACTCACACAATATAAGCATTGCCAAATGTACATTTATATGACCTAATATAGAACCTAATTATTGCTTCTTATAACATGATACGCATCAGCCCCTTAAATAAGATCAATGTAAAGTAGTATGGGAAATTGTAAGATATAATTTCTAGCTTACATTGTACATACGTGTTAAAATTATTGTTACAAAAAAAGCTAAAATATTAAATTGTATCTCAACAATTGTAATAACTTCAATGCTTTGAGAAATTTATACTTTGCATTTGTCAGATCTCAATTGTAGTGTGCTTATTTAATGTGATATTTAAATTACTTTAGTATAACTCAAAATCTAGAAGGAATTCAAAATCATTTTATTCGTTTTATTTTTCAAATTTAAATCCAAACGTCCATGGCCTTCTGATTAATGATTATGATTGTGTATTATCATAAATATTATTTCAATTAAGAATCGTTAAAAAAAAAATAAGTTACATTCATTATGTATTTTTTCAAAGACTACTAAATAACTAAAATATATAATACTATCCTTGTTTGTTGGAACGATTACGTTTTTGAATACTAATCATACTGGAAATCTAGACAGTATTTAATTAAAAATAATTCAAAGGCTTATTTTACGGAAATCACCTGAAAATATACCGATAACAATAGGAATTACTACGGAAGTTAATATTAGTTGATAAATAGTTAACTATTGTTATTAAACTATGAACGAAATGTTTATTTTGTTATATTATGAAAAGTGAATTTGAATATCATTAATTGTACTAGCTATGCTTTTTATTGTAATTTTTATACATTACACATTTGATACATATATAAAGATTGTTTTGTAAATATTTTATTTTCCGTAAATAAATGTAAATAAAAATAAACTAATGGTATTTAAGTACTTAAATTGTAATCTATTTATAAAAACAACGAAAATTATCATTTATTATAATTAAAAAATTATAAAATGTTCAATTTTTATAGCTAATAGGATTGAAAATTTAATACGAAGATTCTAATAAATAGTTCGTACTGCAACCATAAAATCTAAAAAAAAATAATAAACACAGTTATTTTTTACAGATATTTTATATTCAAATTTGGACGAAATTATATATTAAAACCAAGAATAACGATTTTAATTACTATGTTATAATTTAAAAATATTATTCCTGAAATTTTTAGAGTATATTATCAAATTTTATACACACAATGATATTTTCAGATATAATTTCTTTTGGCATGAATGAATATTTAACCTACTTCAGTAGATTCTACTGCTTAATACTAAAATTAATACTTTAATTACAATAATATATCATAAAATAAACCTACTTAGTAATATTATAGGCTGACAGACGGTCTTAGCTCATAATTATTTTTCGTATACAATGATTTTATATCATTATTGCTTTCAAATTCAACACCATCCATAACAGTGACCCACTTGTAACCTACTGTACAGCTGAGCGACATCCACTTACTCGCTTTTTTAATTTAAATTGTAATGTGTGTGACGTCCAACGCAAATTACATCACATAAAATGTGCATTCATTAAAATGTATTTAATAAGCAGGTACATTGCGGGCGCAACGAGCGATAAGGCAACTTATCCCGCGGACCTTATAGGTTCCCGCCGATCGATGACCGCACCACCGCGCCTGTTCGGCAGTCACACACACGCTTCCCTCCTTGTACCCGTCGTCTAGGTCTCCTCACACAGACGATCATCGTACCTTAATTAAAGCACCCAGAGTATCGGCCAATTATTATTATTAATTATCCGCGAGCACGTGACCCACTCTGTCGCCTGTCGCCCGTTCATGCCAGCCATGATAGTCTGGTATCGGTCGACAGGGCAATGACCGTCACTCTTTATTTTCCCGTCCTCGCAAGATGACCCACAGCGAGTAGGCATCGTTTTGTTGGTGCGCCGAGGGGCGGCACATCTCAATCACCATGGTAATGTTTTTGTTTATTTACAACCATTTATTTATTATTATATATATATTACCGTGGCCGGTACTTTGTATTTTTGTTGAAATACGATTAAATTATTATTATTTCGTTCACCGGTAAACCGCTTCGCCGAAGCCGGCCGGTACGTTGTGTATTATTATAAAATATGTGCCAATTATTATTATTTAATTTCTGACCAAATTTTATGCCAGTCGGCTTTCTCGGCACCAACGTATCATCAGAAATAAAATACCTAAGCAAAAATATATATTTTTCCCCAAATTTTGGTTTTTTTTTTATTATTAATACCGATTACCAATGCTCCAAATGTATCCATATTATTATTAATAAAAGAAAAATCCACGGCACTTCGGCTTTCGGGTCTCGGTCCGTGGTTGGCGACCGTGATGCAATAAATACGTATGAATAGGGCAGCCTCATGACTCATGAGTAATATGTCTCGACTCTCGAGCAGTCACAAATGGCGATCGTAACAGGACGCTTTGTAAAAAAGAATGTTCATATTTATATTGGTTACATTTTAGACAGTTAATAGGAACGGAATCGAATAATATTTATATTTTGGGTATTCGTTGGTATTCGTTAGTATTTTATTTTGGTATGCCATTTCATAATACCACGTAAACAACGATAGGAATTTTGCGTAAGGCCGCGACGACTCCGACATGGTAAAGTCCGAGGATTCACGCCACTTACCGTGCGACGTTGTTGCAACGTCTTTATGCTGCTATCGCAGTTGATGTTTGCGTAGATAGATGGCTGAGGTTAAGCTTATTTGTAGTTTAGATACCAGCCCGGTAAATCATAGGTAAAAGGTCCCGCTATAGAGCAAACTGTTGTCTGCGTATTTTTCAGGAATGTTCCAGTGACCGCATAATATTAGTATTGGTGATCATGCTGTGTACTTACTGACCTCCATGCTGACATGAGTAATATGTCTCGAGCAGTCACATATTATTATGTTTGAATTGCTTGTAAAAATTTACCATTACCGTCAATAACAAATCTTAATAATCGTATGTCGTCATCCTGTCAAAGACACAACATTTCTGAAGGGAAAAAATATTCAAAAACCCCCAAAAAAATTTAGTTTAAAAATGTTATATTTTTAAATACAAAATATTATTATAACTATGTACTTATTTCAAAATAATGTATTTAAATACTAATATACTATCAAATCATTTGTTGAATCGGGCATCTTAAATTATAGACCTTGGTGTCATTCTCAATACAATAAACTATGATTTAACTTATAATATGTTCTTAAAATTAAAAAAATCACTTTTTATCTATGGTTCCTATGGTTAATAGAAATTGTGCAAATGTTATAGACACTATTAGTATTTTGAAATGCCTTTACACTTCCCTTATTCGTCATCATCTAGAATATGTCTATAGTATAATATGGTAAACAGGGACTTACTCATTACAAACAAGTTGAATAAGTACCTAAAAAATAAAATTCTACGTTTTATTTCATATAAATGTAACATATACTGTAGACTGTCTCACTCTGGTTACAATCATATTCGCAAATATTAAAGTTTACAAACATTAAAAGATAGGTAGAAGAAATTATTCTTATGCCAAGTTTCTAATTAAATTGTTATACGTTTACCTAACGATATTGATTATTCCTTTATTAGTTTCATATCATTTAAAATAAACTCATAACATGCAACAAAGATATTTTTCTCATTACAAAATAAGTACTCAAAACAAAATTTATGACACACTCCCCTATTAATATTTTATTATCAGTTGGGAATATACGTTAAGTAATTCAATTTTTTTTATACAACTTTTTAGATCCTGAGCGAAATTATATAATGTACTGTATTTACAATGATGTGTTGATTCATCATTGAATTCAAATATAACACATTTATTACAACGACATGCTCTACAACTACTATCTACTGTACAGCAGAGCAGTACCGACTTGTCTGCCTTTTTGATTATATGTATGAAATATATAATGTGTATATATGTATGTAAATGTAATATATAAATATATTTTTCTTCCTTATTATTAACTAATATTAAGATACATAGTTATATTATTGATCCTTATTGATTTGTTATTGTATCATTATTGTTTAACTATTTGAATGTATATTTATTTTGAAACCATAATATATAGGTTAGGTTAGGTTAGGTACATAAAACTTATCATTGTTATTCATTTAATGTTAATTGGGTTATCACCTGTTATTATATTAAATTAATATTTGAATATTTAACAGGTACCTATGCATATAGACTGCAGGTGTATCTAGAAAGTACAGATGCTGGTACTGATGTAACTTAATTGAAAAACCTAGTATCATATTTTATGCAGCAAACGACGTGAGAATATTAATAAATTAATAAACACGCAATAGATGTTCAGTATATTATGATAAATAATTATTATACTATATTATGTTCGTTTTTTTATAAAGATATATTATAAATTATTATACCAGTAAACACAAACGTCAAAATTGTAACTTTTATATTTTTAGTATTTTATACTGTGGCTTAGTTGTAAATATAATAACAAACTGTGCGGAATTAGATATATTGCTATTATACTAAAGATTCTTACTTGGCAGTTTTATCATACTATTTGTATGAAAAGTGTCTTTGAGTTATTTAACTGATTTCTGATGTGGACTTTTCAAGATATTGTTTAATGTAATATTTACCGCACATTCTATTCAGTTTAATATAATTCCAGCTTACCCTACATACCTAAATACCCTAATATATAACTCGAAGTTCAAGCACTTAATTAAATTAAAATAGTTTAAAGACCATTACTTTTTATCGAGAGTTGAAATGCTTGACAGCTAAGAAGTATTTTATATTTTTGTTAGGGCTAATCGATAAAAATAACTATAGTAATAATTATATGCTGTTCTCAAAGTATATAGGTATTAGGTACATGTCTACATTGGTATATAGTAAGAACCTACTAAATAAGACATCATGGCCCACTTTCAAAAACTTTGATTGTAAAACAATGTGTCTTAAAGAATACACGATTATACATGTATATTTAAGCAACTCGATGTTGAGTCACTGTTTTTCATTTCAAAAAAACTGACAACTAGTATATCCGGATGTATTAAAAGATTAACAAATTAAACATTTACACTTACTTAATTTATTAGGTATCATAAAATTATGAGAAAAAATATTTTACAGTTTCTCAGTGTTTTTAATTTATTAGTTTTATAATTATTTGTCGATTTTTTTTTTTTGTGTCTGTCATAACCGTTTGTAGCATATTATAATGTGCTTTGATTTTTTACTATAATGGTGGTTCCTAGTAGGACAATTATTTTAGTTGGTACTTTCAAAATATGCAGTATTTTAAATAATAACCAGGAAAAATGAAAACAAAAAAAAATATGAAAAAGCGGGAATTCTTACACAACTCAGTTTTTGATCAAATTGAGTTTCAATATTTAGATGATCTGTACCTACCTGATTTATTATTTTGTAGATTAAAAATATATTTTTAAAAATAATATACTATGTGAATAATTTTAAAATAATTAAATTATAGTTTAATTATTCTAGGTCCTCTTTTTATGTCCCTATATTTTAGTATGTATTTTAAAATTTCTAATAATTCAAATTTATTTTTAATAAATGAATAAAGCCAAGGAGGAATCAGATAAAATTTGATCAAGTTGAGGAAATCTATAGGTGGTTTTAAAACTACAGTACTCTACACTGTTGGAATCGATGCTATATTGTTGGAATCAATGTCTCCCGCGTAAAAATTGAGTCAAAACGAATAAGTAGAAATCTTATTTTGAAAAATATTACAAACTCTAAGTTTATTTTATTTTTTTAATATAATTCCTATTTATGTACTTATTTCCTCTATTTGTAATGTAAGTAGATAATAATTTTATTCATTTATACAAGTATAGGTATACTAAATATACATCTATACGTGCCTTAGCTCAATTACAGTGGTTTTACAAATAATTTGGTACAGAAAATAATACATATCATATTATAACGAGTACAAATAAAAATAAAAAATATAATAATTTCAATAACACACAAAATTCAGGCACGCAAATATATAATATAATATGAAAACCACTATAGGTACCGAGAAAAAGACGGATCATTAGCCATCCGCATCATCCTGGCAAGGGGACAATTTCTCTGGTAGTTAAGCTGCATATAAAAGAATACGAAAATTATATATATGACGAAAGTCACGGCCTGATTCATGAAAGTAATTGTATGTCACGATAAACCCAAGCTATTATCAATTATTCGTGAATTTGTATTCATTAGGACACAATTAATTTTTCGTCAAAACAACCTTCTCATATTAAGTGCTTGACAAAAATGAAGATATTTCCTACAATACGATTTTAGAACTGTAAACTTTTCGATTTTTATGTAGCATTGGTTTGAGCATATTTTTCATATAGCATAGGTAGTATATTTGTTTAACTATTAACTTTTAAAAATCTTAAAATGTCTTGATAATTTATAATTAATTTTAAAAAAAAGTTGCTAACATTGAAAATAAGCTCTGACCTTTTTCAGCTCGCAAACTATACTAAGTACTTACTTATCTATGAATTGGTGTGGCTAAATTATTCTCAGTTATTATAATGGATATTTCGCATTATTAAATAACTATCGAATAGGTAGGCATTTTTATTTACCCCTGTAATGACATGTCACATATGCATGCTCTAAAGCAGTATTTCCCAACCTTTTTACCACCACGGACCACTTTTATACACACTATTTTATAGGTCGTGGACCACCTCAATTTTACGCAAACTAGGAAGACCTTTTTTTTTTTGCTCATTAACAAGAATACACAAAATTTATCGAAAAATGTTAATTTTTATTATTTTACTGTACTATTATATTATATAATTATTAAACTTTACTAAAAATTTACTTAGTGTGATTTTTGTGGCTGCATTTCTTTGACCAGTTTTTCAATTCTCGGATGAATGTTGCTAATGGCTAAACGCATGTCGTCACTTACGTCCAAGCGATTTATCTGTTTATTTTTGATCACAAGTAGACTGGAAAATCCTCGTTCACACAAATACGTAGTTGAAAATACTACTAAATAACGTAAGGCAATTTCCCGTAGTCGAATATGTAATGTTGCCCTTCTGCACCAAAATTCCTCAAGGTTCATACCAGAATCAAACATATTTTTGCAATCAGAGTAATTTTGCAGTTCGATGACAGCTTCTTGAAGATATTCTGGGGCTTCTTCAACTTTTGCACAAAAAGGGTTTCGAATTATTTTTTGAACACTGTTAACTTCGTTCCATTCCGGAAAGTAGCGAATAAATTCAGATTTTAATTTTTCCATATGTTTTTTTATGTTATGTTGAATTTCGATTAAAATATCAATATTTTTAATAGAAAACGAAGAAAAATATCGCGGACCACCTATGACTGGCCCACGGACCACCGGTTGGGAAACACTGCTCTAAAGTCTAAGTACGATACCTATTATGTAACTGATCAATTCGGTAATTGGTTATGATCATTATTACTACTCACACTATAGATAATATCTAAATAATCATAATTTATAAAACAACTAAACTGCTGTGTTAAAGTCACATATTATTATGACCTATGAAGTCTAGCATGTCAACAGGACAAAATATAATTGATTAATCCATGGAGTATTTAGTTGGGTATATCATAAATTATGATAAGATAACACCACGAATTAATTTTAATTCGAGAATGAATCCTGATAAACACACTGCATGCGCTTGTCATAAATTTATTTTATAATATTTCATGACATACCATAAATGTTATGGATTGATCAATTTATCAATCGTATATTTTCCTCTTAGTGTAGGTACCTATTATGGCTGCCAACTTCAATATACCTACTAATCGAATCGGCTATATAATTATTTTATACATCTATGACTCTCACAAACACAATATTTGTATTTGTGTCCCCGTGAATCTAAAACATAAGTCAAAATGCACCTAAGAAATGACACACATTTGTAGATGCTATAATAAATAATGACCGTAGATGATCGTTTAAACTATTTTGTGGTGTAATTTCTGTCGGTAAATAAAATTCAATATTGTTGTATAAACGTAGGTACCTAAACGTAGGTATCTATTATTTAAAGTTTCGTAAAAACCCATGATTAAATAAGGTTAGATAAAAAAGTTGTAACCATAGATATTATTATCTTAAGAGGAAGTCACATCCGCGTGTGTTATTTCCGTCTCACACACGTACGACATCAAATTTTCGTTTGCTAGTTACAATAGGGTATTGTCAGTTTTTATATTAGAGTGAATTGACGACCTATTATCAAACTTTTAGGTAAAAAAATTGTATGTGTTCTCTCGTTGGTTTTTTACGATATTATAATTTTTACGTGAGTTATGAGCATTTTAAAATATTAATACTTTACATACCCATATCTCACTTAAAAATTGAAATATCGTAAAAGACCGACGAGAGAACACAGATAATGTTATTACTTCAAAGTTTGATTTATAGTTATAAATATAATTATTATTATAATATATTATTATTTATAATTTATTTTAGTTTGATTTTACTTCAATTCACTCTAATATCAAAACTGATAGCACCCTATTGAAACTAGCGAACGGAAATTTGGTATGTCGTACGTGTGTAAGACGAATACAACACATGCGGGTGCGAACAATAACACAGAAGTTGTTAGGAATGCGTGACACTTTTTTGCAACCGTTATAATAATACCGTGCTTACCACGGTATCTACCGGCTTTGCGCCGACACCGCGGTTAGTATTACATCCGACCGCCTGATGGCGCAGGCCGTTTGGTTACGCGCCACACCAAAAACCATCGTTGTCGCTCTCTAGTTAAACGTCGAGCGGTGGTTGTCCGCAGTGTTCGTCGACGGGGAGCACTACATCACGGTTTCACCGGTGGCCATTGGACCAACTAGATGTCGGAGTGTACACTGAAAAGTACAAAAATCGGGAAATTCGCTAGGCCAACGGCTAACTGTATATCGGCAGGTGTAATAGCGTGTCATTCAGTAAGTCGACATTATGGATATTGGATATGTTGAATTTTAAACTAAACAATTTGATTGCACACTCAAAACAACTGTCTAGAACGGAGGTGGTCTATTGCTGTAATAAAGATATTTTATTATTTATTTTCATATCTTTAATTAATAGGAAGGTACCTAATACGGTAAACTGAACTAAATGTTTCCAAAAATGTTGCATAAAATTATAATAAGTTATGAGTTATGATTATTAGAAAATTTAATTATTCATTTAAATTATTATTAATAGTATTTTATTTTTAGTAAGTAATAACATATAAATATATAATAGATAATTATATTAAGTCCGTTTTTTTTGTTGTGTAACCGCTGCATAGAAAAAATGTATTAATCTTTACCTACCGACGTACCATAGAACGGCGTGAAGAGGTTTGTGCTGTATTATGATTCTATAATTAGTATAGATATTTTTAAAATTCCATTGTCCAAGAAAATAATAATACTTAATAGACAGGCACGTAGCCAGGGGGGCATGGTGGATCGGGCCCCCCATAAGTTTACTCTGTCCCAGGGCCGGCCCCCAAATACAAAATATAATTATTTTTTTCAATAATCAAAAGTTAAATTATGCACATTAAAATAAATCTATTGTGATTTGTGATTACTATTTACTACTAGGTTATACAATTATTATTATAATAATAATTAATATTTATATTCGTTGATAACGTTATCTGCAAAAGATAAATAATAGGGCCTTGATAGACATACCCATGGTTTAATTATATATGCCATGGGCATACCGGTTTTATGGACTAGCTGCGGCTAGTTATAGTCAATGCGTACTCAACTGTTATTTGTAGACTGTCAACGTTTGAGCCGCTATCAGATTATTTTATATCAATATCAATATTATATATTTTATATAATTTTATTAAACAAAGACTAACTGAAATATTTGACGATCAATATACATTCTTCATGCTTGATATCACCGATATCAGATATTATTATTTAATGATTAGGTTTTTAGGTATAATTATGTATAAACAATGACGAATGAAGAAGTAGGTACCTAGTACTAGGTACCTCAGTTCAGCGGTGGCTATCGTAGCGTCGTAGCGATAGTACGCGTAGTTGTATTGTCCCAATTCAACTGCGGCCATCTCTGGTAGCAACATTGAGTTAGTGTTTTTTTTCTGCATCATAGGTGTAGTAAATGTGCGTGCCTAGATCGGTGTCGATTTTGAGTCGGTCCACTCTAAATTATCCCCATAAGGGCAGTGAAAAGTTTGCTTTCTAAGTTCGTCTTTACGCACACTGTTTAAGGTAAGAGATATAATTATAACTTATCTATCGGCTTCGTTAACAACCAAAGGTCGGTCGGCGGATAACGCTGCCGCCGAGCCCGTTATCGCGAACACGGGCGGCTCGCGGCAAGTTAGCCACTGCATATACATAGCGAGCGCAAAAACTCTGCGGACAAGGTGTATACAGGTCGTTGCAGTGCTTGGTTTTTTTTTTTTTTTTTTTTTAACCAACCATGAGCAATGATAATCTCAGGTCTTTGGTAGACATAGACGTTGATATGGAATCAGAGTCCAATAGATTGAGGGGGCTGAGTGTGTGCAGTGGCTTGGATACCACGCTGGAGCATGGCTCCAAACGGAAGAGCACTCTCACAGCTCCCTCTGTGGGAACCGGTGAGAATCAGATTGAGGCAAGTTTGGCCTACATTTAATCCATGCTGAAGACAGCGATGCAGGAAGCGAAGACAGTAGGAGGAAAAACAACTAGTTCCAAGCAACTTATGAAGTTGTTGGAAGATATGTATGATATAGTGGCTCCGATGCTAACAAAGAGGGGAAAACTGAGCTCTCCCCTCCTCCCTGTAGCTAAAAAACTGAAAGACAACGGAGCAGTGAACCTAGTGGCTAAACCGGTAATGGTTGATGCTGGCACGGATACCATACTAACGCCGAGCTGGTGGGACAGTGAAAAGGTTATCGAGGCCAAGGAAGTGCATAGACGAATGATCGCCAAGAAATCTACGAAGGCTGTTACTCAATCCGTTCACCATGAACCAGACACTGACGAGGTGTTGGTCATGGAGACTGACGAGAATACTTGGTCGACAGCCACTGCCAGGAAACCTCGTAAGTCACGTGAAGCTGCTGGAACAGAGCCTCACCTTCCGACCTCCGTGGTTCCACCAAGGACTCGGACCTCGTTGAAGAAGCCGCCGGCAATACTAATTAGACTCGCCGAAGGAAAATCCTACTCCGATACTGTCCGCAACGTGCGATCCTGTGGCCTCTCTATGCATCATATAGGCGCAAACGTCACCATGCGACAAACTCGAGATGGGTGTCTTCTTATGGAGCTGTCTAAGGGGACGAAATCCACCATGGCCGCCAAAACCATTGCTTCGGCCATCACTGATAGGTTGGGAGGCTCTGTTGGAAAAGTTCTCCAACTTGGCGTCCAGGTCGAAGTTGAAGTTCTTGACCTAGACGCTGTGTCCTCTGCAGCTGAAGTGTTAGAGGCCCTCCGCGGCGCTCTCCCCGGACAGGACGATCCAGGGACCAGAGCTGAGCGTTAAGCTATCGGAGATGTGAGGATTTGGCCTACTCGTTCTGGGCAACAGATTGCTACGGCAAAAATGTCCAGGTACGCTGCATCTATTATTACTAGAATCCAAGTAGGTTGGACGATGTGCCGGGTCCGCCATAGGACGCATCTATCTGAGAGATGCTTCCGATGCCATGTCTTCGGCCATAACTCAAGGAGCTGTACGGCCCCAGACATGACTGGTGCCTGTTGGAGGTGTGGACAAATAGGACATGTTATGAAGGATTGCACGAAGTCTGACGATAACTGTTTGGCGTGTGAAATGGCAGGTATTCCCAAGATTAGTCACAAGCCAGGCTCAGGAGCCTGTGCTGCCAGAAAGTTAGCGGCGGGACCGAAGGCCACCCTGATAAATGGTTAAATGCCTACAGATTAACCTTAACAGAGCATACGGCGCTTCGAACTTGCTACAACAAACCGCCTTGGAGCGGAATTCGCAATTGCTTATCGTTAGCGAACCCTGTATGAGGAAGATCGAGGATGACAGGTGGGTCTTTAGCTCAGATGCAAAGTGCGCTATAGCAACCCCCTCACACGCTGACATTATGCATAACATATCTGGCCGCTCAAATGGTTTTGCATGGGGTAATTTCGGCAGTACTATCGTATATAGTTGCTACTATTCCCCGAACTGCCAAATCTGGGAGTTCACTGCATTCCTCGATGACCTTGACCGTTCCCTCCGCCTTCATGCCCGACAGGGCGTTATCCTCGCCGGTGACTTCAACGCGAAGAGCAGTATCTGGGGATCTAGATCGAATGATAGAAGAGGGGAACTCTTGGCCGATTTGATCGCAAGCCACGACCTCCTCGTCGCTAACACTGGCAGCACTCACACCTTCGAGAGAGGAAACGCCACCTCAGTCATCGACGTCACCTTTTACAGGGGCGTTGTTGTCTCCGACTGGTCAGTACTTGATGCTGTGTCCTTAAGTGACCACCGGTATATCGAGTTTAGTTTTTACGCCAACGAGACTGATAGCGTTCTTGACTCTCCTCCACCAGAGCCTGTTGCAATCCAGCATGTCGGCTGGTCTGTAAAGAAGTTGAACGGGGATGCTCTTTCAGAGTTCATCGCTTCCAACCCACTAGTTCTCCCGGAGCTCAGTGACCCCGTAATGAGAGCCACAGCGGCTGCGGACGGAATTAATGAGTATCTCACCAAAGCATGCAGCATCGCAATGCCTCGTAGACGACCAGGCCCTTATAATAAGAGCCCGGTCTACTGGTGGTCGGAGGACATTGCGGAGCTACGCCGGTCGGTCTTCCATCACAGACGGAGTTACCAAGCATGCCTAAGAAGATATGGGCCAGATGGAAGCCATGACGCAAGGATTGCGTATACCATGGCGAGGAAGAGTTTGTGCTTCAGAAAAGCGAAGAAAAAAAGTTGGATGGACTTGTGTTCACAGGTCGATGATGATCCCTGGGGGATGCCTTACCGCTTGGCCATGCGGAAGCTGGGTAACAAGGCCTCTAGATTAGCGATCAAAGGGAAAGAATTGGAGGTTGCTACTCATCTGTTCCCAGATGCCCCGGTGACAAATTGGGACTCTGAGCCCCTCCCCCCCCCCAGCTGTATACAATATCTTTGACGCGTTTGACCCCGACACGGACGATCTAGTCTTCACACTTCCGCTCCCGGAGTTTACGACTGAAGAGCTCTTCACAGCGATTAAACGTCTCTCCGCGGGAAAGGCTGGTGGCCCATCGGGGATCCCCAACGAAGTGCTGAGGCGCGCGGTTTCAGCTATTCCCATCTGTTTTAAGGAGGCGTACAACAGATGTCTTCGGGCAACGTGTTGCCCTGCTGGCTGGAAGAGGGCAAAACTGGTGCTGCTGCACAAGGGCCCAGGGAAACCCATAGATTCTCCCTCCAGCTACCGGCCAATATGTCTTTTGGATACCCCAGGAAAGCTGCTAGAGAGGCTGCTTGTTCAAAGACTAGAGAGTCACTTCGATGCCCAAGTGACAAGGAGAGCCCCGAATCAGTTTGGCTTCAGGAAAGGCATCTCTACAGAAACAGCTGTCGCAACCGTCCTCGAGATCGCACGCGTAGCTGCGACGCAAGGGCGTACCAAGGACCTATGTGTGCTCGTAACACTAGATGTGAGAAATGCCTTTAACACGCTTCGATGGCCCGTTATAGACGCTGCCCTCAGAAAGAAATCTACACCCGAGTACCTTGTCTCGATGCTGCGGTCCTGGCTGTCAGAGAGGATATTATTGGTGGACAATGAGGGATCTTCCAGACCAGTGACTTGTGGTGTTCCCCAAGGCTCTGTCCTCGGGCCAATCCTCTGGAATGCTGCCTATGACGACCTTTTGACGATGCCAGTGCCAGTAGGTGTTCATCTGGTTGGGTTGCTGATGATCTGGCTGTTGTTGGTGTGGCAAGAACAGGACCTTTACTAGAAGGTTTAATCAACCCGGTTCTTGAGCAGGTCGATAGATGGATGTCAAATAGAGGCCTTCAGCTCGCCCACCAAAAGAGCGAGGCCGTAATGCTGACTGGGCATATGCTCCCCCAAACCTATCGATAGGTGGACACCCAATAGCTATAAATAAGCAACTGCGGTACCTCGGGGTCATTCTGGACCAAAGGCTGACTTTTGCAAAACATGTGGACACGGTTGCCAAGAAAGCCTCACGCTCAGCACTCGCTTTAGCTAGGCTTATGCCCAACATAAGCGGTCCAAGCCAATGGAAGAGGAGACTTCTCTCTGTTCGATGGTAGAAAGCCAGCTGTTGTATGCCGCTCCTGTGTGGATTAACCCTGTATCAGCCTCCGCTAGGACCAGGGCTAATCTTATACGACCGCAGAAGTCTGCTGCTCTAAGGGTTATCCGGGCTTACCGGACGGTGTCAGACGAGGCTTCGCTGTTGTTAGCCGCCAGATTCAGGCCCGATTCGCCGACACCCAATTTGCCGACTACTCGATTCGCCGACGCGGAAACCGGTCTCCCGTAAAAATGGAAAAAGTTCCAATTCGCCGACAAACGTAATTTTATGAAATATAAAAATAATTTTTATCGTCACGAGCCGCCATGCCTCCAGTTGATCTCTTAGGGGAAGAGAGACTAAGAATTAGGGTCCGAACGCACGCTCTAGCACTCCCCGGGGATCCACCCCCCCTTTCAAAGGTTGCTATCAAGAGAGAAGAAAGGAGGATAACGGTCGCTCAGTGGCAAGTTAGACGGTCTTCCACGACTAAGGCATCGTGGACACGGCTAGTGATCCCGGACATCAGTAGGTGGCTGGGGAGAACGGTCCCGGAGGTGCCTCTGTCGTATCACATGACACAGGCACTGACGGGCCACGGTTGCTTCCAGTATTACCTACACCGGATGGGTAGGGCTGACAGCGCGGGCTGCCATCACTGCAACAGTGACTCAGACACCGTTAACCACACCCTTTTTGAGTGCCAGTACTGGAGCAGTCTAAGGGAGGATCTTGAAGGGCGTCTAGGCCACCCCCCAGCTGTTGAGGACATGTCGGCCATTCTCTGCGACCCTGTCTTCGAGGACTTGCCGTTGGATCACTCAGTGAGGGCCGATGTTCTCTACAACGCGGAGGAGACGTTCAGGATCTTTTACAAGATGGTTGAAGAGATCCTGACTCTCAAAGAAGAGGAAGAGAGGGCCAGACAGGCGGATGAAGCCTAGTGGACAGGCTATGAAGGAGGACCGCTGACAGAGGGGCAATCTGGAACGGGATGTCAAGGGCGGCGGACTCTAGTCGGCCCGAGAAACTGGCTTGGCGGCTCAACAAAGATTTGATAACAATGTACTCTTTGTAATTATTCATTATTTTTAGTGCATAATAAACGATGGCGATGCTGTCGAAGTAATGCGCAAGCAGTCCCAGCAGCGTCGTCGATAACAAGAAAAAAAAAAAAAAAGTACTAGGTACCTACGTACCTAATGGAAATATGGAACTTTTATATTTTTTTTTATGCAATTTGATTATTTGTATTGACACCTGTATGCTAACCATGTGATGTGTGATTGTGTGAATTCGGAATACATTTATTAATGCAATGAAACGTATTAACGATTATTTTACTCTCAACGCTAGCGCAAGAAGTGCTAAATGTTCAACTAAATTCCCTCAATTTGATGCTCTTGAAATTATAAGTTCCACCCCGTCTAATGAGTACTTATAACAAAATGAACAGTTTTAAAGTTATGAACACTTGGAACCTTTAGCTGTTCATTATAATCTTGATCTGGAAAGTTTAAGGGCAGACATAAAAATTTTACTATTAACTATTAAAAAACATCAAATTCATTATAATGTTAAAGTAAACAACCTGATGAATCTAATTGAACTACTTGAAAAGTATAAGTTAGCATTCAATGAAACTTATAAGCTAGCTATTATTATAATAACTTTTCCAATATCAAGTTCGGCGTGCGAAAGAACTTTGTCATGTCTGAGACGACTAAAAAACTATATGAGGAATAGAATGACAAATTATCGTTAAAATAATTTAGCTTCAATAAGTATAGAAAAAAATTCCTTTGATTTAGATATTTTTTTACAATTATTTCAGAGCATCACGAAAATAGAAAAATTAATTTATATTGAACTGTTTAATGTTTATATAATTATTTATAATAGGTACTGTATTATTGATATTTTCTGCTTGTAATTGCATTTTTTTTTTAATAAATTTGAGTTTATTTAAAAATCATAATAATTAATTTTTGTTAATAGAAGTTGAAAAATGTAATCAGATTATATTCTAAATACGTTGGTAGATTTATTTTTCATAGCATGAAAAATGTATCCCAGAAGTGAAGATCTAGGTAATTCTGTATTTTTTTTTTTTAATCAGGTACTATCTATTTTTCGTAATAATGTTATAGATATAATTGTTGTGAAGATTTTTTTTTAACCATTTACCGACAAAAAGTCAATTATAAATTAATGAGATTCTTTGTATGGCAAACCACCTAAGGGTGAATATGAGGAAGAAGCCCTCTACAAGTAATTCATTGGGAAAATTATGGAAAATTATAAAAGGGGCATTATTTATTAGAACAGAAAAATGAATAATATGACAGAACAGAAGTAAATAAATTAACTTAGTATGAAGGTACTCACGTTAATTTAGCGTCATTAATTTCCACAATTATCGACTCAATTTTTCAGCCGCACCTATATGGTTTTTTGACCAAGCTTGTCCAAATAAAATTTATCCATTTTTTGGTAAAACTCAGTTTTTTCCTTAAATTCATCCATTACATAACTATACACTGGCACACTGCTTTAACATCAAGGTAGTTATTACCAAAATGCTGATATGACATTATGATTATGACTTTTATCGAAACCAATAAATATCATCTGCACATTTCAGATAGTCTGGTAATTAGGCAGGTATAAAATATAGATAATATTTATTGTATTTGACATCGGCCCGTGGTTAATAGATATAATCAAAGTTCAAACCATATGTGCAATGAATGTTGTATTCCAGTACACAAAGTGAATGTCCAGATTGTGAAAAAAATTACTCGATGTTAAATTGGAGTGACCACTTCATGAAAAAGTGACAATTTTGTGAAATATTTTTGAATTTCACGAAGTGTAAAATATTCGTTTCCATTTCATGAAATGGTCATCTTTTCATGAAAAGTTTGATTTCACGAAGAGGCTACGACTTATAATGACATAAGTCAATACGATCATTATTTGTTGAATTACAAAAAATAACTAAAGAGTTTGATGAAAAATGAATATATTTTTTAGTATAATTATTTAATAATTTTTGAGTTAGAACAAAGTAACAAAAATCGTTTGATGAGTAATAGCTATTTAATGTTTGAATATTTAATATTACATTTCTTTAAGGTTCAAAGGCTTATAAAAAATTAACGCGACTTTACACTAAACTTTTCTTTTTAATTCCAGTAAAGAAACTTATGGGGAATCTTATAATGAAACATGTTAAGGCTTTCTCAAATATTAAAATTGAAAATTATATGTAGTATTATATATTAACAAATGTTGTCAAAAGTTGAACTTCAAACGCTTATAAAAATGTAAATAAATATTTTAATAGTTATTCTTTATTATGTATAGTAGCCGGTAGGTATACCTATAAAAATTTCACTACAAATAAAACTAAAGTTGTCTTATATTAAAAAAATTGAGTCTAGTTGATTTATCGTAGTTGAATAAAAAATAATTCTTTTCGTCAATTGTTTTTTACTAAAGTATATTGGAATAATTTGAAATCATTTTCATTTAAAATTAAAATCAAAATTGACCAATTTGTCACTCTGAAAAATTTTGATTATTTTCATAAAATATCAATTTATATTATGTATACTATTTATTTTATACCACGAACCTATTCAAACCGTTATACGGTAAGTTTAAATTGACTCAAAAGATAATTATTCTTCTTCTTCAGCCTAAACAAAGTCCAACAAATTTGTCTCCGGATTTCTCTATCCAATGATAACTCCTTCCAATCCATCCCTGGTCACAATCTCTCTATGAATTTTTTTACTCATCTTTCCACCTTAGTTTCGGTGTTCCAAGTGGTAATTTCCCTTGTTGTGCATTCTCATGTAGATACCTAAAAAATTATATAAATATATACTTTTATAGTAATTAAATATAACAAATGCAACTTTTCCGGTAAAAATTAATTCAATTTACCGTATTACTAATAGTAAAAAAAAATTACTATGCAATAGTAATACAAATATATCATAAAGTACATTTAGTAGCATCCATATAATATGGGCTGACAGACTTTCTTTGCTTTGAAACGAGTTTAGTATATTCAATGATTTATCACACAACAGAGAAGTTACCTATCTACTTTTCTTAATTTTTTTTTATATTCCATTCACAATTTTTATCCAAAATAAATATTTTTGATAAAATATACCTTGTTTAGAATCAAAAATTATCAACTGAACTCTGAAGTAAAGCAATTATTACATTTGTTAAATTATCAATTTATTTGGAATAGGACCAAATTATGGTTCCTCGAATTGTACGAATAAAATATAACTTTTTACCTATATTATTATATAGCTATATGATGGTAAGCTGTTATAACCTTTAAATACATTTATACTTATACAATTGAGTTACAAACTTTATTTTTTGTTTAACCAGTAAAAACACAATGTGTGTGTACAGACACTATGTCCATAATTGAATACAATTATATAGCTGGTTATTAATATTATATGTTAACTAATTTTATTAACTATCAAATCCAAGTGTTACAATACATTGTACATGTATTAGAGAAGAATAATGATTCTTTTGTTGGCTTTTATGAATTTGTAAACAACTTGATTTTTAACGAACTCAGTTTGTCTATCAGGTATACATAATAATAATATTTAATATAGTGTGCTGTTCAATGAATACCTAACCTGTAACTAATATTTATTTTTGAAAACATAGAAGTTTATCCCGGCATTGTTCCTATAAAAGGTAAGAACGACTATAAAATGGTCAGTTTTTATAACTAAGGGTTGAAAATTTAAAACAAAGATCCTAATAAATAGTACATATTGCAATCAACAAATCTAAAAAATATATAAACACAGTTATTTTTTACAGACATTTTTAGTTCAAATTTGTACGAAATTACATATTAAATTTAATTTTAACGAGTAGAAGTATATATTATAATATTTTTCCACCATCACTGATAATTTTAGGTTAATAATTAAATAATAAGAATAATATTAATTCAACTTACCAGCTACCGTATAATAACAATATCAATAATATAATTTAAAATATCCTAGACTGACATACTGTCTTCGCTCAAAATCCTTTTTCGTATACAATGATATTGTATCATTGAATTCAAATTTAATATCATCCATTATACAGTGACCTATTTGTAACCTACTATACAACGGAGCGAAATCCACTTGACCCCCTTTTTATGCCTGTCATCACCTTTTGGGGCAGTAAAACTGCTTCGATTTTCTTCAACAGTATTTTTTCTGATAGGAAAGCGAATCTAGTTATTACTTTGAGGATCAAAAGTAAAAAATTCTTAATAGTTTTTAAATGCGTAGGGAAAAACAAATAAAAAATTAAGAAAAAACCGGAATTTTTACGCAAAATCAGTTATCAGCAAAATAGATTTTGGATTTTAGTATAACTCTAAAACAAATTATCGCAGATACATGAAATTTTCACTGGTTGCTTATATTAGCATTTTCTACAGGCAATAAAATTTCCAAAATATTTTGAATTGTTTTGAACTGTTTATGGATATACTCAGTTTCCTATTTTTTAGGTTTTTTTTTTTCTATGAATGTCAATTACATTTTATTTGTTGGGTAAAAAAGCTTGAAAATTTAGTATAAAGATCCTAATATATTGTTACAATAATATATGAAAAATTTTAAAAATCTATTGTCATGATTTTTTTTTATAAGCATTTAAAGTTTGATTTTTGACAACATTTATCAAATTTTAAATTTAAAAATATTTTCGTAGTTAAAAATTGATAACATTTTCAACTCTTATAGCTAAGGACTGAAAATTTAAAACAAGGTTCCACGTAAGTAGGTTATTCTGTAACTAAAAATCTCAAAAATATAAATAATACACAGTTTTTTTTTATAGCTATTTTATGATCAAATTTGGACAAAATTAAATATTAAATAACTAAGAATAACGATTTTAGTTGTTTTGTGATCATTGTATAATATTAATTCAACTTACCGGCTTCCGTCTTAATAATATGAAATAACAATATAAATATAAAATAAAATATCCACACTGACAAACCGTTTCAGCTCAGAATCGTATTTCGTATACAATGATATTACATCATTGAATTCAAATTTAATACTATCCATTATACAGTGACCCACTCGTAACCTACTTTACAGCAGAGCGACATCCACTTACCCGCCCTTTTAAGATCTGACATAACAGTTTTTTGAGTTGAATGAAAATTAACATTAGAGTATATACGTTAGAATTACTTTGATTCATACATGCGTGTAGTCTTTAATTATTATTTATTTATATTTTATTATTAATAAAAAAAATAACCAATTTCCTCATTATTTTTACCAAATAAATCCAAATTTGGATGTTGATAAATTTATTTATTCAGTTTTGTGAAATGAAATTTGTACTGAATGTTTATAGTCGCATTCTCTATACACGATACAATTTTCAAAATATTTTTTTTTATAATTTTGGTTTTGGGTGTAACTCTCAAACAAATGACCGTAAATACATAAATTTTCACTGGTAATTTATATTAACACTTTCTATACACGATGAAACTTTCAAAATATTTTGATTTGTTTTGAACTATTTACGAACATATTCTATTTACAATATTTTTAGTTTCTTTTCTATGAATGTCAATAAAATTGTATTTAGTGCCCAAAAAACCTTGACAATTTAATACAAGGCTCCTAATTGTTACAATGAATATTGAAAAATATTAAAAATCCAGTCAAAACATTTACACAGTTGCTATTAACCATAGTCCGAAAGTGATTTTTTAATTTTCCTAATTTTTACGAATTTTATAATATGTATACATTATTGTTTATTTCATTTATAATCCTATCCTGCCATAGAGTTTTGACGTTTTCGAAGTATTCATTTGTCATAATACCTACCTGTACACACATTTATCCGCACGTTTCATAAATAAATCGTGATTTTTAAAATTTAACATTGTATATTGGTACCTACGTCATTTTATGTTATTTATCGTCACATAACGTCGTTATATTATTTTATACTCGGGCGCTACATCAGCTCGTGGCCGTCGAGCGCTTCTAACTGAAATGGCTTTATTTAATAAACACACGGTTATCGGTAAAAATGCACTGTATACCTACATATTTTCTTCATAAGTAGTTCGGTCAAACTATTGTTATTATCTATTGAATTCACGCTTGTCTGTTGTTTTTCATTACCATTAGTTTATAGGTTCATTTTACTATTATGAGTAAACGGCATAGCGCAGCGTCTAAAATTGTTATTTTATGTTGGTACAAAAAACCAACGTAGTTCAGAATCATATCATTGTTAATTTGATATGGCTCGACTTCGGCACATTCTAGCATTATTGATATTGTAATAATAATTGTATTATTATTTATTATTAAGCTGCATGTCGGGTTTAGTATAAAAATTAATTAAAAAACAGATAATCTACCTATGTCCCGGAAACTGACATACTCATTTTTAATCTCCTAAAAATACATTAAAATGTTTAAGTTAAGTTTCAAATATTTCAGGTACAAAGAAAAATCTATGAAACTAGACGATTTGTATAAATAAGATATATTAATATTCTATTGAAAACACACACCTTAACCCTTATGGACACAAAAAATCAAAGTCGTTTCCGTTTGAATATTATAGATATTCATTAGGAGTCAAATACCTTTTTGAAAATCTTCAATAATAAACAAATTAAAAACTAAGAGATTTGTGAGGTAACTTTGTTTTATAACTAGCGATTGAAGTGATATTTATGTGACACATTTTCAAACTAAACATATGTATAGGTAGTAGATAGAACTAAAGCGTTTGTATAAGCTCGATGACCCTTTAACGACTGTCACTAATTAATAATAAAACGCAAAACTAAATATTGACGTTCTTATCGGTTATTAACACTGGAAAACTTTGTTAACAACAAGTTTTACGTACCTATAAAATAATGTATAGTAATACCTATACTGTTGCCAATGTTTCTGAAAATTTTATTCTGGGAACACAATATTATATAATAATATATACCTACTCGTATACTCCATAAAACTTCCTCGTCCCAGTGCCCCCCCCCTCGTAATAAATTTAAAACTTTACAAGATTTGAAAATTATATCTGCCTACAATGCCTATTTTTTAATAAGTTTTTTCAATTAAAATAAATGTAAGTTTCATAGACTTACATAAAATAATATTATATAGCTTTTGTATTGGTAGGTGGTTCGTTGGTAGGATATGGTACAAAACAATTTTTCATGCTTAAATCCAAAACTCTTTTTAGACGCGAGCAACTAAAAGTTTTCACAACAATATAGAACGTTTAAAAACGTTTGAAAATAAATTCTCAACACAAAGACTATTTAAAAAGTTCAAACAACATTACAACAATAAAAATAATATTATATCTTTGTATAATTATTTACTATTGTATTAGTATAAGAGACATCTTAACAATACATAAAACATTCACAATATATGTAATATTTTCGACCAAACATGTCTCATAGGTTATATGTCATATGTTCATAACTGCTAAAATGGAGAAATGGACAAAATGGATATTTAAAATATAATATTATAAAAGTTTACAAAACCTAACCTAGTTGTTAATAAATTGCAATTGCCTATTAAATATTCCATAAACACTATCTCAAATGCTGGTCCAGTAAAGGAGATTTGCATAGGTCTGTATACTGACCATCCTAGTGCATAAATAGTCAATTGCTCCAAGTACAAAATTGCACTTAAATTATATTTTGTTATTATTGGTATGTTAAAATGTATTAATATCGACAAAAACAATTATTGTTGGTACCCACTATATGGAAACATAGTAACATGGTCATGAATTTTGCTTGACGTATGACGCAAAAAATCTTACGAATTATTTTGGCTGACATTGAACCCTATAGTCTAAAAACATTATCATGCGTAAAAACTTAAATAAAAATTGACAATATCAAATTATATAAATCGTACAACATTTATAGCTCAAAAAAATTAAAATGTTATTTACATGATAATATAAATATTTTGTGAAAAATTCCAGTATCTAGTGCAGGTAATTCAGCAATGAATTACAAAAAAAAAAAACAAAAACATTTTTCTCCGAAATTGGTGTTGTGTAAATACTATATTTTTCTAGATTATTTTGAAAAGTTTAAGGAATTTTTACTTCTACCCCCTCAAAGTACCAACTATATCTGATTTCCAACATGATCTAAGAAACCACTCTTTTAATTTTACAGGGGAGTATCTTAATTTTATGGAGTAACTATTGTGTAAATTTCTAAAATAGGCTAGCAAGTTACTTTTTAATGAATTGCATAATTTGCTTATGTATTTTACAATAGAGGGGGGCTAGCTAAACATATGTTCTAAAACTTAATTGTTAATTATTATTTATTTTACTTGATTTTTACATTGCACGTTATCTCGTGTGGTAAGTATCATACTAATAATAGGTAAGGCTTGGGTGTTTTAGAAAATGAAATTAATAAAATACTTTAAAAAAAAACTTTGACGTATAAATTAATAGTATAATTTTACCAAACATAATTGAATCAATTGAATATTTTACTGCAATTCGGTGTGATGAAAAATTATCAAAATCTGATCAATGATTAATTATACTAAACTCTGAAAGGGGAACTGTGGTTTTGGGACTTATTTATAGTTCTACTAATCTCTAACGGCATTAGATGATACCTGCACAATTCTCAAAGTATCCAGTATACCTACTACATATATCTAAAATTCTAAAGTCAACGATACTCAATCAGAATAAAAATTGGATTTGTAGGAAGAGAAGTCTTGGAAACTGAAGATTCATTAGCCAATAAACACATCAAAATACTAAATAATAATTTTATTAGTGATGTCGTATAACCTATACTGCTAGCCATATAACTCGTAAAACAAAAGTCTAAAACTTTTTATCTTTTATATGTTCTGTGGAGTTAGAAGTCGAATTATCAAAATATAAGCTTTTAAATCAAAAAAACTGTTGTGTCGAAGCAATAATAGACCGAGCATACTATCCGACATTTCCAAGCAATTGATTTAAGTAATGATGCGAATTGAATTATTCGGATAGCTATGAAATATTCATATTATTTCACATAAATTCACATAAGTTATACTACAAATAAAATAGATAAAAAAATTCAAAATTATTATAAAAAACTTATTTTATTTTGTTACTTTCATACAGTGAAACTATTTTTATTTAATTTTTCATGATTATAATTGTAATTTTTTGTTTTAGATAATTGTTTCAAATACTTAACAATAGTGAAAAACTTTGTTATGTATTTATGTACAATGTGGCTTATGATAATTTTAAGCTTATCACATAAAAATATGTAATAGTCAATAGTTTTTTATCATTTTAAAAAAACCTCACATTGTCTGTCACTCTTCTACACATTTTGGCTTAGTTCAAATGGTTGAGTAATTAGTAATAAATGGTAACAAAAGAAAAATGTAATTATTTTTAAAAAAATATTAAATATTAGGTATGTATAAAAATATAAAAAATTAATATTTGTCTACAATTTATGAAGTTTATAAAAATGTATTGAATTTCAATAAAATCTATAAAAAATAATACAAAAAAAATTAAAATTTGATAGTATTAAATCATAAACAATTAACATCAAGACTTAAAGCTACATAAATATTGTGTTTAAAAATATGTCACGACATAAAAATAAATCAAAGCGGTTAACAATTTTGTTTGCCAAAGAAAGAACTCTGGGGAAAAATTATGTGAACTTTAGTAATTAATTATAAAATGGAACGTAATTACGTAAAACAAATTTTTTGACCTTGTACCATATAATATAATACATATTATAATTAATAAAACTAAAATCAGCCATTGAAAGTAATTCGGAGGAATCTTAATTGCCGTTTAATAAATCGAACAAGAACATAAATTCAGTCTGTGACATTTCTTCTTAATTCGCATAAAGTCGTCTCTAATTGGGTAACTTAAAAATTATATGAGTCTATCAATAGACACATTTCACTTACTACAAATTAGTTTTAGGAATTTATACTTTATATATTTTTAACATGATTTATAGTAAAAAGGGGGACACTTAAAAAATAAGGTACATAAATACATAAGATTTGCAAATATTTATAATTTTATTTAATTTTATTGTTTTCTATTAATAAACAAATCTGATAGATACCAAATACATACTTACTATACATTTCAAGTATTTATTTTAACACATTTTTGCACAATTTCAATAAGTACTATTTATTGCAAATTTTTTTTTAATAATTCATAAAATTCAAAACGTCACGTAAAATCAAAGTTTTACTTGGTTATTAATAATGCTTTTAATGTAGACACGTTCAATATAACCGTGTTTTTTCCTTAGTTAAAATAAGATTCTAAGCGAAGCGATGAATGTATTTATTGTGTTTTTTAATTTTTAATTTGTTTACACGACGGGGAATATAAATAATGCTTCAATTTTCAACTTTAGTATCTTTTCCAACGGAAAATTTGGTGCATTTTTAGTCATGAGTCTCCGCTCAGAATCGTTTTTTGTATAGGTGCAATGATATTATAACATTGAATTCAAATTCAACACCATCCATTACAGTGACCCACTTGTATAGTTTACTGTACAGCAGAGTAATACCCACTTCCCGCTTTTTTCGTTATTTGGCTGAAAACGAGTTCAGTTAATGCATTATAACCAGGCAGATATAGACAAGTATTCTACTATTATTACAATTTGATCATATATTTGATGAGTTGATCTGTTGGGCCATGGGGGTTTCAAAATACATTTTTTCATTATCAATTAATGATAATGAGTTTGATACTACGGGATAGACAAAATCAATACAACATCCTATAAAATTATAAAATACATTTAAATTTTCGTAAGTGCGGGACGCACCTTTGAAAAACGGGAGAATCCCCCCTACCTCCTGAGTACCGCACTCCGCAGTCAGACGTATTATAGTAACGAAGACAAAAAAACCGTGTTATTCCTCAAGTATTCTGCTGATTGCTGATCCCGTCATTTCGAAAATCCTATCCGTGCCACACAATAACAATAACAGCTAGCGGATAAGTCGCTTGTTTTTACGCTATTCAACGGGGTTTTTTTTTCCCCCGTTCCAGACATAACAATTTTAATATGACATAACTTTATTATTGCGATTATTATACATTTTTGTGACTGTACAGTTGGGTCGGGTCCGGCCGGTATGTGACGGTCGGAAAGGGGTTGGAGGTGGGTGCGAGGGAGGGGTGTGTGGAGGTCAGGTCCGAGGGTCCAGCTGCAGGGATTTATTTACAACGAATACCGCACTCGATCGGCAGTGGCGGCGGTGGCGGCTGTGGCGGCATTTCGTGGTTCGATATAAAAATAGCGTAGGCAAAAAGAGTGAAAAAAAAAAACCGAGTGAAATCCGCGTAGGACGGCGAAAAACATTACGCGCGTCGGCGGCCGCCGCGTGGTCTCGTCGCGCCCGCCGAACTGTCCGTGCAGCGCACGCGAAAACGATTCGACCGCGACCGGCGACGACGACTACGACTCCGCGACGACGACTACGACTTCGTGACGACCCGTCGTAAGTATGAAACTTTATATTAATTTTATTATTATTATAGTACCACGCCTGTCGCATTAGTGCGATAATACGACTAAAGTCTGCTGCTCGCCGACTACAATAATATCCGAGAGTCGGTCGTCCCGGAGACGTGCATAATAGCTGTTATCTACAATTTATTATTAGTCATTACCTACGTATAGGTATTTCGTAAATGTACAATAGTCAATAGTAAAAATAGTTAATACTTAATAGTTAATAATACCTAATTAATGATAGTTAATATAATAATTAGTTAATACATAGTTATTATTTAACTAACTATACTACCTACGCGCTACGCATATGTATTTAGTTACCTTAATATTAAAATAATAGCAGTAAACTCTCGACTATCTGTGGTCTTCCGCAGAGCTAGGTACCTACAGTACTAAAAATAGTGTTTATATACAATATAATATGTATTTGTGAAAAAATTTAATTTGTTAAGTAATGTTATATAACTTATATAATATATTGTTTAAATAAAAATACAACGTGTACCTCCTTATCTAATTTTTTAATAATATTATAATAATAGCATTTTTGTTTCAACTTGTATTATGCGGATCAACAGCTGGCTTTGCTTATCCGTGGTTGCTGTGCGCCCGTGCCACCTTATTCCGCAGATTATTGAGAGTTTACTGTATTTTATTTTTCAATATTATCGTTTCGATTGCTCGAATATGATTAATAATCATTTGTAATTGTATTATAATATACTGGCTGTAAATTGAGTATGCGTGTGAAACGAGCAGATCAAACATTAGCCACACTGCAATATACGCTGAGTGCATGCCATAATTAATATTAATTTTATCATTTAAAATTGCAATAGGTACCTAAAATATACAGTACCTAATCATTTTTAAATGAAAATTAAAGATGTTTAAAATATATATATATATATTTATTACAATTACAAATACATAAGTCTCAAAGTTATTGTAATTTTGAGATAAACAGTAATGTAGAATTTCCGACACTAAATAAGCGATTATTGTCACACGAGTAGTCCATACAAAATACCAGGTACAAAAGCTTAGATTCAGTAGGTATAATTACTTACAGTTCTTTTTTTTATATACATACATATTTTATCGAAAATCATAAAATAAGTGATTAAAACCAAAAAAACCTAAGATATGTAATATGCAATTTTGATATATGAATCTAGACATGAAACAAATTTCTATCTCAGAATACTGCAATAAGAGAACCTAAAAAAATAAACATGGTAACCCTAGTGTCGTAACACCTACGTCTATATCTATAAAATAACCCATATAATATTTTGTAATAATATAAATATTAAATTGTCAACCTGTGCAATATTATATAACATTAATACCTATATTATTACCATTTAAATATATTATGATAATACATATTTTATATTATTCAATTGTTGAAATCGGCAGGTACTCTGTAATATGTAGTCTGTATTATATGAGACTGGTAAATGGTAATACACTAATACCCATATTCTTGAACGTACATGACGTAATATACAGTACAGGCATAATCTATCTCTTAGACGTGACTCGACGTGTGTACAGCTGAGTTATATACTTATATTAGACTTACCAGGGCTTTACATCTGATAAAATAGGGTGTTTGTGAATACAAACAATATATGAATATATAGGTATATATAATTTATAATGTTATATATAAACATTATTATATTACTGCACCGAGTAAAATAATTTTTTATTACCTACCTTTATGTCATTTTAGAAATATACATAAACCTTTTATTATTATTGTACTCATATCATATTTAGTATGATTTTGTTAAATTCGCTTTTATTAATATGTATTTATTTTATTTAACTATTAAGTTGCACTTATGCCATTTCATCTAAAATTAGACCTGAAAAAAGTTATGGTAAATTTATATAACGACGTTACTTATATAAACAATAAAGTTGTGTCTAACTGTATGTTAAAGAAGAATAATTTGAAAAACGATAAAATATATACATAAATTGCGGATAATGGCAACAGTAAATTTGTTTGCAAACCGATCTTTAAATTGTACTGCAAACATATATGAATTACATACTTAAAAATAAATTGTAGAGTTAAAAAATATCTTGCAAAAAAACAACGTTTATCCATATTTTGTATTGTGTAATATCATCTATAATTGTGTCATGGAAAAAATATGCCGTTTTGACACTGACCACTGACCAGCATGACAGCATCTTTGTAAGGTTAGAAAAATCTAATATTGTTATGACTCACTATTTTTACAAAATGTTAATATCAAAAATAAATTCATATGAATTATTTGTTTATTTTAATATATTTCTTATTTTATTATACTATAGTAAATTTATATTATATTAATATCATATGTCTTAGGTTTACTAAAAAAAACCTACCTTTTAATTAGCCAAATTGATTATATTACTCTAAATGTCATATTCTTAAATTTAAACTTTTATATAGTAATTCACTAATTAAACAATTATTGTCCAGACAATGACCTATAGAGACCTACTGAGATAAAAAAATGTAGGACTTAGGACTTGGCTACTTAATTGGGTTTTATAGGCATATATGTAATATCTACCTATAGATTGAAGGTTCTACTATACGTCTATACATAATTTTTATGTTCGATGAGTATTTAACGCGATACCACATTTGGCTAGTAGCGGATATGATTCGTCTTCTAGGGGGTGTCAATATCCTTTTGGTCCAAATATTCTACTTTTAACTATTAATAACGGTTGTAGATAATATACTGGTTGCACAACTCTATGAAAGAAAAAATGGACCCTCACATAATTGTATAATAATAGAATGAAGAACTATAGAGCGCTTCTTGTGTGATATTTTTGAAACATTAACCATATTAACCATAGTCGGTGGTGAAAATAGGGAATTTTCCCCAGTGTAACATTTACATTGAGTCGGCACATTCAGAAATTATGAGAAATATGTTGAGTCGGAAAATCAGTGAGTGGTTGCCTTAATCTTACAAAAACTTAAATTACGCCACTGTCTGTACAACAGTTTGCCACTAGGGTTCACTGCAATCTAGTTCTACGCGGAGCCTTTTTACACTGTTCTGTGCCTTATCGCAAAACATATTGAATGGTCCATGTGTTATGAGCAATTTTATATAGGAGTTGTGTAACCAGTATAATATATATACAACCGTGATATTATATTATGTTATATTATGCCACTTAGGCATATATTGTACAACTACATGGCCAGACGTCAGTCAGTAAGTGTAACCACTAACGCTGAATGTGATAACACAGCTCAAAAAATTGATATTAAATAATTATTTTTAGGTAGTTTATGATGTGTAGGGGGGCATGGCCACCATGCCCCATCCCCTTAAATGACGTGACTGCATTTGGCTCCCGTTGTACAAAAAACATTTAATATATAATGTGTAAAAATGTTAGAGTGTTTTTAAAATTGTATGTATACAAAGTAAATTATACAAATTTATTGGCATTACCTAGATAAAAAAAATCATACATACCTATTAAAAAATTAAATTGAATAAATTGAATTCCAGAGCCATTTGAGAATTTACGTATTCATGAAACCATTTTGGACAGAAGCCGTTTGGGTTGCATCGGCATTTAAATGTAGATAACAATTTTTTTCCCCAATAATTCATTAGAAGAACTGGCAATGAAAATGGCAATGTTTATTGTTTGTGAATTGCCTTAAATTCTCCTATAGGTTTATTATAAGAGTAATAATAATAATAATAATTTCCAATCAAACTATAAACACGATTTTATTGTATTGGGAATTGTATATTATCATAATACTATATTAATACCTATGTGGTATAATTGATTATAAATGCTAGTACCTATTTTTTTAAAATACTCCGACAGTATCGAGAAAATGAAAAAAAAAACCGAAAGCTGAAAAACAATACTGCAGCGTGTAATATGGATGGAAGAGTAAGATATAAACCTATACAATATAGGGTTTTGTGATTCGATAGGAAAAATGTATAGCAACAATATCCTCCGACGAATTAGAAGTGTATATCAGGCGCGGAGAAAATATACTATCATTATACCGCTCTGCTGTATGCCAGTATTTACGAGATATAAGTATTTTTAAATTGTGATTGATTGTTACACGCAATTAAAGTAAGCACAGTAAAATAACAATGTATATTATTATATGTGATAAATGATAATGCAATATAATACTTCTTATAATATAAATTAATATAACCTTACATTTTTAAATTTCGTTGAAAAATATAAATCAACTCGTAACTAGGGAAACCGTAAACGTTTACATATACCTACATGGTTACACGTGTCATATGTGCCATAGACGCACATTAACATAATAATATAAAATATTTTATTTAAATCAGACAATAAATCGTAAAAACAAAGTCATATAACGATAGTGTATTTAAACTTTATTGTTCAGATTCGTTCCTATATAATATAATGTATATAGCTCTGCAGCACCACGCATTATTATTTATTACTATATATAACTGAATCAAATCTCAACTTCAACACGCGCAATCTTAAATAGTTATATATAGGTGCGTACGGGATGGCGTAACTTCTTTCAAATACAATATAATATTAAATACACACATATACACAATAAGTTTATTATTATTTTGAGTGTAGTTTGTCGAGTTAGTCGACGACGATTGAAATTCCTAATAAAATGGGTATACTGCCGACTGCTGTCGCACACATATTACTATACACATCGCATGAGACTGAAATGTGGCGAGATTCTCGGAATGTCAAAGCCCTATGATGAATAATCGTATTGCACGATGGCTATAATATTTTGTTATAATATTATGTTTATAATATTAAATATATGTCACATATAATGTTATAATATAAAAGTTATAATAATTTTAAAACGACGGCGGCGGCGGCAGGTGAGACTTTGGTCGGCGGCACTCCGACGGGTCGGGAGGAAAAAAATTCTAATATAAAAAACAAAAAAAAAAACGCTCTTAAAAGTTTTTTTGGCAAAGCCCGTCGGCCGTCCGAGTTATTCCTGTTCCGAACGAGTGTGCGTGCACATATGCCCACCGTGTACACACGTGCACACACACTTGCATAATACATATATATATATATAATACAAAATATATATATATATACTTTACATTTACTCGGATTTACATATATTATATATATTTAATATATATATACGCACACGACGTATATATATAAATATATTATATTATTTGCGCGACGGTCGACGATCGCGCTCGTCGTGCCGAACGCCGCCGCCGACGACGACATCGCGGTGGCCAAAGGTGTCTGCGGCGGCAGCGGCTGCCATCGGGCGGCGAGCCGACGGACGGACTGGACGGGGCGGGGCGGTGGTGCGTTGCGCGTACGCTGCGCACGTCCCAAGGCGAACGGTCCGCCGGCAGCCGGCGCACAGCCGGTGCTGCTGCGGCGGCGGACCGAACGTCATTTCGGGCGAACCGACACTTAAAATAAGCATACACTGTACGGCACTGCCGCCGCCGCCGCCGCTTTTGAAACGCGCCAAAAAAGCTCGTTGCCGCCGCTAGTGATCGCCAGTGCGCTTTCGGTGTGCGGTTGTCGCGGACGTCTGCTGCAGCGGCTGCGCGTCTCCTAGGCCGTCATTACTATCACACGCACACAAAAACACACGCACACGTGCGCGCGCACACACCTACAAAAACGAACACGCGCGCGCGCGCGCGCACTCACTTCGAGTTTGGGTTGTCGGATTTTCCACGCCCGGCTCGCCCCCCGCACCGTGTCGAATTCAAGTTTAAAATTTTAACGTCGCACCGGTTTCCCGTCGTCGTTTTCTTCCCCTCCACTCGTCCCCGCGGTCGTACGGTAATATAATATTATTATCGGATACTAAATAATATGTAAGACCCGCCGTAGTATATTATGTAAATTTGTTTTCCGTCTTCGGTCGGACACGGCACACCTGCATCGCACCGACAACGCGTCCGGGTGACAAAAAACTAACGACAACTACACCACCTGTAATAATATCGTACCTGGCGACGGAAGCGATGATCCGCGATCGGCTACACACGACTACGTGTTCGTATTCATTATCTATTATTAATAGTATTATGATTATGATCATTATTATTACGATCGCCTCCGCACAGTCGTGCCCATATACTATTTTATTGTCAAAATTATATACGACCGAAAACAGAATATTATGTCAAATATGATATCGTTTAACCGTTTAATGCTTTGTTTTGCTTGTCCCAACAGCCGACTGGTAAGTTGGCCGTTTCGTGCCAACACTGTGACTCCAGCAACTTTGGTCTCCTGAAGAATCTTTCTGCGACGCACGTGGTGCCTGATACTACCTGCAATATTCTATTATAAGATCTATCTATCTTTCCGAGGTACGTACTATGTTTGTGTACAGTTAAATATACAGTATAATATGATTATTTCTGTGGCATGCCAGCCGTATCTTGGGGCACACGTTATATTATAGTATCAGTACTTATACAGGCTGTACTTACCTATTCCTATTATCTGCTGGGCTGCTACCTGAAATTGGAATTACCTACCTTGCACTTAATAGTTATCAACAACTATAATAATGTGAATGAATGAAAAATTCGATTCGGCCCGCAGCTGTATCTAATATGTAGTATAACAGTATAGTAGTTAACATATTATCCTGTTAAAGATCATAGGCGTGCGCAGGGGGTATGCAGGGTATGCAGCTGCATACCCTGAAGCTCTTTGAGGGGCAAAAATCGTTTTTGGAAAAAATACTTTTGTGCGCAAGAAAAATAATTACTAATTATAGTGCGGCCCGGGAGTGTACATATTATTAATTATTATGTTGAAACTTGAAACTTGTCCGTCTGGAATGGAACTGTGGTGGGAGAAAATCGGCCTGGCTGAGCGCACGACGTTCAGCACAGACCATAGATATTAGATAACAGAAGAACGGCACTGGCAGTGATAACGTTACGGCAGTGATAACGTTTGATTAGCGTATAAAATATACGTTTATTAATACACAACGCAGAATGATGTTATAATAAAATATATTATTTATTAATATGATAATGTTTTTTTTTGTTTGTTTTTTAATTGTACAAGTTGTATGACATAACTATTTTAAGTTTTATCACTTTTATTTTTATTTTTATTTGAGTTTTAAGTAAATTTTTTGAATTAAACAGCAAGACATTTGAATATTTGTGTATTGTGTATATATTTTATCAGAATTTTACATTCTTAAAATAACTTTCAGGGCGTGCCTGTGATAATCTAGTGCTTAATTAGGGGGGGGGGGGGAGGAAAAAGTACAAAATTGGCTAAACACAGTGAAAACACTGTAAACAATGGGAAACTAAGGCGATTAGGGGGAGAATGCCCCTTTTGTCCCCCCCCCCTCCTGGATCCGCCACTGCTTCTGCATACCCTGAACAAGAGGGCTGCGCACGCCTATGTTAAAGATAATAATATTATAACATGTTAACATAAATATATATAAATTGGAAAATGGAAATTTTTGTCCGAATGTTCTCTGTACTTATCTGATTATATAATATTTACAATTTTATACCGAACACCAAAATTTCATTAATAAGTCGCCTCGTCGCTCCTCGCCGCATAGAATAGATTGTATGATGTTATCTATATCTATTATCATTATGATCTGTCCACGTGTTTTGAAGATAACAGCGATTTGAAATCGGCGCGCCTTTTCAAAACCGGAAGGGGGGGATTCGCGTTTTCTCCCGCAAAGCGTACAACTGGTAATGAAATACATACACATTGACAGACAGACACATACATACACACACACACACACACACACACACACACACACACACACACATACACACACACACACACGAACACACACACACACACACACACACACACGCACATACGAACATTATTATTAGTGCGCGTGTTTGTAAACGCGTAATGTGCAGTATACCTATTAATATATTCTTATAAGTTATAATCATCGTGTTTGCGGTTGTACTCGTGAATCGTGATGCAGTGAGATGTATATTAATAATATCATGGGTAACACGTGTTTTTCACATCTGTATATAGTATACACGACGAAGTCGATGCTGCGTGCTCGGATGGTCGTTGCAGCAGCTACGACAGCGGAAAATTCGAACACGTCGATAATAACTTACAATATACCTAATAATAATAATAATAATAATAACATAATACTGTGCGATGTATGTGGCGAGTGCATTTTTAGCTTTGTCTATGACATCGGTGTCCCCCACCACCTCCGCCACACTGCAGCGGCGGCAACAGTAGCAGCAACAGCAGCAACAGCAGCAGTAGCAGCCGCTCTGACCGTTTGAAATACCATTACACGCACGCTAAAACACGCCGGTTTGCTCCGGTTTCGTCGGCTGCCCCCCCCCCCCCGCGTAAGGTATTTTGGCATTATTTCATGACGAACGGAAGGATAAAGGCAAAGAGAAAGAGAAAGAGAGAGAGATAGAGAGAGAGAGCACAGCCTCCCTCCGTTTCGGCTTGCGCGTATAGTCATCGTTGTACTACATTTTAGTATATACATTATACTTAGTCGTTAGGGTCTATGTATGTGTATATATATTTATATAAATATATAGGTGCATTTCTTATAATATAGCCACCGCTTAAGAATAACGTGAAAACTCGCTCTTAAACGTTGTATATATATTATACAGGGTGAATAGTTTGACAGTTACCCACTCGTTAGAACAAAAACTTACAACTATTGGTACATTTTTTTTTTAATTTTCTCTAACAAAAGTATGTAATTTGTTGTGGTTTTATATTCTTTTAAGTGCTTTTGTTTTTAAATGGCTACATCTTTAATGTTTTAAATCTTTACATCTTATTACGTCTTTAACATTGTAGATCAGTTGAGTAATGCCTAGCATTTTTCAGGGTAATTTAGCTGTTGTGGAATTCCATTAATATAAACTTTAAATACTTATAACAACTGGTTAATTAAAACTGTTGAGCTATCAACATCATAGTTAATGATGCAAAAGTAACATTAATTTAAGAAACTGGCTTGATTTTTATAAATCAAAGTCCTCAGAAAAATACTCTGCCTCGAGGAGAATATGAAAATGTGTATTGTATATGGTCATTTAAAAAAGTAAAAATTTAAAAACTATCACTATTTAAAATGTTAATCATTACAATAATACAAAAAACACTAGATTTTCATGTATATAAAAATTCTTATTTATGGAATGTAAACATTCATCAAGATAATTAAATGCGACACACGGTAGGTATATTATAATAAGTACCTATATATGAAACAATCTCTTCAGTTCGGGAATCTTAGTCCGTTTGACTGCATAATAATTTATTAGGTAATTATATCGTAACTCGTCCTGCTGAAGATTATAATATTATGTAATATACGTTTCTGTTCTGTAGTTGTTGTTAATGGTTGTAGAGGTTGTGGTGATTGAGGTGCGGCTGGTGGTCAACAAGCGCCGGCTCAGATTATCTCGTAATAGCTTTCTTCGAGTGCTCTGCCAGCCCTGCGAGAAGGTAATAAGCGCGTATCCTGTATGTACCATGTACGCAGGGTGTTGAAGTTCAAAGATTAGGTTTAAAGGATAAAATTATATTTGCAATTTTTCACATAAACATGGGCCATGGTATACAATATTATAGAAATATTAACGAAACGAAATCGTTGAAAATGGATATAACGGGCTTTTATATATTTCCTATACTACGAACTGATTGAATCATTCTATACCTATTGAATAATAATTTTTCCATATAATATTATGTGTATCTACGCAATTTTTATGATATTGCTATATAAATTGTAAACTTCAATACTACTGTAGCCCCCAGAGCGATTGTATACCTATAATGTATTAATGTATATGACTGCGGTGATTTTATCCTAGTACCTTATATATGCTGTGACAATCAAAATATAATTATGGTGTAACGCTTTGGATTTGGAACTATTTGTTGTTTTTTAGGTTCCGATTTCAGTTTAGATGTTCGAAATTACCTACATTTTTCTCTCAGATTTTCATTTTGTTTAATATTACAAAAAACAAATTCTGTTTCTAGTATAGGTAAGTGGAAATGGTAGTATCTATAGATACATAATTGGTTTTAAAGGTGTAAATACCTAAGCAAACAAGAATGAAGTAATAAAAAACAAAACACATAAGTTACCTACATCATAGATACTTAAACTGCAATTTTTATTTTGTACCAACATTTATATTCAACCAAAAAATGATTAAGCTGTGCTAATTTATAATAACCTAATATATTTTGTTTTTCAATATTAAATATTAAAATGACAAACTTACCCTCTAAAATAATGTTTGTACATTTAAATTATTTAAATTTTTTTAAAAACTAACTTAAAAATAAGAAAATATATTCTATAATTTATAAAAATCAACAAATCTATACCACCAGGCACTAATTTCGATTTCGGTAGTCTTATAATATTAAATAAGGGTTCCAGTTAGCCGTCGGAATTCCAATTCCAAGATTTCCAGAAAATTCCAGTTCCAATACTGGTTGTTATTTTAACTAATCCAAGGCCTGTTTACTCGGTTCAGTTCCTGCGGTGTCTACACTGTACTGTCTTGTAATATAAAATCATGGTTTTCGCAGAATTTCCATAATGGTAACGAAACATGATTTTCTTTCAGGACCCGTCTGAGTTAATTGGTTACAAGAAGTAAGTTATTTTATTTCTCAATGGAGGTATACGTGATCAATTTGAATGCTATTACTTTTTATCGTCATGATCTTAAAATACAATAATATATTGTCTTCCAGTAGCGTATCTAAGATTTTTTCAAGGAGGGTACATAACATTTTTAATAAAAATTCAGTATACACAATATATGATATTGATATTATTATATACATGTTATATTGTGTATAAAATTTGGTTTCTGTAAGGGAGAATATGAGCCCAATACCACCCCCTCCCCACCCCCCTAGATACGCCACTGTTGTCTTCAGTTAATAACCGGAATCTGCGGTGGTGGGTTAACCGATGGTATACTCAGTTCCCTCGCCCGATTTCACTAGCATAATTTCCCTCGGAAACGACGAAGACGACTATAATATTATAGTCGTGCAACGCGCAGTGATTTGCCCAACACCGCCGTCGTTGTCTTCCTGATCGACGTGGTTGCCAAATTGTTATCCCGCGTGTTATATAGAGGACAGCGCTGTACGATATATATATTTATAGGGGGACTGTGCCACCGGGACGATTTGTAATCGGATCTCGGAAACGCGCGTGCGCGCACGCGATAATAAAACTGCCGAATTTTTTCCGTTTTTATTTTATTTTTTGTCCGTAAACGTTTCGTTGATTCGTTGTCGCCGCTCGGTAGATTATTTTTAAAACCATTTTATTTTCCCAGTGAGATAGAGAGCGATGTGGAGTGAGAGTGAGAGACGCTGACCGTCTAGATAATTATGATAATAATAATAATAATTACTGTTATTATTAAACTGGTAGCGCCGTGCCACTAGTTTTCCGAAATATGAATAAACCATTTTAATAAAATACCAATTAATAATATTATATCCGCCACAATGCACAAAGTATATGCACTACAACCCTGTTTATGCTATTTTTCACTTTAATAGTCCACAAATTATTTTTGTACAGCCAATGTGCTGCTTGTAAACAAGAATCGGAATATAATCCATAATTTTTTTTATTGTTTTTTTAACAAAGTGCATATCTAGAAGCATATTAATATTTAAAATATGTTTTTATATACATTTTTTTCATGTGGCTCATTTAAATATTTAACATATGATATTATTATTTTAAATTAAAAAATGTAGGTATTAGGTATGTGGTATTATGTTATGTAGATGTTTGCATAGGTACGTATTGTGTAATCTTTTTTTTAACCAAGACAAATATTCTTTTATTTTATGCCTCACAATATATAAGTCTTGTATGAATGATTGGCTTTATAATATACATTTTGTATATAACTTAACACATTTCTTATATTATAAGATGTATCCACATAAGCGCAATATTTTCTTCATACGTAGGCATTAGAAAAAAATTGATACCTACTGAGGTTTAGTTGATTGAAGTTTAAGACTACTGAGTGCTGGGATGGATGGTTTTAGAATTGAAAAATAATTTTAAACTATAAATTGTAGGTCAAGATTTTATTGAAAAATAGTTTTTGCTTGTATTTCATTATCTTTCTATATATATTATACGTGTTCAGTTTTCAGTCAAGTAAGTGCTGCATGACCGAATACATACTTTTGATCTTGTTTACTGCCACCAAGTCCTCCTAAAAAAACACATTATAAAACTCTATTATTCCACTACCATAATATGAAATAGGTATAATAAAATATATATTCAATTTTCAATCTAGAAATTTACTACACGACTGCATAAAATCTTTTGATCGTGTTTACTGTTCCAAAAAGTTTTTTCTAAGTAGAAAAAGTGTGCATATTATTATATAACATATATAGGTGCTCAATTTTTCCACTGTAAGTGATACTGCATACTATAAACATGTGAATTATTCAGTAAAATTAAACACATTTCCAAGTTAATTTGTTTAAACAAATTATAGAACTACGTACCATGAGTGATGAGTTAAACTATGAAAGTAAAATTTTCGAACTAAAATATTGCGAAAACTACATGTCTATAATATTTATTAATTTTAATATTTATAGTACCTATTTACCTACCGATATATAACAAAAGTATATAAGTAACAATAAAAGCGTATAAATAAAATATTATAAAAATTTTGGAACATTTACACAATTTTAAAAAGTTAAAAAAAAAAATTACAATCAAATAAAAAATAAAAGTTTCCTCAGTGTTTGTTTCTTAAATTCCTAAAATAATAATGAAATTTGTATAAATTTTCCAGAGGTATTTCATTAATTTAATTATTGTAGTACCTATAAGGACGCCATTTATACACAAATAATCATTTAATTGCTACCTACATGAGCATGACCTATCGTATGCTATAGACAATACGATCGTTATTTTTTATAATTTAGTAGAAGTCAGTTCGGTTTTGACTCAGTACACAAGCGAACATCGCTAGGATTTTTTTAATGGACAAAATATTAATTTTGAAAATTACTCGTGGGTCACATATTATATACATTTTTACTAAATATTATAATATTTAATATTAATTTACGTAATGATATAATCATAAATTAAAAATAAATTATGCAATTTTTACATATCACTGAATTTAATTTCTAGCATAATATAAGAAAAATATTATTGATTGTGTGCGTTCAATGTACCTATCCAATATGAACAACATATAAAGCATTGCCTCGTTCTGATAACAAAAGCAATTCATTCCGATCTTCATTGGTTTCACTACGTCAACAAATCATCAAATCCAAACTTATTATGTTGCTATCACGTCTAAACTCGTCACCTAAATATCTAATCTGTTCGCCCCGTGGGTGATTTACTTTTTGAAGCGAAGTGAAGTGCCGCAAACGTTCGAAGACCAGATATCCGCTACCTATTATTTCGTAGACCTCAAGCCAAATAATAATAATAGTAAATAAATACTCAACCCATCGTTATACCAGTTATATATCAGAAATACTATATAAACCAAGAGTAGTCCACAACTGTCAGGACTATGGTCTGGGTCAACTTCAAACTTCAGTAATTATGTTCTCCGCAGCGTCAAGTGCGGGGAAGATCACCTTTCAAACCACTGTACCACATACAAAAGCAGCCCAGCCAAGTGCGCTTTATTTAGGTGTGCTTACCCATCTAACTTTAAGGGTTGTCCAAACTACAAATATCTTCTGAAGTACTGAAAAAATAATCACCCAAACCACGATAATCCAATAAAATTAAAAAAAAACATACAGTATCGTCCCAGCTCAATTTATTCATCGTATGCATCTGTTGTTTCCAACTCCATCAATATCAAAGTAGGTACTCATTAATTCTTAAAATATAACATCTTTATCGAAATGTATTATATTAGTTCGTTGATTACTTCCCTATCCCTTAGTTCTGTATTACATGAAGTAGAGGAGAAGGAGGTACAATGCGACACGGGACACGGTGAGACAACGTTAATAGATAACAGATGAATAAAACCTAGCGGTTCATACCAATTTACAACGATACGTAACGTTGAGTATAAAGTAACTTTTCTGTTGTGGTTTGATTCTGATTCATGATTATCAACATTTCCTACAATTTTGTTATCAAAACAAGAAATTTCAAACAAATTTTTTTTTTGTGTCGTTATTTTTTTTAAATATACTTATTTACTATATTATATTAACTAGAAGAAAAAAATACATATTTTGAGATTTATTACAAATATGGGTCTTTGCTTTAAGGTTCTTTTAAATATTGAACTTAAAATGGATGTGTGAGGCCCTTTGAGACGGGGCACAATGAAACACATACAATATACATACATACATTTTATATTGTTTAAGTTTTGTTTTTTTATTTAATATGTAGGTACCAAAAATGTTCAAGACTGAAAATATTATGTAAAAAGGTTTATAATTATGTTTTATAAGTTTTGTTTTTATATTTAATATGTATTAAACATTTTCAAGGCAGAAAATATTTTAAGTTTTGTTTTTTATTTAATTTATCTACACAATTTTCAAGATTGAAAATATAATTATATTTATAAAACATGTTTATAACTATCATATTGTTATATTATGTTTTGTTTTTCTATTTAATAAATTAGTGTCTCATTTTAGACCACCCTAAGTCTCACTGTGCCCCCATCACTGGGGTACATTGAGGTATATTGATTTTTTTTAAAAATAATTATAAACTAAACAAATTTAAAAAATACATAGAATACAACATTATACTAAAATGTACATTTGTTAAGGAATAAACAAAACATGAGCTACTTTTATATAATTAAAATTGAATGATAGGTATATGTCTATTTGAAAATTGAGTGTCTCATTGTGCCCTACTCTCCCCAATTTCCTTTAGTCTATAGCTAATAGTTATATCTTTATCTCAGTACTTTTAATCATCAACATAACCTCATTAGAAATCTATAATATAATTGTAGTTAGATACCTGCACATTGTACATCTTATCTTAAAATATAGTCTTTGATTTCATAATTATTATATAGGTATTGTATTAATAATAACCCGAGCTTAATGTCATTAATGGGTGGCTCCACAGTCGGTACAGCTTCTTCCCCAAGTTACCCATGTCTGTAATCCCACAAAATCATTACATATACCTACTTATTGTGATAGTTAGTATATATTTCAGTGTATTTCAAAAAATTAATAAACATGATTTTTGTTGTATAGAATAAATAGATAATAGTGGATAGATAATGAATTACTATAAACTGAAATAATAAATACATTTTTACTGTTATCATAAAAATTAAAATATAATATATTTTACAATTTTAAATGCTTATACAAAAAATGTTGACTATGTATTTTTAATATTTTTAAGCTGATGTTGTACCATTGTTTGAGGAGCCGGCCTTTATTGCATTGAATGTTCAAGCTTTTTGACCTAATGAACAAAATTGTATTGATATTTATAAAAAAAAAAAACTAAAATAAATCAAAAATTTATAATGTTCATAAGAGCTCAAAACGAGTTAAAATATTTTGAAAATTTTAGCAAGTATAGACATGATAAAATAAACATATGGTATAAATTTCAAGTATCTATACGGTTGTTCGTTTTTGAATTACAACAAAATGAGAAAATTGCTTAATGAGAAATCTAGTGAATATCCAATGTTGTTAAAATTTTAAATAACAAACACTCATTAAAAATTTATTTGACTTATCGGAAGTCATTTTTTTTCTTGATAAAAGTTGACAAAGTTTTGAAGTTTATTGACAGAAAATTTAATTTTTTTTATCGAATTTCATTTTAATAAAGCCAATATTAATCGAACATTTTATATGCCTATAAATAAACTGATTCAACATTTTATGAAAATATAATGGTGTAGCTAGGTATATAAAATATTATTAAAAACCTTCAGTGAAATTACAAGTCTTCTATGGTATTAAGTGTTACACCGAAAACGAAAATCGATTTTTTCGAATACCGATTTTGCGTAAAAATCCCCGTTTTTCCTTAAATTTTTTTGCTAATCTTTTGATAACTACTGGAAATTTAAAATTTTAACCTCCCAAATGCACCAATGAGATTCACTTTTCCATCGGAAAAGAATAAAAGGCACTGAAGTTGAAAATCGAAGCATTATTTCGACTACTTATTTTGTACAGTGTACAACTGTACACCTAGGGCCGGCCCAAGATATTTTGAAATTTGGGCCGGCACTATGTATACACATACAGGCAAAAAAAAAACACATCATTATAAAATCAATACATTCATCACTCCGCTCAGAAACAAAAAAAAATATAATTAAATAATAGTCAACAGTGGAAAAATATGTTCTATTTTAACCTTATTGCCTCAACGTAATGCATTTTTTCGATGTGTCCCCGCCACCAGCAACATTTAATGAATATCATACAGTGTATTAATTGTTTAGTCCATATTGGCTAAATAAATAATAAATAGGGAACCGGATATAGCAAACGGTCACAGGTTGGTCGTTGACGGGTGGTTATATAGTTATCTCCAAAACAGTTCTAGTTTAGCTCCCAAGTATTTTTTTTTTCAAAATGTGCGTTTTGGCGTACTTGATATGATGGTACTTTCAAAAATAGTCAATTGAATTAAATTTAGAAAATGTAAATTTTTTTTGTGTTTTGTGTTGTTTTAGGTATGTTGGAAATTTTGGTGGAATCCAAAAAATGGTAAATAAGAATTTTATTTACCTATCGGTCCTATCGTACTTACGCTTTAATATATTAAACCACTTAAAACTTAATTATATAAAGTGATTTCAAACATAAGCATATTAAAGTAACTCAAAATTGACTTTGTTTTCATTCGATTTGTTATAACATAGAGTACACATCCATGATTACATTCACGAGCCACGAACTACACTAGAAACCTAAGTAGGTAGGTACCATACGTTTATACAAAATCTATCAGATCGATATTCTCGATTTTTAGTTATTGATGATCTGTATTTTAACTCCATAGTTTTGCAAATTAAGATTAATTTTATAAGGAACAATAATTTTAGAGAATTAAAATTACGTGTACTGGAGTTAGGTAACCTAAACTATGGGACATTTTTATTAACAACATTATAGAATTTATCGTGCTCAATTTTTTTTTAAGCTATAACTGATAATTTTGACTCATATGGTTTTTACTTTTTAATACACATTACACTTCTTTAATTAGAACGGATTACTTACAAAACTAAACATAATACTAAACAAAAAAACAATTTGAACTAGGCCTTAAAAAATCGTATTTTTTCAATAAATTTACCGACTTAAAAATATGTTATCGGATTAAATAAATTTATTTTAAAACTATATTGATGTATAACTAAATGTGTACTTCATTTATGTTTATTTGTTTTAATAAAGTCGTTCCCATCGTTATAAATTAAATATATTATTTTTCATTTGAAAAATCAATAATAAATAATAAAAATCATTTATTCATTTATTCATTTTCACCCGCACAATGAATAATATCCACAAATATTTATTGCTTAAACGGAAGTTAAACTTTATCAATGAAATAATGTAAAAATATCTGTTTTATTTCTTATTTAGGTACCCAGAAGTCTTTAACATTTTTACAATCATTTTGAACGTACTTACAAGAAAAGAGAACAGATAATTTTTTATTAAGGGGGTCGCAGCACATGTATTTTTCATACGTTTATACTAATATGCGGTGGTAAATTACACAGCTTCGAAATGTCCGGTTTCAATTTTTATACATGTATGAATTCTTTGACAAAATATCTACTTTTTTTAGGAATCGAACTTCAGGAAGTTTGTTTAATTTATTACTGTTTACAGTAGTTTTTATAATTATGGAAACAAGAATATATTATATTCATTTCATTTTTCGCGAAATATTAACATGTGTGTGAGCGTGCGAGAGCTGCGGTTACCCGACGCAGTATTACAGCGATTCTCGGAAACACACACTATTGCCTACACTAATGTTAATTTACTACTTAGACATAGCCCAAAATATGTTCATGTCATGTGAATTGCCTAAATATTACTCCTTAAAATATAATATGCTGGAGCCCATTTAATGTCAAATTACCATGTCTAATAATATTCGTTTAAGTTGTTTTTATCGTGAATATTTGTAATTTGTATACAATATTTTTTTTAGTGCTGAAAATCTAATAAATTAAGAATATTTTTGGATTTTCGTAACGTGGTGACGACACATAAAAAAATTTTGCTTAATTTTTTTATTATTAATAATTTAATTTATTTTATGTTATACAACCCTTGTCATACAATCTATACAATAAATGTAATAATTATAATCACGTAGGTGTTAAAAAAAAACTTATAGGTACTTAGTCGATTATTAAATTATTATTATTAAATTATTAAACTGCTCATTAGCGTCTCTTAGTAATTTTGCTATAGTATATTTTGAATAGGAAGCTGAATTAAAGCATATCTTGAACAATTACATATTAATTTACTTGAAGGATTATCCGGCTGAATGAAGAATGACATGCAAGTGATTATAGGATTTTGGTGTTATTATTACAAAAATTGTTTGAAATAGAACCTACGTAGGTACCTAATTAGGTACCTAATTTTAACCGAGCTTATTTATGGTTGTAAATATTGTAATCTGTAAGTACTTTAGTATTTTGGGGTAATTTACAAACCACAACAACACATACACATACCACATAGGGGGTTAGTTATTATATATGTATATTGTATAAGTAATAAGTTTTCAGTTAGAGATCATAGATGTAAAAAGATCCCATTCTTTGGTTGTGTGGTGGAAGAGCTTGGTAATTCCTACAAAATCTGTTTATGTCTGTGTTCTGAATTTATAGTACCTACCTATATATTTGTGCTTTATAAATCTGATTAGTTTTAACTTCTCCATAATATTATGTGTGCAAATTAAATAAATGTAATATTACCGTCAACCGGGCTGACTTGGGGCAAAAATATTATCTTTTAGTTGTAACTCCATTACGGTCTTTTATCAATATTGATAAAAACATTATATTTGAAGTTCAAAAATATTATTTTTTTTATATTATTATAAACATGATATATTTGAAATGTTATTATAATAATTTAAAACTTGCCAAATAATAATACTATATTAATACAATTATATTATTGTAATGTATTTATATTCAATTAATAGTTATTGTGTAATATTACTTATTACGTTTATAACTTTATTATAATGTTATAATATTGTTATTTTGCTACCTGGGAATTAATTAATGTTCTAAAAATGTTCTGTTGTTATCTTAACAATATTTAAAATCACTTTGTTAGTGTCGCAGCGTAAAATTTTAAACGTAAGTATTCATTTTTATTAATTTTTTTTTTGTCTAATATCTATCATTTTGGAAATGTCCAAAAACTTATACTAATACTCATTGGATGAAAAATTTTACATAAAAATTGATAGTAAAAAATATGTTCGGATGTGTGTTAAATTGACTACTCTATAATATAAATTATTATAATCCTGCATACATTTCAGTAAATTACGTTTAATTTATTTAGTCCAACTTGAACCACTTGGTTACCTACCTGTTATTTAATATCTAACAATTATTATGTTATTATTTTTTAATTTTTAATGTTATTTTCATATTTTAATAGGTACTTTTTTAATTGGTTAACAAGAAAATTACCTACCTACCTATGATTTAATATCTTACAAAAATGTTATTATTTTTAATTTTTTAATGTTATTTTCATATTTTAATACTATTAAATTGGTTAACAAGAATGTTTTTATTATTTTTTTATATGTTATTATACACTTACTTGGTACAAAATATATTCAAAAAATTCAGAAATTTGTCTAGTATTTTTTAAAAATTTAAAATAGTGCCCCAAATTGGTTTAAGTAAAGTATAAAATAAGTTTTTCATAAGAAAAATATGAATGCCCCATGTTGTCACTATTCGGTACAACATGGGGCAAGCAGAAAAATAAAGAAAAGAGACATATAAGGAATAATTTTTACGGTTCAAATGCTACAGAAATTAATAAAACAGACCTTAGGTTAGCTTAACTAAAAAAAAATGTTATATTGAAAATAAGTATAGATTAAATAGTCTTCAAGTTATTTACAATAGAATTTCAAAACTGCCCCGAGTTGGCCCTGTTGACGGTACATTTTTTACGATTAAACTATTATTTATTTATTTACTAACGGGCTAGGAGCCCAATAGAACTATACAATTAGTAATAATAATAAATCTGAACAATATTACATGAACATTAAAGTAAGCAACAATACATAGGATAAAATAAGCAATTTGTGACACACAAGATTAATTTATAAAACAAAAAAAAAACAGATGGTTATAAACAGGGGGCAATTCTTAATATTAATAAGATACATTAACAGAAGCTTAGGTGCTCTTAGTCGTTACCCAAGCGCAACATACGGTTAAATGGTTTATTTCTACCATAGTGGATGTTGTGGAATGGAACAACAAAGGTTGAATTAGACCTAGTTGAGTAAATGAAACTAAATTAAATTTGAGAAAGAAAAGAGGGAGCATCAACACGTCTGTCAATCGGCTTGTGCAAAAACGTTTTAATATAGTTTACATTAATTTAACTATTAAGCTGTAACAGAAAAATTATATAATTTATAACCAACAACGATAGAATTTTCACAATAGTAAAATGTACATTGTACTCTCTAGGTATAAGTACCTGTGTATAATGTAAATAATAATATAATACAAATACCTTCACACTTCCTATTTTAATTACCTTAACATGTATAACATAATATGATGTATTATATTAGAACATAGGTAAACCTAGGAGGCTATGTACAATTAAGTAAATCAGTAGGTAGGTAATATAAATATTATTAAATATTATATAGGAGGTCATATGTGCGTTTTACAAATGGTCTTTAAAATGCAATTTTTCAGAAAAATTAATTTTTTTTATTATGTAATAGGTAGGTAGGTAGGTACTTACTACTTCCTGTGATAATTAAATTAATTTATACGTGGCCTCGTTAAGTATTATTTGTCTGTTACATAAATATAAAATTGTTTTTGTCCCACATGGTTAGCTATAGTTAAGTTTTTTTTTCATATAATTTTCAATTATATGTGTTGACTGTCACTGACTTTTTCACCTATTGCTGTATTGGTAAAATTATACAAGTCCAGGCTGACGGACTCAAGTTATATCTATAATTTGAACTGTTAATTAATGTTCAATAAGCTTATTTTATTCATTTGGAATTACAATAAGTAGTCATTTTAAGATCAAGAAGATGTCAGCCCACTGTTTTCTTTCTCTGGCCCATGCTCAACATAGACAAAATACATTCAATGAATCAATCATTTTTAGATTCTGAGCGGAGCGATGAATGTATTGGTTTTACAATGATGTGTGTTTTTTTTTTAATTTTTTTTAATTTTTTTTAATTTTTTAATTTTTTTTTTTGTGTCTGTCATCACGTTTTGGGACAGTAAAAGTGCTTAGATTTTCTTCAATAGTACCTTTTCTGACAGGAAAGTGAATCTAGTTGGTACTTTGGGGGGTCAAAAGTAAACATTTTCCAGTAGCTTTCAAAAGTACCGTGAAAAACAAATGGAAAATTAAGGAAAAAACGGGAATTTTTACGCAACATTGATTTTCGATAAAATCGATTTTGGTTTTTGGTGTAAGTCTAAAAAAAAATGACGGTAAATACATGAAATTTTTACTTGAATGTTTATATAAGCAGTTTCTATATACCATACCGTTTTCAAAATATTTTAAGCTGTTTACAGACATTTTAAATTTCCAATCTTTTTGGTTTTTTTTTTTTAAAAAATCAATAACATTTTATTTATTCGTTAAAAATTCTTGTAAATTTAATAGAATGCTCCTAATATATTGTTTCAAAGGCACATGCAAAATATTAAAAATCTGTAGTCACAATTTTTTTTTCTAAGCATTCAAAGTTGAAATTTTGACAAAATACGTAAAAATGACGAAAATTTGAAAATTATTTAGAGTTAAAAATTCATAAAATTTTTTTTTTTTAAATCTAAGGTTTTAAATTTTAACACAAGATTTAACGTAAGTTTTTCTACTTTTATCAAAAATAAAATATCTAAAGCAATTAAAATTAAATTTTTATGAGTGTTTTAAGTTCATAATTTTACAACATAGGATATTCACTCGATTTCTCATGTAGCGTTTTTTCTTATTTGGTTGTAATTCAAAAACGAATATTTGTTGATGCATGAAAATTTCACTGAACGTTTATATTCTAATTTCCTATACACCATACAATTTTGAAAATATTTTGATTTGTTTTGAGCTGTTTACAGACATTTTTAGTTTTCAAGTTTTTTAGTTTTTTTTTTATAATTGTCAATAAAATTTTATTTGGTGGGCAAAAAGTCTGAAAATTTAATACAAGCTTTCTTATATATTGTTACAACATCAGTTGAAAAATTTTAAAAATACATAGGCACGATTTTTTATAAGCATTTAAAGTTCGAATTTTGACAAAATTTGTCAAAATCTCGAAAATTATAAATCATTGTAATTAAAAAATTATAAAATGTTCAGTTTTATAACTAAGTGTTGAAAATTTAAAACAAAAATTCTCATAAATAAATCATACTGTAACCAAAAAATCTAAAAATATATCAACATATTTATTTTTTACAGACATTTTAATTTCAAATTTAGACAAAATTTCATATTTAAACCAAGAATAATGATTTTAGTTATTTTGATATAATTTAAAAATATTATTTGTTGGTATATGAAACTTTTAGAATATATTGTTATATTTTATATACACGCAATGGCATTTTAAAATATAATTTTTTTGAGAAAAATGAATTAACCAACTATAGTAAATACTAATGCCTATAATACTAAAATTAATTAGTTTATTCACAATAATATCATCAAATACATTTAGACTTAGTAAGATATTATAGACTGACTGACCGTCTTCCCTCAGAATCGTTTTTCTTATTCAATGATATTATATCATTGATTAAAATCTAACACAATCCATTACAGTGACTCACTTGTAACCTACTGTACAGCAGAGCGACATACACTTATCCGCCCTTTTTTTTTTATGTTTTTGAGTAATTTTAGAGTAAAATCATCCATGGCAAAAATGATGGATAATAATATTTAAGAGGGTATGACATAATGATGTGTCTAAATATCGTCTCAAAACAATTTAAACATATTTAAATTTACAACATTTTTTTTTTTATTTTAAAAGTGGAAAACAAAATCAAATACGTAACAATAAAATATAAAACCAAAATGTCATAGCCTTAAAAATACTATCCTCTATGATTTTTGCAATAGGTAATTTTACTCTAGGTTTACTCAAAAATCAGAAAAATAACGATTTTAGGTGAAAGCGTTTTATCTATGTTGCACGAGGGTCTGAGAGAAAAAACAATTAAGTATTGCGCTGACATACTCTTAAGATAAGCGCCTAAATGCATTAAAAATTTGTTGATTTATATTAGATTTCTGTAACATTTCAATGATGTCTCTAGATTTTAAACCACAGATCCATGAATGAAATTTGTCTAAAGTTAATATGTAAAATTTATATAACATATTACATTTTCTATCAATTATTACTAAATACCAACATTAAATAAAATAAAATGAGACAATTTAAAAATCAAAATAAATGTTATTTCTGCGTACAATTGTAATACTGATATTTTATTTTCATAATTTATTCATCTACAAATGTGTATCTACAACAGTTTATAAATTATAATATATTACAATAATTAATATATAACTATTTTAATAAACATAGATGTCCCATTGTGGGGTAAAACATACATAATATCTAGATACATGGCTCATAAGTCATAATATTCTGTTTTGTCCATAAAATATGTACTGATCTATTATCCATTAAATTATAATTTAATAACATAACAGTTAAAACTAATATTGTCATTATTTTTTCCAATAGTGATAAAAATACGTAAAAATATGTTTAATGTTATCGTCCATCATAATCGTATAATTCTGAATAACGTAGCAATAAATTTGATGCCATAATTTTATTACTCGGGCCATAGGAACTTTTGGGAACTTATAATGTTTGTTAAATGATTAAAAACACTCTATACCAAACGCCAATACATTTTATTATGTAATAAACCTAATAAAGCTAAATAAAAACTTCATAATATATTAGATGTTTATTATTTTATGACAATATTTCATTTGTAAAAACAATTTTTTATTTTTAAACTATATATTTGATAAATTTGTAAACATTAGTATATTGTTAGTACAACTTACAAGTATAAAGCAAGTTTAAACATCGATTAGATGTACAATAATATATGTTATCTAATAAGTACTTATTATAAAAGTAGAACAATATTTAAAAATAATAAATTGTAGATAAAATTATGTAGTTAAATAATTTTTTTAATAAACAACAATATTCCAGTATATATTTTTTTATTTTTAATAGGTAACCTACAACAAAATATATCTTATAAACACATGATTAATGATGGGTATTGAATACCTATAGATCAGTGCTTCTCAACCTGGGGGCCGCGGCCCCCTAGGGGGCCGTGGCTATATGATTGGGGGGCCTTGAAATATTTTTTTTATTTAAAATATTTTCGGTTATTCAGTTATAATATTACCATTATAACCGACCATATGATTAATCATTGTCGATAAAGTCTAATGTTAGATTACTGTTATTAAATAATAATAAAATTGTTATTACATCGGGAAAGTTTATCTCACATTAGAGTTATTAGATTACCTACTTTAATCTTATAATAATAATAATCTATTAAAGATTAAACTATCGAAAATGATGATAACTTTAATGATGTAAAGCCTTTGCAGTACAGTCGCGTTTCTTTGCTCGATATCGTGTGTTTCGTGTGGACGTGTGGTGTTAATAATATTATTTTAAGTTTAAAATGGAAAAGTGGTTGAAAGGAAATATAAAATCAGATACTTCTACTTCAACTAGTAACATAAGATTTCCAGAAACAGATAATTCTAGTTCAACAACCAGCAAAAGAAAAAATGAATTCTTACCTGCAAACAATAAAAAAAAACGCAATTACAATTCAGAATATATAAAATTTGGTTTTATTGCATCATGCGTAAATAAGGAAGAACGACCGATGTGTGTCATATGTTCAAATACACTCTCAAACGATTGCATGAGACCTGGAAAATTAAGTAGACATTTAATTACTATGCACCCCGAACACCAAGTATAATAACTGATCATTTGTCTTCAGTACTAAAATTTTTATCTGAATATTTTCCAAATTTAAATAAAAATAATGAAGACGATTGGGTAAAAAAACCATTTTCTATTTCTTTGAAATACGATCATATTTCATGGGCCGCAAAAGAGCAATTAATTGAAATTAGAGAAGACTCAACTCTTGAAACCGAGTTTAATGAAAAAGAACTTACCGAATTTTGGTTAAGACGACAGCAAGAGTATCCTGTAATTTCAAAAGCGGCTTTACTTATATTAATACCTTTCGCATCAACATATCTTTGTGAAACTGCATTTTCACAACTTCAAATTATAAAAAACAAACATAGATCCTGCATTTCACAACAGTCTTTAGAATCAAACTTGCGTATTTCAGTTTCGAATATCACACCTGACATAAATATGTTATGCGAAAATATGCAAGCCCAACCGTCACATTAATAAAATTAATTCACATTTTTTATTATTATTATTAACCTAGCCTTTGTTTGAAATCAAATCAACATTATTACTGAATATTTTTGTATTTCTTTATAGTTATTATTACCAATTCTTTTTTTGTTTATAATATATGTTTTTAAGTTTTATACACCTATACATTTTAATAATTTATTTGTGTGAAATTGTGAAATAAGTGCATGTAAGTATAGTATATTAGTATATCATTGAAAAAAATAATACTGATGACCTTTTTTTATTTATTTTTTGCTTTTACATCCATGGAAGGGAGCCTTGACAGTTTTACATTAAATTTAGGGGGCCCTATAACAAAAAAGGTTGAGAAGCACTGCTATAGATAATTCAAAAACAATCTTACAATGTTTAAATACACCATACCATTACCAGTAGGTTAGTAGGTACTTATATATATGCAATTGGTATACCTATGTGGCTTTACTATACCTATGCATTTATCTTATAAATATTTATCTATTACCTATGGGCTATGATCTATTTATATATATTATATGTTTTATATTTGATATTATTTCATTTTGTAGTTTAAAATTGATAAAATGTTCAACTTTGATAGATAAGGATTGAACATTTAAAACAAGGGTCCACATAAGTAGGGTATTCAGTAAACAAAAAATCTCAACAATATAAACATCCAGTTTAATTTTATAGTCATTTTATGATAAAGTTTGGACGAAATTACATATGAAATATCCAAATATTACGGTTTTTGTTATTTTATTGTTATTAAATTATATTAAGTAATAATAAATAATAAAAACATAAATATAATATTATAAAATATCCACATTGAGAAACTGTCTGAGCTTAGAATCATTTTTTGTATACAATGATATTATATCATTGAATGCAAATTGAATACCATCCATTAAACAGTGACCCACTCGTAATCTACTGTATAGCAGAGCGACATCCACTTGTCCACCCTTTTTTTTATTAACTTTATTCTACAATATAGTTATTCTTGGAGTTTTAAATCAATATTTTTAAATTTCAAACCATTTCTGTTTTCATATCATTGGAACAATGAAACTATTTTTTTTGCAAGTCACGCAATGCGATACTATTTTAGGGTTTTATTTTAATACATTTATTGAATATTATATTATAGAGAGGAAAAATAAATATTATACAATATGTATGTAGTTCGTCAAATGTCTAATATTATAATTGAGTTTCCGTTATGAAAATTAAAAAAAAAAACAAAAATGTTTGCAAAAATAATTCTTTTGATAGTTTAATGTACATACTCACTAACGTCTGCAGTTTATTATAAAAACAACTACTCAATACGTAAGTGTCTCAGTAGTCAGTAATCAGTAGTTTGGTACCTAACCAGTGCTGCAACAGTATTGGGTGTGCAAGGTGTGCAATGCACACAGGCCTCTAAAAATCAGAAGATAAAATTAAAAATTGCTTGTTTCAAATGTTCAAATTGATAAAAAATGTTGTTTTATATCTAAGATTTGAAAATTTAATACAAGATTCCATATACGTTTTCCCTTTAACAAGTTATAGACATTTTAAGTTCTAATTTGGATGGGACTACATTTTTAAACGAAGAATATAACGATGTTAGTATTAAAATATTGTAATTCAAAAAAATAATTCATAGGGTTCTTATAAAATTATAAATTTCACTATACCATATTCATATCATATTTCATCACTTTATCATGCAATGACATTTTAAAAATATTTAGATTAATTTTAAATTTTAATCTATTAGGTAGGTACTTATTTCTACTATAAACCTATTCATACTGTTCTACAGAAGGTGGTGTTTACTCAAAATTATTAACAATAATAAAAAATGATAGTAATATATACTATTATAATAATTAAATATTAATTAATACAATAAATGAAATGTTTTTGGCAAAAATTAAACCAACCTTCCGTAATACTAATATTAAAATGAGTTACCTGTGACAAATTATTTCAATTATTTCAATTTTACATTAGTAGAGTAGGTAACGTTGATATAATTATATTGATTTGTTGGGATGGTTGATTAAAAAGTAATAACTAATAAAGTAACTTTAACTTCTTTATCATATTTTAATAACAACAATAACAATAATTATATTAATTTGGAGCTTCAAAATAAATCCTTGCACACGGGCCTATGTTTTTAAAGTTTTGACACTGTTCCTAACGGCTAAACCTATATAATGCATTTAAATTTTACATTGTTTAGAGGTAATAAGTTTCAATCCTTTACAGTTTTGTCAGTGATTAGGGGTATTTTGGTTGTATTCAGCATTGTATTATGCTATTAATAAAACTAAAGTATACACGAAAATGTTCACTCGTGCATCTTAATATAACTTGTATAATTTTCTAAAAATACCAAGTGAATCATCTTACTTACGTTTTTGATATGACATTTAGAAATCAAATATTTGAAATGGTATTGTATGTAATTACTATTTAGATAATCAAACTGATATTTACATAGTACATTGTACCATTGATTATAATATGATTAAGTAGGTAGGTACCGATGATTTTACTTGATTAATTTATTCCATTTCTATATTAGGTACGTAATATGTCAGATTTTCTGTAAGTTGTAACTATTATAATACATATTTTAGAATTATACTAATAATGACTAAATTTAGTTGATAAAATCACGTTTTTTAATACCTAACTCAAAAAATATTGATTGTTTTTTTTTTGAAGTATTGGCTACCTACATGGAACGTTTAATAAAATTTAATTTAATTAATGTTATCAAGCAGCAGATTATAAAAGGTATGAATAAAATGAACGACAAGTATAAGTATGACGGATATTGTATTCAATTGAATATTAACAAAAAGCAAGAAGAAAATTCATATACATATTATTATTATTGTATTGTTATTGGAAAACTAACAATATTTATTTTAATACAAATAACAGTTTAATAAAAAATTATTAGATGAAATTTCTGATTAAATTGTCTACTATATATACACGGCCTGCGGCTGCATAAAATATCTCGAGTATATACACTTTCATAGATAAATAAACAAAATTGAAAATATCGAACTAGGTTAGCGTAAATTCAATGACAAAATTTTTTCTCGCTGACATCCCTACTACGGAGTTAAAAACTCAAACTTTCCGATTGCAGAGGGTATATTATTAGTTCTATTATTTTTCACAAGTGCCTAGGGAAAGAAAACACTTTATGGCTTTATGATCTTATCATATTTTTACCATCTTATCTCTTAACTTCCAATTGAGATTAACAATTCTACTTATTTTCATAACTTATTTGTATAATTATTTTATGAATTATGAATATATATTATGGTGTATTTGTAATATTATTATTGATTAATTATTTGTGTGAACTATGAATGCTTGTTAATATCTATTTTAATTTTTTTTATTATTGTAAATTGTATTGTTAACATAAGTTTTATGATCATGAGTTTCACAACTTCTATTCTCATGCCATTACTACTAAAAAAATATAAATAGAATATTATAATATTTAAATTATATCTTCCTGTAGCCAAACAATAGCATTAATCATAAATATCAAATGTCCATAATAATTATTGATTAATAACGAAATGTCAAAATTAAAAATATCAATAGGTAATCAAAAATCATAGATAATGATATATAATATTTCGATATTATCTATGTCCAAAAAATAGACAAAACAACTGGCAAGTTGACTACAGTATAATATTGAAGTCAGCAACCATATGCTAACCGTGGAAATGTTTACAAAATTGGATGATTGATAGTACCTACATTGATTATATCATATAAATATGTACAGGTCTTATCTTATCTATAGAGTTATTTTGTAAACATTGCCCTGTTGGCATATGGTCCATAGGCGTGCGCAAACTAAGGTTACAGAGGCAGCAAGAGATTACCCGGCCCATTCTACAAATTCACCGTTACATCGACCCGTAGTTATACTTTTTTTACAATAGGGTATCAAAATTAAAATTGTATTGGTTTTTTTTACTATAAATGATAGTAATATTTACAATTTAAAATCTTTTTTTTTTATAGTAATCGATTCGTTTTATACTGGTAAATTATATAATCATAAAATATTTATCTACATAGTTTACGTTTACCAAAAACAAATAAAAAGTGCTTATAATTGTTTTATCTACAATGGTCATCATTTGTGGAAAATAATTTTACCGAGGCCCGTTGTTCAATATTTGTCGGCCGCGGTAGCCCCAAATTAAGTTCAGAGGGCAGCATACAGTATACTGCCTCTGCTGCCCCCGTGCCCACGCCTATCATATAGTCGCACGACTTCAACGTTCCTATGATAATGTAAAATGCATTACGCTATCTACTGCCGAGTTCTTTTATATGTCTATGGGCCAAAATAAAAAGATATTAATCTCACTTTATAATATTTATAAATATTTGTGAAGTGATAAGATGCTAAAGATTTATTTATATTATAAATTAAGCTCTCCTGCTTTTTCTCTCCCTAAAAACGCTTATTCTATATTTTTCACCGCCTGAACTATTTTCTATTTCTCCTAAACCGTATAGCATGATGCCACAATACGCAGGTATTACTTAATCTACCTTCTACCTACGCGTAAGCCATCAGCCCAATAAGTTATAGGTATCTTGAAAGGTAAAAATAATATAATAATTAAATGAAACATTTCAAATAGGAAAAAATCATTATGGATTATAAAATAAATTATAACGTTTTACACTTTCACAGGTACCTACATGAAAATCATCAGACAAGTCGCATGTAAAATGACAAAATCAAAATGGCAAAATCTATTTTGTCACGTCATATTATATGTATCCAACCATAACACCGAGGTATCTTAGTTATTTATAACATCTGTAGGTACACTGAGTAATATTACCAAATATAAAAACGACTATTTTTATTATCAATTATAGTTATAACATATTAATAAATAAATAAATCCTGCTATAGATTGAAACGGTCACATAGTTATTGCGTTGACGCGTAAAATTTATAACACTATTTTTCAGTATCACGTTATCCTAATTGTATTTTATTATAAATTATTATTTATATATACCTATTCTAGCTGAATAACCCGGCTTCGCTAGTGTGTAGTTATTGCTAAATGAAATTCTTAAATCAGATGTTTATTATTTACCTTCTTTTTTTTTATTATTATTTTATTGCTCGTAAAATATGATAACTCTTAAAAAATTGTGATTATTCAACTCCTTTTGTATGTAACTCACTGCAGTAAGTGCAACTCAGTCACTCTGGTAGGCAATCCGACTACGTCGGATCGAGGCCGACGCTGATGAGCGGCTATATGTGTAAAAATTCGATTTGCTGCATGCTTGTACTTGATGTACCTGATTAACCTTTGGCAACCAATAAAATAATAAATACTAATTTCTACTAATTATTTATCTTATAACCAATAGCAACGGTTTAAAAACAAATATGTCCATCGTAAAACTCAAAATCCCTGTTTGAGCTCATACCCAGGGGGCCTACCTGGTCCAATTATGAATCTAAACCATTCAAGAACCCCTCCTGGTTAGGTTAGGTCTATTTTTTATTATTTATTTATTTTTTGGTTTCCATAGTAATTATGAAACACTCAATAATATTTAAATCGTTTTTAGACGTTTTTTCATTTTTCATACATTTTGTTGTTGTTTTTGGCCATGTCGCCAGGTGTGCACTTAAGAGACAATAACTCCGGAACCACTTATTGCACAGCGTACAAACTTCACAGAAACTATCCAAATATCAATCTTAATATGCCCTGAGGTTAGGTTTTATCGAAATTGGTTCAGTGGATCTTGAGTTATAAATCCATATATATAAAAATTAGTGTACATTTTGGATACATTTTATAACTCAAGATCCACCAAACCGATTTCGATAAAAATTTCAGATTAAGATTGATGAAATGTACACTTATTTTTATATAGATAGATATATGTACATTCGTAGACAGCGAGGTCTTGTTCGTTAAGTGGTATGGGTGTATGCCGTGCACGATTTATAGGCAATCAGGGGTTAACCAAAAGCTTAAAATAACAAAATTACTATAAAATTAGTATTAATATCAACATTTCAAAAATTAAAAATACATTTTAACGGTCCCATGTACTCCAGGTCCAACAGCCCTCCTCGAGGGAGCCCTGTTTGTATCAATATTAGCCTATATAATACACGTCAACAGTTTTTGAAAAATTTGATAAAATTAACTAACGAGGTTTTGCTACGTAGCCATCGTTATCTACGTCCCACAAGCGCGTTACATATCAAATGTATCTACATTCAACAGACAGTTTGACAGCAGTTCAGGTTCAGTTGGTTTTGTTAGTTTTATTATTACAGTGAGTCGACCTATAATATATTTTCAAGGTGTGCCTATAATAACATTTTTTCTGCGTTACTTCATAGGTTTTTTTCATTAAAAGCTCATAATTCGCTTTAAAGTTAATTATGTCGATAAAATCCTCGGAAAAAGTACAGATAACTTTGCTACTTTTGAATTTGATAATACTGGTCAAATCAAACTAAATTCTAATACATATTATAAAATAACTTAGTTAATGTATAAATAATCAACCAATAAACGATCTGCATCTACATCTATGGAGACTACAAACCTTTCGGTATAGGTTGGATTTTTAAGTTACCTAAAAGGCCTATCAATTTTTAACCATATATTTACTACATATAAAAGGGCTAAAATTATTCAACGGTATTATCTTGGTATGCAAGGTATAGAACAGTGTATACATTTAATATATGTATAGGTAGGTAAACCTAATCATACAATCGTCATTTGTCAGTTACTATAAAATCGTATTGTACATCTAGAAAATCGATTTTGGGGAGAGGGTTACCCACCCTCTCCCCAAAATCGATTTTCTACGGACACCTACCCCACTAGGTTGCATCATGATAATATTATAATAATGACAGTGTGTACCTCCTATTAAGTTTTCACCAAAAATAACCAAAAAAAAATATTGTAATTTTCGCTTAATCTAAAAAATAATGTTGGTTTGCCTCATAAAACTAGATAAAAGGGCACTATGTAATCTACGAAATCTTTTCCTAACAAGAATGGTAATTTGCATCACTTTAAAATAATTAATAATAATTTTTTTTTATTGTATTTTATTCATCAACCACTTTAATTTTAATCGATACAGTTCAAAAAAAAAAAAATATTATTATGTACATCAAATAAAATAAAACATGTTAGTTGATTGAAATTGAAGGTTATTGTCGTTATAACCTATATAATAATATTATAGTATATATTATGTACTTTGTGCGCATAAATGGGTATTATTTCAGTAAATAATAAAATATATAAAATTCAGGAATATTATAATTATTTGTCCAATTGTTCATGTGATTAATAGTCCATGTTATTTATTCACAGTTTATCTGATAAGTCTGGTAAATTTATTAGATAAATTCCAATAATTTAAATTGAATGTGTAGTGCAGATAACATATAATGCCATTATGTTTTCTATTGTAGCATAGATTACCAAAATTAATATTGAGATGTGACGCAAATTACATGTTTCTTTTAAATATTTTGGCTTAGATTAAATCAATATTTGCACTTAAATGTACCTACCTTTTGGTGGCACGAATTACAACTACCGAAATTGGTGAAAAATATCGATATTTTGCTCTAATTATAGGTATATCGTATAGGTATGTTGATCATTATCGTACCTATAGGCTATAAGTAATATATTTTGATATAAAAAGAACGTTTTAATGAGTTGTTTTCAATTCTTACAACTATTATAGGTACCTACCTACAGTAGCACAGCTAGTATAATAACCATCTAAATTTTACTCACAACACACACAATTATTAACGCTTGATATTTCACTTACATAATATTATGTTATGTTCGATTTATTTGCACAGTCAGTAGTTTATGCAAATGCCCATAAACGATGTACCTATTGATACATTATATTGTATACCGACTGCCTACGGCCATAAGTCCTCATAAACAGCAATTATCTTAGAGTTATAGTTTCTTCGAAAATAAACCGCCCTTTTAACTCATTCTTCATGTCGAATTATTCATCAGTTTACATGCAACCCTCGTAGAAATGTAATGTTTACAAGTGTTTGATGCACATACAATGTACATAATATGTACACAATATGCATAATATGAAAATATGGTTTGATAACCGTAGTCCTATGTTTAACAGCCATATATGTACATTGTATTTATATGATGCATATTTGAGTATTTCATAAGTTATTGTACGGTCGAGTACCGGAGTACGAGTTAAAGTTATAAACGATCTATTATAAATACACATATGACGTTTAAATGTTAAACAATGTCTCATTTATAATATCACTCAACAGATATAACTGTAAGTCTGTAAATTAAATAATGTATATCTTAGATTTTGTACAATTATGTGTGTTTTTTTTGTGTTTGGAGAACTTTTTCTAGAATAGAAAAAATTCTATGATCATCAACTTTTGTGGCGTTTTCTGATAACAAATCGGATCTAGTTAGTACTTTAGAGTGGCCAGAATTGAAAATTCTCAGTACCTAAGTACTTTTTAAAGTTCCCAATCAGGAAAACAAAACATGAACATTTGTATTTATCTACCTATTATAGTTTATAGCAATATTAATATAATATTAAAAATCCTACATATAGGCTGACCACCGTCTCCGCTCAGAGTCGTTTACAATGTATAATCATTGAATTCAAATTCAACTACAGATTCATTACAGTGACCCATTCGACTGTATAGCACAATGGTACCCACTTGCCCATATATGTATTGACATTTTATATTCTATATAAGTAATTAACTAATCAATATACTATTATTATGAATTATATAGTTAAGGTGTTATGTTATTATAATTTTAAAATTGTTGATGGATATTTGATGTATTTAAAAAATAATATTTGAAATGTGCATACATCACACTTGGTCGCGAAATAATACAATTAAATTTGACTATTTCACTCAATTTGATGATTATTTGTCGGTACAGTTTGAAATATTCAAGAATAGAATTTGATAAACGATAAAAAATTGTTTTTCTTTACGTTCACTTATCACTTTTTTGTGATTATGGAAAAATAATGGATTTAAAAAGACCATAATATCCTTTGTGTATTTGTGTCATTATTTGTATTTTGATATAGGATTAGAGAAGAAAAATCGAAAAATCAGACGATTAAGACTTGGTCATCTAATTACAACATTATTTTCCATTTCAGAGTTGGGTTTCCTCGATCAATACACAAATACACAATAAGATATCTAAACTTATCATCTATTGAATTCGCGAACCGAAGGTAGATTGTTCTAAAATAATTTAATAACTCATATCTTTATTCTTTATAGTGTTTATTTAATCTATATAATGCCATTCAACCTCAATTCAAGTTTATTCGGGTTTTTGGCTTCAGGTGTTCAGTACATTCAAGTTAGTTAGGGTTGTCGTTTGTTCAACGAACAAAATAATTTAATAATTTAAAATTATTATCAGATTAATGAGAAGTATGAACAGCGAACACTGAACAGTAAGTACAGACACTGTCACTGTTATTATGTAAGTAATTAATTGTTATTGTTACTTGTTACTACCTAAACCTATCTATATAATACGTTGAATAACTATAAGAACCAAACACATATACACTATACTTCACTTGTTATAATATAAAATACACATTCTATAAATAACTCACATCAAAACAATTTAATATAAAAACAGAAATAATTATAAAAGTAATAAAAAATATTAATTACATTATATTAAACACATACTATTTTATTGAACGTAATTTTCGTATATTTTTATATAATATTACACATTCTTGTTATTATTATTCTTAAAATGTTAAGTAAATTGTACTAAAAACCTAAACGTTTGGGTTGGTACCTACTTTACTACACATTTTTTCTGATTACATTCCGAATTATATTGTATATAATTTACGTATCAAATCATTATATATAAATAAACAAGTTGACATAATTAAAAAAAAAATGTTCATTATACAACCAAAATTGTAAGCGTAGGTACACTTTTTGTATTCCAATATGTATAGGGAAAACTCTTTCTTTTATCCTTCAAATTTTGTCTATAAAGTTGTATCCTCAATACCAGTTTTAGTTAGTTTATAAAATAATAAAAATAGGTAATCAATTATCATAATGTTTACCTATAAGCTGGTAGTATAATAATATTTTGCAAATAGTTTCACAGTGAAACTAATGGTTTTACCTTTCACATTTACAAATTACAATTAAGTGGGAGTCTTTTTGTTTTCGGTTTACAGTTTTTGATTATATACCTACAACTTTTATAACGTTTCATGTGAAAATTTTTAAATTGAAAATTGAATACAGACAGTATACTCACTTTACCCTCTAGAGAAGTAAGTGTATGAATTACCTCGGTACTTTTTGAGAAGGTTCTGAAAAAACAGCGAATCAATAATATAAATTATGAAGAATTGATGTGATTAATAATTTAATCATTCTTCTATAATACATCGTGCTCGGCAATCATTTTTTTCTTACATCTAATCAAATTTTTTGTCATGCGTTATTTTTTATAAGTTCGACTAATCGGGTTATTTGAACGTTACCTGCAGCTATTCAAGTTTGATTAATGTTGAGCACTCAGGGCTGAAAAGGGTTTTTGAATCTAGAACGTTGATGGATTTTCACTTCACGGGTACTGAGGTTCGCGCGTTATTTCGGTCGTACAGCGTTTAATGTTGTTATTATAGTTTATATCCGTATGTAGTTTTATTTTCATTTAACAGCTGCGTAAAAAAAAAAAATATCTTTTGTTGTTCGTTCAGCCAAATTGCCAAGTACGAATTCTCCAAAACAAACGAATTTTAATCGTAATTTTTAAAAAGTTATATTTTCCTGTTTTTAACAAACTTTAATATGTTATCACAAAAGCGTTTGACATTTTGCTGAAACATTTGTAACTCGTTAAAAAACAGCTGGTTGTTTTATACGTCCATTATCGGTTTAATGGTTTAAATTCTTGTGTTTTTAGATTAATTCATTAGGTACCTAGTATGTATAGTAAATAACTGAATTTATTGTTATATATAATATTCTATCGCCCGTTGAAATGGCATTGAACTCTGTTTGTGGATTTTATATATCGGATTACATTTTGCATAATGATTCTCACAGTGTTTTCGCATAAAATAAAAAAACAAAGTTTAACATCATAAACATATTATACAGACGAAATACATCGTGACAATGTAACCGGGCGGGGGGGTATTCATATATTTGTACGCATAGATAATTAATATAATATATGAAATTATAATTATATACCTGTTCAGTGTATACTTATAAAAAAATAGTTAAAACATAAACGGTGAAAACGAAATGGCTGAAAGGGCAGCAGCTGTAATAATATAATATGATAATAATAATAATTTCCCATGACTCTAAATGTCAGAATAACGAAATATTAACCGGGGCCAACGATATAATACGGAATCGGCTAAATGGTCATTCTCTATTTTTAATACCGCGTTAATGGGTGTACGACTACAACTGAACGAGACTCGGTATTCCGGTCTGACGGAGGCGGCAGCGGTCTGTGAGTATGTGTGCCCGCGCGCCGAAAGTGATGCATTAATTATATTATATTATAATAGAGCAGCCCGATACATTTAGAAATGTTGTGTAATATTGTTTAAATTATTTCATTCTCATTTTGATATTTTTTTTAAATTTTTGATATTGATCCGCCATATTGAACCTAATCTAACCATGAAACGGAACAAATTGTATAGGTATTATAGGCTGCGTATGAGTTGATTCCCAGGTACCTGGACCCATACCGTTGAATTGATTCCGTGGCTATTAAAAGTTATGTACGAGTTGATTATTTTACTGTTGCATCAGTAACGTAAATAACAGATATTTTAACCCTACTAAAACCGAGAAAAAGAAGTTTTTATGAGAGAAGTGTTGAACAAGTATACTGCATGGTAATCTCGTTACCAGATATCAGTTTTTAAACAAACAATGTGTTTCAAATTTTTTTCTAATGCAAACTAAAATGCAATTATCTACATTTTTTTTACTTTAACTTACTGTTTTACAAACTATGACGATGAATACCTAATATGTTCGAAATAAAAAGTTGTATGATGTTTCGTGAAGATTTTCAAAGTATGAAAAAACTAAAAAGAAGAAAATATTTGAGACTTGTCAGCCAACTTCCTCAAGATGTTTCTTAGTTAACGCTGAATAGGCTGAAGTGTTCATTCAACTTATTATCATATTACTGATCTAAAACAATAAGGGAATCAACTCGTACATACCTCTTAAGGCGCATGTAAACTCCGCCACGAGTAAACCTTTTTTTACTGTAAACTCCGCCCGGAAAAAATACAGGCACTATTGTGTCTATTTTAACGATAGTAGGTAGACTATATTATTTTTATGTGCTCATTATGGTATTGTATTTTTAAATTTTTAACTAAGTCGCCAAGCCAAGTTCATTTTTTTATCAGATTATTTTAACATAAATTGTATCTATAGTTCAGAGACTTAGCTACCTATAAAATGATATTACAACTTTTAGAACGACAAATTTGCTATGCTTTATCAAGACATTTTTTTCATAAATCGTGTTGCTTGCTGTAGTTATTGTTTGTCAATTTAGCATGTGTTTTGGCGCTCTTATCTTTTTATACTTAGCGTGACCCTGTCAGGTCATTGGATTGGATCGTTGGATTGGATAATAATATTATTTAATAAATAGTAATAATAATAAAATTAATAATAGTTATGTTTAATTTGAATTAAATGATAAATCATTGCATACGAAAAACGATTCTAAACGAAGACCTATAATATTAAGTTTATTTTATGATATATTTATATTGGTATTATATTTTTTTTTTTTACTATTAATAATTGTATTTAATTATTATTGTAGTATTTTAAATTTATATCATATATTAATGTTATTCATACTTTTGAATAAACAGTCAACAGTGATTTACCGTTAACGGTGTGAATAGGTTCGTGGTATAAATGATAATAGCATAAAATTAATTCAAATGTTTTGAAATGACATTGTGTAGATATATAAAATGCCGAAATAACTCGCCATAAATTCCGTCAACGTTGTCCATACCATAAGAAAAAAAAGGATAAATAAAATATAATAATAAACGTAAAAGTTTTAAATCTTCATCAAAATATTTTTTAATGATAACAAATTAATTAAAATCGTTATTTTTCGTTTGAATATTTAATACCGTCTAAAATTAAACTGAACATGTCTATATAAAGAATTAACCTTATAAATTATTTAGATTTTTGGTTCCAACATGAAATACTTAATATGAGGGATATTATAAATACCTATTAAGTTTCCAAGTTTTTTGACCGAACACACACACACACATACACACAAAACCACACATTGTAAAATCAATACAATCATCGTCCCGGTCAGAATCTAAAAAAGTTTGTACCCTCACCGGATTAAAACAGAATGCGTCTTATTAAATATTTTAAAAAACAAAGTATTTAAAAATATGGGGTTTAACGCGAATTTTAATCATAGGTAAGTTATTGAAAATTTCCAAAACCAGAATTTGAATAAATAAATAATTTTACTGAGTATACGACAGGGCGAGCATGCTAGGTTAATCACCATATCTGTTATAAAGGTTTGAGCGTACTTTTTAATAATTAATGTTATATTATAATATTGTTGTGGCGCGTATATAATAATAATAATAATAATAATAATAATAATAATAATAGTATGTTGTATAATATTTCACGACGTGAATCTTTAATCTATCTATGTATAATTCCGTGTGATTAATTATACTAAAATACGCGTTTTTAGTTGGGTGGTTTTATTTTGCGATGACTGAACACTTAGAGAAACGGAATAATCTGTTGTAAGATAATATTCATATGCCAACACATTTCAAAATAAAATGACGTACAAACAACAACAGTAATTACAATAATTTCATTATGCACTGTTATAATAAAATATTATACGATACAAACGATGAGGTTGGTATTTATTCTCAAAATGTAAAACAACCATGCCGGTACTCATTTTCTTACGGAATACTTGCAGCGGCATGAATTATTCACCAAAAATGTAGCCACATAATATATAAATATTATATCGTTTTCAGAATTCAATATTCCATGATTATAATCCGTATATTGTATTGCCATGTAGTCGTAAATATTGTTGTACGAGCAAACATCATTACAGTTATTTGAGTAAACGTGAATCGTATAATATTATTATATTTATAATATACATATACAAAATAACCGACAAACAACGACTGTTTATCGTAAATTGTTTTACTGCGAAACTCGATGTTTACCGGATGCTTGGGATTCTTTTGGATTTCGCGTTTAAAAAATAAACTTCTGGTTGCCACTAGTCAACGTTATAGGTATAATATTTCTATCAATATATTAGTTACTGGAAATAATTATGACGTGTTGGTCGTGATTTTAATTTTGGTTTTTAGCGCTGCTAAAATATAACACTAGGTATATTATTATATACATAGGAAGCGTTGTGTGTGTTAATTTCTTAGTTAACGTCATCATTCAAACACAAATTATATTATATTATCCATTACGACGATGTCAAATTAATTTAAAACACGACGCGGTGCAGGTCAATCGATAAAATAATCAAATTGTTATTACATGCACGTCAACCGTTAAAGTTTTCCTAATTTGAGACTCTGAATCGAATTGACATGTGTAAATAGGACGACTTGGACGACATCGACTATAATTTGTACCGAATACCAAAACTAGGTACCTAAAGGTAGATATTATAAGAAAACTGTGTATTTTACAATTTTAATAATTATGTTATGTTACTTATTGTAACTGACATAGGTAATAATATATTATAATGTCGCTTTGAAAATCTGAATTTAGTAGTCCTGAACCTTTACTTTAATGTTATTACAGTGATGTTAATGCTTTTGAGGATATTCTTGTTTAAGATTTTTAGCATGTCAAAGTAAGTATAATACGACAGTGATGAACGATAATGTAATTACGTTATTTAAACAACTGCTGAAATATAGCTAAAGAGCTTAAAGCAAAGCATTAAATTATTTTAGACTTTTGCAGTGTAAAAACCTTCAGCTTTATATAACAAGGCCTAACTGTACTAATGGGGCTCTTATTTGTTGATACCTTAAATTATAAGCAACTTAAGAAACTTCAAATATTATTTAATCCATTCGAAGATATCAAATAACTTTATCGAGGTCAAAATCTATTTTCTTGACAGTAACTTCTTATACGGCATTTATTTTCTAAATATAAAACATTGGTTAACCTCGATTTATTATCTTTTTTAAAAAAGTAAATATAAGTATAAGTAACAGTACATATTTATAAAATATCAGTTTAATAATATGATTTTTTGCTTTGTACTTTTGGACATCGATGTATTAAAAAAGTAGTGCAACTGAAAATCTAATGATGGATCATGGATCATAATATTATGATAGATGGTTGGGTCGACATTTATTTATTATTTAATATATTACGTGGATGGAGAAAAAATCATAATTTACAAACTACAAAATACACTTCACCTAATCGATAAAAAAAAGTAGGTACTTACCTATAATTATGTTAGTGTACAACATTCCTTTGGTATAGGTTCTTGTTATATTTATAAATTGAAAAATCCATAAATCACAAACATGAAATATGGTAATATGAAGAGTGTTTTGTACAATATTTTTGTTTGTTTATTTTTTGATAATGATAATAATAACATTACATCATAATATCATATACCTCCTGGCGTAATCTACTCACACATAATAATTAATAAAAACATCCCTTAAATAAATAACAACCATGATTATTTAAGAAATCTTCTCTGTTCAAACATCTCTTAAGAATAAAATGCTTCTATACAAAGTACAAACAACTATATAATTCATTCTGAAATGGCTCACGGAATCTAACTCTCAAACCAAAAATTTATATCAATCATTCCAAACAATACTTTCTCCACAATAACCTAAATATTTCCACCTCTCTGTACTTGCATCCATTAGCTCTAGAACAATGCTATCCCTACACTATAAATCACTTACTTCTGTGTTTATCCATCATATCTGCACATTTCTCAAACTATTAAATACGAAATTTGTGACGCAAAATCCTTAGAATTAAAAATGTATATACTTATTTATCAATACAATCTTACCCAATAAAGATGAATAGTAGTATCATTTGATGATCCCTTCCATATCACGTCATCCAGTGTTTTTAATAATCTCATTACAAATTTACTTATCGGTTTTAATTTTACAGATTGTAAATAATTTATTAATTTATATAGATGATTATATTTTTAATAAAAAAATATAAAAGTACATAATTTAATAACCATTAATGTCAATTTTTTGTTAGATGTTTGATAAAATCAAAACAACCTAAATAATAATATAATATTGTGTTAAAGATAACTACTATAGAATATTACACGTATTGGGTATACTAATACAAATGAAGTACTTATAACCGATCGTTAATAACAATTATTGTTGTGATAGAGCGTTCACGGAGGTATTATTGATTTTTTCATTTCATTAAAAGTAACCATCTATTATTGTGTGATGGATGAATCGACAGAAAACTATGACAAAATGAAATAAATTCATGTAGTTCAATGTCACAGACCGATCCTGTGACTTGCGAAACGATGGGCAGTTTCTACCTCAGTGATCGAAAAATTAAAACAATTTGGTCGAACATAGTAAGTGCCATATAGGTTAGGCCATCTGTAGTAGGCTATTAATAAATAAATATTTTTTAATGATTGAATAAAAGGATCTCTCAATGTCGCTTTAAGAGTTTTAAAATAGGCAATTTTAACTAAATTTAATAAAAATAAAAATAATATATAATATTTTAAATATCAAATCAAAGTAATGAATTTACATCCAACTACATATTGTACGGGTATTATAAATTTGTATCCGGCCATGTCTTGATTTTGGTACATTATTGGTTGTCACGTGATTACAAAATTGTGTAAAAATGCACTGAAAATATTTTACCAAATGTGGACAAGTTAATGAAAATAATAACTTGAGTTATTTAAGTTTAGATAACGTTAAGAATGATAACCTTTAAGTTAAAACTTTAAAAGCTGATATCAATCAGTATATTTTACTTCATATACGTTTAAAGTTAATACGAAGAAAAATAACTACTAAAACTATATTATAAAGAATAATTAATTTAAAAAGAAGTTAGGTAATTCATTTTTTTTTTAATTAAAAATAATTGTATATTCAATGATTTTACAAAAAAATAAATGATTGATTGGTTTTAAAATACTTTTAGTTATATACATTTGGATAAGCATGGTTTCAACTTTAATGACGATTATTTTTCAAGTTATTTAGAAAAAGCCAAGTTGTGACAATGGATTATTTTAACTAGGTAGTTGAGTTATTTGGTTGATTAGAAAATGAACCAACTATTTACTTTTACAAGTTTGAAATAAATTAACTTTTTGACTTTGCTTTCTCTTTGTAACTAGTTTATACCCTCGTCTTTTGTCGTAACACGGTCGTATTTATATAATTTTATGACACATTGAACAGCAAATGTTTTCACAATTTAGAACCATTTCATATTTTATCATCACATATTCGGATACGCATATCTCGGCTTCTGATTTTATATGTTGGCCACATCTGACCTACAGAATCTTGCTGTTGGATCGTCTGGTTTTCCCGCACAAAAAAATTATAATAATAGTTTTGTGCATAATATTAATTATTATAAGTGGAGCACTTCAGACGTCACGCGTGCTTGCGGTTACAGAATATCGACGCGTTCGGACGACAAGACCGGCGAGGTAAAACTCCAGTGGCAGTCTACATATATAATAAAATGACTTTATTTTATAATAATAATAATATGTTATAATATTATGAAGTCATAATGACGTGGTCGTCGGGTCGCGGGTGCGCGTCGTGTACACACTGGTAATAGTTTTTGGCACAATAGCGTCCCACGCAGCATTTGGAAAGCGGCACAATGTCTTAAAAGTGTTTGCTCGTCGTAAAAATAAAAACGAATATTTTAATATGCAATAAATATTTCATTAGCGAGCGAAGAACATATTTTGAAAACACCGTCATATTATAATATTAACATGATTTTTTTTCTTTTATCGTTTACTTTATGTCTTACACCTATATATATATATAATATATTATATTGTTCACTTTACAGATAATATTATCATAATCATTAAAGAAATCACGAAATAATGTTTTTTGAAAAATATCAATTTTCATAGCCAAAAAATATTTTACGACGATTATTGCAAAACATTTTTTTGCCTCCTAATAAGAACAATTTTTTTTGTTTTATAAGTATTAAAGTGCAGAAATAATAATATTAATGTAATATTGTGTGTACTAGCGATTGGAAAAGGATGACAAGTTACGTGCAATTAATGTAGGTGCAGAATTTTATTTTGAAAATACAGCTAACTTCATTTATACTTAATTTAAGAGTTGAGTCTCAAATTAAAATCGGTATATATGTATCAATTAGTCATCACGTTAAACAGAAATTTGAGTGTAGTATTCAACGAAATCCTTTTTAATCCAAGTATTTAGAATGTACCCAACTTATAATTACCTTACATTATTTATTAGGTAGTTAGATAAAGCAGGATATATTTTTATCAATTATTGGTCTTGATTATCGTTTCAATTTCTTTTTCAATTATATTATGATATTATGTTCTAAGAGGAAAATTTTAAATACATACAATAATCGCTACATCTATGCCTACTATATTCGTCATTATTTGTGTGATCACTCTTTCGAACACGTCAAAGTAAAACTAATGGAGCCATTATACGTTTGAGCACATAACGATATTTTTACCCCGTAAATTGGGAGAATGATGTGGTATTTTTTTTTTCAAATATCACTTTTGGGTAAAAGTTTTAAAATTTTTTTTATTTTGCTTTTTATAGCCTTTTAACGTTACTTACAAGGAGATAGGTATTATGAGGAGGGTTGGATCTATTAATAGTTAACTGTAAAACGTTTTTATTTGCAACTTTAATTTTAAAACATATTTTGATAATTATTATGATGTATAATTATATTAAATCTATGCAAAAAGTAATATAATATTATTAGGTACTTAATACCTATATATAAATATTTTTAACATTATAACCTATTATGTATTAATGTACCAACTTATTATATTAAATATATAAAAATCAAAATTCTTTATTTTAATCTTATGTAATTTTTTTTTTTTGTAATTTAGTGGATAACAGTACGGGTATTGTATTGTTATCGTTAATTTTATTGTATCAAAACGTTCTCTGAAATTATGGTTATGCGTAGTATATGTACCCAAATATATTTTATTCTTTAATATGTTGTGTCTATTTGTACCCAAACTTGTTGGATTTTGGGTCTGTCAAACGTTCACCGCTCGACCAATGCCACGGCGCGGTGGTGATGTCTTGGCAATGCAATATATACGCGTAGGAAACGAACTGAAATTCTGGCGGGCGGGTGAGGCACTCGCGGAGACGCGTTGTCGTGCGATTGGGGATTGCTCGCTTATCGATTGGCCGCAATCGATAAGGGGACATTTCATTTAATGGATTTTTCTGAGGATTTAGGAGCTTAGGTCGCCCGGGACACGCGTATATAATAATAAATAACATCGGAAATGAAAAGAAAACGGACGTTCCGGTCAGGTGAGGTTGTATACTTGTATACATATATGTGTGTGCGGGTCGGTGAGCTGGAGAAGGCTGTGGGGGACGTATATGCACGAGAGACGGTTTAAATTCTCGTTTCGGTATTATTTACCAATCTGCTCCTAATAATACCTTTGTTTTCGGTTTACTACCTACGACATAGATAACGTCTTAACCCGGATACGTGTACCCATTATTAAAGTCGATATTACTATAAATCGAGAAACGTTTTCGCGTTCTTCCGGTAATGGGTAGGTACAGCCATTTCAGTTTACGTTAATAATAATTGTGCAGTAGTTTTCGTCGTTTAAACGACACGTCGAACAATCCGCACAAAAAATAAAACATAACGAAAATACTATATTGTGTATATGAACCATGTTGCACACGATAGAGCATTATTATTATTATTATTATTCCGAAAGTGTATCACATAATATAATTTTCAAATGCGTGAATAATAATTATTGCTACCTATCTAAAAGCCGTAACACACGTGTTATCAATTATCATTAAAACAGACACAAGTGCGCGCCGCACTCACCACATCAGCTAACTGTATATTATAATATAATATATTAAATTTAGGTACTTATATAATATTATCGTGTCATAAGTCGACAAGTCATAATTATTATGTTGAAAATATTATATAATCGTTGTCATTCGTTTTTTTTTTTAGTTATTATACGATAATTGTGTAGGTATTAAAAATTTTACAAAATTGTGCAAGCCAACCTATGCACTTAAATTACATACTTTTTCTATTTTTTATTATTGTTCATAGCATCAACTACAATAGTTATTAGATTAACATAAATATTTACATTACATTAAGTTATACATTTCGATTTGTAAATTATATTAAATATACCGCATGTACAGTGTAGGTAGGTATGTAGCAAAAATAAAGTAGTGTAAAATTTATAATAATATATTATTATTATAGAGGGTTATTGTTTTATCATCATTACCATGCATATTATAAAGTAAATTTTCAGTACATTCGTAGTAATTATTCTTTTGTAAAATTTAAAGAAATCGACATATTAGTTTTAACATTTGCAGTTTCACAAAAAGTTTTATTTTTAATTCTCGCGTTCCAATTTTTCTTTTTCAAATGATTCGTTTAAATCCTTAGTTTTCAGTTGCTTGAAAGCTTTTGGCTGCATCCTGTGTTTACCGCGGTGTTGAAAAATGAAAATAACGGTTTTGAACACGGAATATTTAAGTCTACTTTTCTAAATGACATCGAATATTTTAAATTCCGTATTGTATACAACTTACTGAATTATTGTGTATATCAACTTGTATAGGTGATATATTTATTATGTATACGGTTACTGAATAATAAATTATACTTTATACTCCGCGACAAAATATTGTAATAAGTACGCCGCTGTGCGAAAATACATTTTAAAACAGTCTCCCGCAAGTCTCCTCTATAATGTCGTAGACGGCTGCAGTGGTTGTCAAATATTGTTTAACCATTAAATAATATTAGCATACATTTTTGCCTGTACAATAATACAGTTCGAGATAATAATGTTTGCAATCAACGACTGTATAAAATAGTTTGATTTTATCACAATCAATATTTGTTTTTATTGATTGATTAATAATGTCAATAGTGTTCACTGCAAACAGCGGTAGATATATTAACATACATTTATTTTAATGCGCACAGATGAGCTGGTGACACGTATAATGATGCATTACGCAATACTATACGCGTAGGTGCTTTATGTAAAGTAAACATAGATTAAATATAATGTACTGGCAGTGTTGTAATAATTTCATTATTATTAGGCACGCAAGTAAACAAAAATAAAAATATTAATGAGACTTGTGCAGAAAATGGAACTATTAAGTGCATTATTGTGGCATCACGATTTTACGAATTTTTTATCCACAAGTGAAATAATCGAAGATAACCTACACATAAAACTATAACCTGCCTATATGTATAATTTAATATTTATTTAAAAATAAATATTGACTTTTTTATACAATGTAAATTAACTTTAATGTAAAAGGTTACTGTAGGAATGTTTTATTATTTAACATATAACTTCTAATGATTATTATTAATACCTACCCTAATTCCCAGTTCCCCTATTATATTACCTACAATGATACATCAATACAACTTGAATTTTTTTACTTACCTGTGGACTGTCTCCTAGAGTAAATCAGTAAAACTGTCTTATTGTATAATGCTAATTTTTCACAATGCAATGAAATCAAAATTTATTATTTATTCAATCAACAAATATTTTCACATCCTAACAAAATTCCCACCCTCCTAAAATTGTTTACGGCAATTTCTCCAAAAAAAATTAAATTCTGCCATTGAGTTCAGTTTATGTATATATTATATATTATATTTTGATTTTTTAAGTTTCAACCTACAATTATTATTATTATAATTTTTTAATTAATTAGTGCCTGGCAACTATAATCATTAAGTTATTGTAGGGGTTACGTTTGTAACAGTTAGTATTTTAGATGTGGTTGGTTGGCAACACGTGTATGTGGCAATGTTTTTGTCATTATAGACCCGGATGGTCACCCATCCGGGAACTAGTAGCAGCGGTCGTTGCTTACTCTCAATCACGTTGCGTGATTGATTTCAGCTACTGCGCCGCACCGAGCCAATTACAATTATTATTAATATAATATTCATTGTATGTAGCCATGTAGGTATTCGATATTTTAATAATAACAATAGTTATTGTTCTATTATTCAGTTTAATGAGTTCATAATTAATTTATTAGTTAGGTACTAAAAAACAGTGGCTAGAAAATTACGTAATAATTTTAAAAAGGCATTTAATTGATCGTTATTTTTTTAAATTATAATTTTAATATGATTAAATCTTCCGTTGAGGTGAAAACATGTTAATATCTAACCAGTACAAAGGAATAATTGACCGGTTCTACACCGGTTGGATACCTATTACCTTCGATGGCACACCATAATAACTTTTTATTCGTCTTAATCTCATATAATATAGTTAAACACCTATATCCATGTTTCCCTTAATTATATTATTTAAATTAAGATATTAAAACAATTATAAAGAATAATACTATTATTGTGTTGTCAGAAGCTTTAAGATTCAGAGTGGAGTTATGAATGTATTGTGTATACAAAGGTGTACCTATGTTTTTTTTAAATTGTTGTGTTTGAAGAATCTTTTTTTAATAGAAAAATACTCTGATCATCAATCTCGATGAAGGTTTCTCGTTGTAAATTATATTCTAGTTTTCAGTTGGTACTTCCAGGAGCACACAATTGAAAATCAAATTTCTAACTACTTTTTAAAATAACAAGGTGAAAAATTCGAATATTTCTTAAAATTGTAATATTATTATTAAAATTATTGTTTAGTAACCTTCGCTCAGGAGCGTTTTTCATCGTACCTACCTTCACAATAGTTTATCATTGAATTCAAATTAAACACATCAATTACGTTGTGACTACTCAATGGACTCCTACTGTACAGCATATAAGCGGTTACAGACTTTCCTCTTTTTTTAAAATTTATTTTGCTTATATACCTAATTTCTGAGTTAACAGTGGGCACTCAGTGTTGTTAATTTTTACGGATTTAATAATAAACGCTAGGTTCGCCGTTAGTTCACAGCTCATAGATTACGTAGATCATGGACAATTAGCATTTAGCTTTCGACATTATAAACAATCCCATTAAAAATGCATGATTCTTTTTTTTGTAATATGAGTTATACTGCCCACAATATGTGAACTATTATAATCGGAGCAAATTTGATTTTTTTTTAATAAGAATTTTTATCCTGAGAAAGTCATTGATATTTAAAAATAACTATAAAAGAACAGATAATTAATTGTTCTATAATATATCATATCTACTATTATTCTTTATAATTGTCTTAAGAGGAGGTTTAATGATTTTAATTTTAATAATGTAATGACAATGAGTGATATGGCTGCAAATAGTTTGAGCACATTTACCTTTTTATAACTATTTTGTGCAAATAAACATAAATCGATTACGCACATACATTTTAGCTACCTGTGACGAAAAACCCTAAAAAGTAAATTCGTTTGCGTACAGATTTTAAGTAGTTACGTGACTTTCCCACTGACGTACGAATCAACGATTCATCAGACTACAGTCACCAACATATCGTTTACTCTGAAACTACCTACGTAAAATCCAAATAATATACTTGAACAGATTAGCATTTAAAGCAATATGGGTACTCGTACATTATGTATTTTTGTTGTGAGCAAACAATTTGTCAATTTTCAGGTAAAATATTTTGAATGTGCACAAACAAGTTTCACCGGTGTGAAATACGGAGAGGGGCCTACTATATTTTACGCGTGTAAGACTGAGTACATTTTTTTTTACTGATGTGCTTGAGTTAATAGTTGATTTCCGCACTTGGAATCAAAGTCGTCTGAAACACTGAAAGACACAATAAAATACCAGAAATCAAAATTTATCACCCATTGAACTCCATGAAACCACTTAATCGTATTTTACATTCTTAAACAATCAAAACCTTATCTCCGTGTATTAATTTATAGTCAAAATGCCACATGTGTCATACAGATAAATCTAATTTTTATTTCATGTGAACTCTGCAATTATGATACATTAAAGCCCAAGTACTATTACAATTGATTAATCTTATGTTTCAAATATACTATATAATATTATATAATTGTATTTATTTGTTTTAAAAAAAAAGTTTATTTTCCGAAAATCATAAACTGCAAAATCCTTAAAAAAATAATTTGTGCTACTGTAATATGAGTAGATTTATTCCAATTCAAAACCATTTCTAATAGAATTACAACAGTTGTCAATCAAATAATAATAATAAAAAAAACATTTAGGTACACAATACATTATGTAATAGAAATAATAAATTATTCCGATCAATAAAATATAATTTATTTTTTTTACATTGGTTAAAGGTACTCGTGTTTATTAAATTTTAAATTACTATTTTTATATTAACTAATTGAACTATAAAAATCAGACTTTCACTTAATTTTAAATGAAACTATGGTGTGGAGAATACAAGTATAATGGGTTTAGTTATAATTGACTTGTCAAAGGTAAATTACATATTTTGGGTTATGTTAATGGGGAATGACATATTTTTTACCATAAAATTGAACAATGAAAACAGATTTTAATTTACATTTTAATAAGAATAATTCTAATAATGTGTTTGCTATTTTAAAATTGATTAAAAATATAGGTACCTATAAACAATTTTAATAAAACTTGTAGTGATGCCATCAGTTATAGCTGTAACCTTTTTTATTTAAAATTACTCTATTAATGAAAGATGGAGTGTCATTGTTGTCGGCTTGAATCGTTGTTTAAATAGTCTGTTAAAAATTTAAATATTTTCCACTGCCGAGAATTATTACGAATGCTTTCATCGTGGTCTACGTGTTATAAATTTTAAGCTTGACGAGTAATTTCAGGAATCATGGAAAAAAAATTCTTTAGTACTAAAATATCGACATGGAAAATATATTCAAGCCATAAAACGTATCCGTATATAAAATATGTATTATTATTATTATACGAAAATATAAGTAGGGGCATCAATGTTTCTGATTATACCGTACGCAGTAGCTAAGTCTGATGGGGATTCGACAGTATTTTAAATTTCAAAAGTGAATATTTAATAAGTTTCCTGCACTCTATAATCTGTATACACAATATTAAATATATCTATCCACATTATATTATTATACAGGATGTTTCACCAATCATTCTCACCCTTATTTTTTTTATTAATGAATTTTTTCAAATACCTGTTTTTAGTGAATTATTTAATAATATTATAGATTTTTTTTGTACTATTTGTACTAACCACAAAACACTCCTTAAGTAGTAGGTAATAAGAAAGCTCAAGAATTTGAAAATATCGTCTTAATGTATTTTTAAATACCTATATCAAAAATCAAATTTTGAATTACTGCATCGTGAAAAAAAATGAGTGACTAACAAGCATATTGGCGAATCGCCTTGTAAATACGCGTAGAGTGATTTGATTAGAAATTTGTTTTGCATATTATCGAATTACGCGAAAATGTCGAATAAATAATTTTTATCCGCCAACCACGTGGGCACGAATCATTTGACTCGATTAAACTCGTTTCCAATGAAAAATGTTTACATATCAATTTATTAAACGCGAATTCGCACATGTTTGAATAATACCCGGCCTGCGAAATCTTGGTGTAATATGATTATTATGATTTCTATGGCGATATTTATATAACACGACGACATCATAAACGATATCCCAGCTAATACCCGTTTAGTCGAATGCTGACTCGCGTATGTGCACAGTCTGTTTACATTATAATAAGATAATAATATTATACGTAGGTAGGTAGTAATAAATAATAACTATTATTATTATGCGTAAAACGTTCGACGTTGAGAATAATAATTGCTGCCGACGACCACGGCGGCGCTCGTGGGTACGTCTCTATAATGCGTTTATGTAAATTCGACCGATTTTGCGAATTAATACGTTTAAGTTCACCGCCGGGTAGGTAGCTCTACAAGGGTAGGTATAATACACGTAGGTAATATGCACATAATATTATATAATACGAAATCACTTCTCGTTGGTTCGGTGTACCCAGCCCGGCAACCATACGTTACACCGTCGTTACCGATTCGGCAATTCCCGAGTTCATTTTACGTTCTGTATATCATATTAATTTGTTATTCAAATATTATTATTTACGTAATAATAATATAATACACAATTAGCAATGAACGATCGAAATTAAAACGACTATCAGCAAATGTAATAATCATCACTCATAAGAATTCAATGAGAAAAGAAGAAATCGTATTAATTGACCACGTACATAGACCACACTACTGCACGTTTATTACTATAGACTATAGAGCTTGGATTTATATGTAAATACATATTTTTAATGTGACTAGATAATTCAATTCAGGCGATTCGTTTCAAGTGGATTTTAATAAAATGAGCTAAACTCGATATTAGATATTTTTACATATAATATTTCGTCATAAAAATATATTTTTAAATATTCCTCACTAATTTAATTTTTTCTTACAATATATCAAGATACAATTTTGATACATATGATTTTAGATTTTTATATTTTATCGTAATTTCGGGACTTTATCATTAGGCTATCGAGTTTTATGATGCGGGCAGTTTTAAAAAGCGATTAAACTATTCAGAAAAGATGATAAAAAAAATAATTTAATTTATATATCAGTCAAATTTGGTTTCTTAGAGGATACAATAAAACAACTAGAAACACGTAAAATGACTTAAGTTTAAAGTTTAGGACTCATAGAAGAAACTGTTGAGAACTTAAAACAAGTACAAGGACCATTTGGAGAGGCTGTTAAAGAAAAAATGCAGTCTATAAATAAAACCCTAGTTTAAATTCCATAAGATAAATCAGAGACTGACCTCACTCTTTTGGACATAACAAACTGGAAATTTGCACCCATTACATATGTTGAGGCCAAAGGTTTTTCAGTCAGTATAAATCTGTGTTACGACCAAATCGTAGGTCATTTAACTTCAACGATTTGAGTAGGTATGTAATATGTTCTCATTGCAATCAAGAATATGGTTTAATTATATAAATTTTACTTTTAGTATGTTTTTTTTATAATCTTTCATATTTTCATTTTTTATGACTTATAAATCAATTTTTTATTGCGTACATATTTACATATGATGGTTTTTTTAATACATTTAAATCTGAGCCCTACTCATTACCGATTCCTGAGTTCATTTGGCGTTAAATATAATATATATATTATTACTATAATATTATTATATGCAATAATCCAATAAATAGTAATAGACAATATTAGCAATATTATCGTCACATCAATCCAAGCAAATTTCGTGTCATTTCAAATCTCGCGAAGCGATAATTGCAGTCGAATAGTCGATCTCGAATCATATTTGTAAATAATATATAACTCTCAGCAGCGTGCGTTTACAACAAAAATTGAGGTTCTTTAATCGTAAACTAGATAATATATCATAAAATATGATATTTAAAATTGTATAGGTATACACTCCAGTTAATATATTAAATATATCACAAATATTTGGAGATATACAAAAATGTACATTACAAAAGTTATAGTAATATTTAATTTAATTTAATTTACATCATATAACACATTTTAATTTCGCCAACAGTTTACAAATAATTAAAAAAAATCCGAAAATTGTAAAAGTTCAAACTTTAAGTGAAAATAAACTATGCATGGTTAAAATTAACTTTATCCAATTGGTCCAATATTTTACGTAGTTAACTTTATGTATTGTAAACCTGTGTACCTTAATTTAGGGAATGAGTAGAAAATGAGTTGAAATTTAGGTAGTAGGTACTCATTTTTTTTAAAAAAGTCTTGTCAGTTGAATTTCCTGAGAAAATAGCTCCATAAATATATATATAATATGTTATGCGCCTGAACGAGGGGGCGGGGGGTTGTCCTTAAAATATTTAGTATAAACATAAATAGCTTAAATAACTAGCAGGTTAAAAAAAATGTCATCAAAGAAGACGTGACTTTCCTCCTTACACTGATGTGACGTCGTTAGGTACATCGTACATGCATTCACCTTTGATTATAATATATTAAAATATCATAATGCCAGTGGCGTACTTAACTCATTTAACGGTGCTTGTGGTGGAGTCTGTAGGGAATTTTACATAGTTTAACGTGGTAAAAAGACTAACACGCGATAATATTATTATTTTATTTAGGTAGGTATACGACATTACGATCATCCTCGAATCCTTTGCTTGACGATCAAAGTAGGAAAGATTTTATTTTGTCTTTCGATTTAATATTACATATTATATAAATTCAAAAATAATGGAGCATTTTGATCATGAGCTTGGTGTTTATTCAAGTATTGTCAAACATTTTTATAAACTGCATCTCTTTAGACTTTGATCGCGTTCGTTTTTCCTTTATGTGATTTCCTTGAAATATACTAAGAAATTCGAAAAATTAACCTTCTAAAGTACAATGGATCATACACAAAGAAACTGTGTATGAATCGTTTCGAGTTTTTACTCACGGATAATATAATAAGTGTTAACCGAAAATGTCTTTTTACATCATTGTAATACCGGGAGTTGTCTAAAATCCGTTCAGGATAAAAAAAAAACAGCGTTCACCACTTTCCTTCTCTATATTAAAATACTTTTCTGTATATATAGGTACCCTATTACAGTATTGTTAAGTGTACTTTTAAAATGTACGTTAATGCATAGATAAAATATTATTTGTAATTCTAATACCGGAACATTTATATAAAAATATATTTCTAAATTTTAATATTTTTCAAAAGCATTATGGTGTTTTTTTTTTTGTTAAAATGGGCTTAATATTTAATACTTCGTGGGCTCAGAATCAAAAGGTATCATCTCAGAATATCGAACAGTACAGGGGATACTTACAAATTTGTTACTTTTAAACTGTAATTTTTTTTTTTTTAATGAACGGTTTTCGATGATGGTCAAATATAAAGATTAACAGAGTTGTTCCACACAATACGGATCCTTTTGGTTAATACAATTATTTTTCACTTATAACTGTGTTGTTCTAAATTAAATAAATGTTTTTCGGAAAACAAAATTCGGTTAAACAAAATAGGAGATAGAGTGCATTTTAACCCTCCCTCTGTATATCGTGACCCCACACGGCCACACAGAAAAAATATACTTTTATTTTATTTTTTAATCGATCGTGCTGTATAGTGATATAATGCGCACTCGATCAAACCATTATGCGCGTATGATATTAAGTGCGGGCTTCGAAACAAAAGGTATTATCTCAAAATATCGATTTGTTCAGGAGAGAAATACTTTCAACTTCAAACTGTAATATGTTTTTTTTATACCTGAAAGACCTTCAATGATGGCCAAATGTAAAGATTTACAAATAGTTGTTCTACACATGGATCCTTTTGGTTGATAATATGTATTTATTTTTCACTTTTAATTGTCTTTTTCTAAATTAAATGGTATACCTATGTTTCTTGGAAAACGATGTTAAAACCAAAATGATAATACGTATGGTGGTACTGTTCAGTAGGTACTATTGTATAGAATTATTTATTTTGTAGATTAATGTACAGTAATTAATAAAATCATTAATATTGTACATCCTATTTTATGCTCATTGTATATATGTTTGACGCAATACAGAATATTAAATAATACTCATTGGTTCTAATGCCCATAAAACTTATTTATTTTTAAGCTATATATAGTTAGTTATACTATATATGGTTACCTAGGTTTATTTTTATCACTATTAAATATTAAATTATTGGTTTGTTATCTATGTTTATTTAGAACCTTTTAGCTCTTTATAGTTCTTTAAATATTTCTCCTAAATGGTTGTTTTTGGGTTTTGATTATATAAAGAATTAATAACCAAACTTAAATCTATCAAAAAACTGGATTTAAAAGAAACCTATTGGAAAAATGTTGGTTCCGAGCCAACAGCGTATTGTATTATTATATTATATTGAGTTATAGGGGCAAAATTTGTTCTGACCTATAAACTGACTATTATACTATTGAAGTGCAAAGTTAGTACACGATGCAAAGATATTGGCTTTTCTGAAATAAATAAAAATATATTAATGGTAATAGTAATATAAACAATCAAAATAAAACTTGATCCATGTATATATTATATATTTTTATTTATTTGTTCTTCGTCAATATGGTTAATGGGCCCCACTGAAGAATTCCGTATTAAAACAAAGTATTTCTTGGAATCTGCAGGAAGTTAATATTTATTATTAAAAATAAACAGAAAATAAATCTGTTCAAAAAATATCGGAAATACTAAAAAAGTGTTAAAATACAAAATGCGCGTGCATGATATAATAATATATATATATAAATGTTTATGGACTATATATGTAATGTCAATAAAGTCTGTATATTATGTTTGTGTATACAAGCGTATATACGAGCGAGTTTAAAGAAATATAGGTACCCATATTATATATATATATAATATGTTACATCAAAGATCGGAATTATTTGCGAGAGTGCGCGCTTTTCCGAGTATAAGGGGTACAGTGGGTACACACTATAAACGTACATGTGCCTATATAACGATATTCAATCGCGTAAAATGTAATGTACTTGCGCTATATAATATCATACGAGTATATCTTCACTGATTAAATAATAAAAATAATAATACGATTTGATATCATTATTTTACGACTCTACGACCGGATATTAGAAAAAAAAGTACCCTCTTCGATCATAATTTTTGTCATGGACTTGTCACACGCATATATTTGTCACCACTCCACTCCGCACGTGTTATATAAAACGTTACTACCCCTTAATCAATATACGTATAATATAGAAACCGGCAATCACGTGTATAATTAATAAATTATTAAACAAATTAATAATTAACACTAATAATGGGTTTAACCGTAACGTCGCATTGTGTCATATCGCTGTTTTTTTAAATTTACTTTGTAATAATTATTACCAACAGTATATATCACATTAAAAAGATGGGCAAGTGAATACCGCTTTGTTGTACATTATGTTTCTCGTGGGTCACAGTAATGGGTGTGTTAAATTTGAATTCAATGACTTAAAACCATTATACCTACCAGGAAACGATAATAAGCGGAGATGGTCTGCAGCCCATATTACTTTAATAGTAGTGTGATATTATTATATGACACTATTACTATTTAAGTAATTTATTTCACTATTAAAAAAACGTAGGTCGAGTTAATTACTTAAAAGGCTTTAAGAACCCACGAAATATATTTTTAAATCACAAAAAAAAATAACTAAAATAGTTATTCTCGATTTAAATTTGTAATTTCCTTATAATTTTAATAATCTTACTCAACTTAAAATATATATTAAAAAAACTGTGTATATATAATTTTTAGATTTTTTTGTTTCAGTTTACAATACTTATAAGAAGCCTTGTTTTACATTTTTTATTTATAGCTATAAAAATGAAACGTTTACAAAATAACTACAAAATAATTTGAAAATTCTCGAGGATTTAATAAATGTTGTCAAAATTTGAACTTAAAATACTCAGAAAAAAATGAAGTGCCTATGTATTTGTTATATATTTGAGCTCCCATTAAAAAAACGTATGAGAAGCTTCGTATTCAATCCTAAAGCTTTTTGACCCAGCAAAAAAATCGATAATTATATATAAAAAAAAAATTGTTATGCCTAAAAATGACAAAATATTATGAATATTTTTATCATGTACAGAAAACAGTTATTGCTAATATTTGGAAAAAAAGTCAAGCATTCGGTATGTACGGTTATTTCTTTTTGTAATACGCTAAAAAAACAAAATCGAATTGGTCAAAACTGGTTTTGCGTTAAAAACTGTTTTTTGTTTATTTTTTTTTTGTTTTCCTCAAGGGTTTTGAATCAAAATTTCTACTGCTTATCGTGTACACAGAAACACACAAAAAAAAAACACCACACACACACACACACGTACACACATTATTGTAAAATCAATGCATTTGTCACTCCGTTTAGAATCTAAAATGTGAAAAGGTCGTCATATTATAAACATACTATTATGTTAGGATTTATTTTTATTTGTATCTCCATAATAATGAGTGACTGAAAGTAACTTGAGCAAATGTGTAACGTTGTATTATAATCCGACACGGAGGAAGCGCTGTGTCTACATGATAATATTATTATAAAAATATATAATAGTAATAATATGATCTATCTTTTATATTATGTATTTCTCACATCGTGACACTATACTGTGTGTATCGAATTTTCTCGAATAACTATTTATGATACAGTACAAAACCCTCATGGTCATTTATCATAAATATTTTTCGATTCCAAGCGAAGAATGCATTGGTCATACATTTACAGTGACATTTTTTCGTTATTTGATTTTTCAACAGACATTTTTTACGTGTATAGTTTTCAAAGAAATCGAGTCTAGTTGGTATTCTGTTTTTGATTTGGTCGGTAGTTTTCTTGAGCCCGGCAAAATATTAACAGTCGAATCTTGACAATATCGATGACATTTCACTGAGTACGACTTTAACCGAATTTCAGTAGGAATGGATTTATGATTTGTTGCTGTACAATTCCAATTTCTGCACCGAGTGGAAAAAGTTACAACAATTTGTATTATTCTGCAACCCGGGCTTCATAATTTTAATTCGACATTATGAATAGCGTATTTGTTTGCTAAAACTTTTTACAAACTTTATTTTATTTCTTTAAAGTTTGAATCGTATCAATAACTATATAATGATAACATATAATTTGTTAGTTTCAAAAACAACGGAAAAGAATATTTATTCTAATCAAATACTCAAATTGGTACTCGCAGGAAATTATTCATTTTATTATTAACAAATAACACCTTAAAAAATAAATACCCTTATTACTTGACATGTAAATGTTTAGTAAATCTTTCAGTAATAATGAAGAATTTCAATAACCTGAAACTTTGTTGGATTAGAAAAGAAAATTATATAGTTATAGGCTATAAATACGTTATATAAAGGAAATTGAATTTATACTATAACAGTTTTGAACTTGGAAAGGTATTGCTTTTTGCCTATAAACTAACAACAGAACAATTTATCTATGTATATATTTACACGTAATTACGTAAACCATAATACTATGATAATAAAGTAACAAATTAATATTTCTTTCGATATTGAAGAAATTATGGAAATTTTTTATCTTATATAATATAGGTACATATTAGGTAAGATATCTCTGTAGCGGTTCCTTCAATTTCCTCTTAGGTATATATGATATATTAATCTGTGAATATACGCTCCTATCTTATGTATTTGCTTATTCCGGATAATCGTTGATTGATGATGTACTTGAGACATATTTTGAAATAGTACACGTGTAATACAAAACGTAAGTCTAGAACTCAATTAAAAGATATGGTTTCATATGTAACTATAATTACAATATAATATAATATATATATCATATATAATTTTAATTATAATTATGCTAAAAAAAATGTAAGTTATCAATTTTAGTTCAGAAATATGATATTAATTAAGTTTTTTTTTACCATTATTCATAATAGGTAATAATTATATCACTCGAGTTAGTAAGTATACGTATTTGATTTTGCATTATTTATACTGATTATAAAAATTTATAGTTACTCGTGTACAGTAATACCTATTCTGTTTTAAATAAAATCTTTATAAATTAAAAAAAAAAAGCACATACCTAAGTATAATATATCTACCTGTTCATATAATATTATGTACTTGCACTGGTTAGGTGTAAAAAACATTTTTTTATGCACCTTTACAGACTCAAAATGGTGTACTTTCCATACTGAATGGCTAACAAAAAAATGATTTTACTGTTTACAATATTTATTTATTTATTTATTTATTCTAATAACGGATCGATACAATCGTTATAACGTCGACCAGTGCGCAACGGCGCTTCATCGCCGACATCGTAGTAAATAACAATAACGGAACAGTGATTTAATTTTTTTGGTTCGAGTTTTGTTACCAAATTATAGGTACATAATTTGTAGTAAACATAGAAAAGATAAAAAAAACAATTCGCAAAATAGACGAACGTAAAAAAACCACACGCGTGTAAGCGAGCCACTGCATATTTGATGGTGTTGTGAATTATTAATGATTTGACCGTGATACGTCGAATGAAAACTAAAAAAAATAAATCGCTGCGCCCTTAGCTTATTATTTTTCGACCGAAAATAATTTTCAAACGCCTAAGTGGATACGTGTTATAAGTGGGTGTATTCAATATTAATGACGATTAATGGATAGGTAGGTACGCCGAAAATAAATGCAGACTTGTAAAGAATAGGAACATATATAATTTCGAAAATGATTCAAATGAAATATTGAATATAGGCATTGGTAGATACTTAAAAATTAAATATTCGAATAATTCAGAACAGAAGTTGCATATATAGGAAGGGCCGTCCCTAGGTTTTTGGCTCTAGGTTAACATAATTTACGCTTCCCTTAATCAAAATTTAATTTTTTGAGGCGGAAAGTGACTCATTTGAAGTTTTCCGTCCATAAACTGCTGCCTATTTTGCTACCGCTTTCTACTCTGCCTGGTATTTTAAAATATATTTATTAGAATCAATACAGCAGTGGGTATTATAGCCTATAGGTCCTCGATTATGGAATAATATATATTGTGGACAACTTTCAAAAATTTTAAAAATTTTTAGACGTCCAATTTTGGTTTTTTATTTTGATAATATTATCTACAAAAAAACTAGGCTTTGTCTGATTGAAATATCATCAATAGATCTTTAGTGGCTGACGGCATTGGGATACATTGAGTTCAAATGTGCGCAAGAGTGAAAAAATTGTCTTGAATAGTTGAATAACTAATTATAAGTCATTAACTAGTTAATATTAAATACAATATGTAGGTATTTAAGTATAGCAATCCGTGTTTATTTATCTCTAAAAGTTTACTGTAAACATGGTGTAAACTCGACAATGTTAAAAGGAAGTTGATTATTATTTTTAATTAGCATCTGTATACCCGCAATAATTTAACAACTTTCAACTTTTTAAATAATAACTAAATATTTTGTAAAATGAACTGTAGTAGATATAGGAAATCACACGTTTGTGCGTTAATTAAATTATTAAATCGAGGAATATTTATTTGTTTATTTTAATTTAATATCATTGTACACAGAATTGGAGCATAATTAAATAAAAAAATAATTAGTTAATTAGTTTTAACTACAGATACCTAGCTATGTATAAATTCGATTTTAACTTGAGTAATTAATTTTAAAATCTACTTGAAATAGCTAATAAGGAATACTCTAATTAGTCAAATTTTAAGTAAATTAAAAAATTAAAAACTAGTTACAATAAAAAGCCTAAAAATATTACATTTTTAACTACATTGTAAATGGCCACCTTCTACTATGCGTGTATGCGTAGTACATATTAATATGTGTATATTGTGTAGTGTGTGCTTACAAACTATAAAAAATTTAAAAAAAAATAAATATTTTGATTGGTTAAGTTGGAATATAACGTTATTAATAACTCGCAAACCAGTAAATAAGTAAATATAATAATCAATAGCTCTTCTGCCTCAATACAAAATTATTGTAATTAGTAAGAACAAAAGGTAGGTGTATAATGGATATGCTTTCCCAACATATTGATTGGTACATAAATACCACATGCACAGATATAATAATACATTTGATTATAATAAGAATGGTATAGTTACTCACCAATAAATCCATGAGAAGACTGGGCAGCCACCACCTGTACCTAATGCACAATAATGGCTATTATAAGACCAGATATAATATAATGAAAAAATCACGCAGTATTAGATTAGGAGGCGATATAATATTAATGCACAAATCACAATAATGGGTTAAAAAAAAAAATTTTAAATACCGTTGAGTATAGCGCACACGAATATAATAATTGTAAAAAATGCGGTGATCGGCGCACACGAATGTAATAACAAAAATAAATAATTGGTTTGGAGATTTGCGCCGGCAATACAAAAAAAAAATATAATACTCGAGGTGTGAACAATAAATAGAAAAAATCACGGGTAGGTACAAAACCAAAGGAACTAAACAATATTATACTGCTGATGTTATAACAATAATTACACCTACACAGTTACACTTAAAATGTAAAAATATTAAAACATCTACCTACCTACGTAATAATAATAAAATAAAAAAAAGGGCGGGTAAGTGTATGTCGCTCTGCTGTACAGTAGGTTACAAGTGAGTCACTGTAATGGATTGTGTTAGATTTTTATCCAATGATATAATATCATTGAATAAGAAAAACGATTCTGAGCGAAGACGGTCAGTCAGTCTATAATATCTTACTAAGTCTAAATGTATATTTGATGATATTATTGTGAATAAAGTAATTAATTTTAGTATTATAGGCATTAGTATTTACTATGGTTAATTAAATTCATTTTTCTCAAAAAAATTATATTTTAAAATGCCATTGCGTGTATATAAAATATAACAATATATTCTAAAAGTTTCATATACCAACAAATAATATTTTTAAATTATATCAAAATAACTAAAATCATTATTCTTGGTTTGAATATGAAATTTTGTCTAAATTTGAAATTAAAATGTCTGTAAAAAATAAATATGTTGATATATTTTTAGATTTTTTGGTTACAGTATGATTTATTTATGAGAATTTTTGTTTTAAATTTTCAACACTTAGTTATAAAAACTGAACATTTTATAATTTTTAATTACAATGATTTATAATTTTCGAGATTTTGACAAATTTTGTCAAAATTCGAACTTTAAATGCTTATAAAAAAAAATCGTGCCTATGTATTTTTAAAATTTTCAACTGATGTTGTAACAATATATAAGAAAGCTTGTATTAAATTTTCAGACTTTTTGGCCCACCAAATAAAATTTTATTGACAATTATAAAAAAAAAAACTAAAAAAATTGAAAACTAAAAATGTCTGTAAACAGCTCAAAACAAATCAAAATATTTTCAAAATTGAATGGTGTATAGAAATAGCTTATATAAACATTCAGTGAAATTTTCATGCATCTACAGTTATTTGTTTTTGAATTGCAACAAAATAAGAAAATCGCTACATGAGAAATCGAGTGAATATCTAATCTTGTACAAATTTGAACTTAAAATGCTCATAAAAATTTATTATGACTTGCTTATAAACTTTTTTTTATTGATAAAATTAGGCAAACTTATGAGGAATCTTGTATTACATTTTCAAATCTTAGATTTAAAAAGAAAAATTTTATGAATTTCTAACTCAAAATAAATTGCACATTTTCGTCATTTTTACGTATTTTGTCAAAATTTGAACTTTGATTACCTATAAAAAAAAATTGTGACTACGGATTTTTAATATTTTTCATCTGCCTTTGAAACTATATATTAGAAGCCTACTATTAAATTTTCAAGATTTTTTACCCAACAAATAAAATTTTATTGACATTTATAGAAAAAAAAACTAAAAAAATTGGAAACTGAAAATGTCCGTTAACAGCTCAAAATAAGTCAGAATATTTTGAAAATTATATGGTGTGTAGAAAATGCTTATATAAACATTCGGTCAAAATTTCATGTCTCTACGGTCATTTCTTTTAGAGTTATACCAAAACCAAAATCGATTTTGTCGAAAATTGGTTTTCCGTAAAAATTCCCGTTTTTCCCATAATTTTTCATTTGTTTTTCCAGGCGCTCATGAAAACTACTGGGAAATTTTAACTTTTGACCCCCCAAAGTACCAACTAGATTCACTTTCCTATCAGAAAAGGTACTATTGAAGAAAATCGAAGCATTTTTTCTGTCCTAAAACGTGATGACAGACACAAAAATAAAAAAAAAAATAAAAAAAAAAACACACATCATTGTAAAACCAATACATTCATCGCTCCGCTCAGAATCTAATAACACTGTATAATGTATATTTTTGTGTATTTTTGTCTTTACACATTGGGTGATAGATATAGGACGCTGGACCATAACCTTCGGGTAAGTGCCGAAACGGTAATTTTTTGATATTATGGCGGGTGGAGGGGAAAAGTAAAATACATTTTTTTTACCTCTTGTATCTATAAAAATAGCGTTGGAGGATGCATAACCAATATATTACCTCCAAAAAAATTTGCCAATACATTTTAACATTACAATATAGCAATTTTATTGTCCTTCGAGTTTTGTAGAATTGTAAAGTGTATGAAACTATTCGTCGAGTACTGTTCGTATTATAATGATTAATGAGCATTATTGTAAGTGTAGGTTCTTATTACAGAATAAATATTTTATTGTCAAAGTAGAATTAGTTACATAAAGCATTCACAGAAAAATAATAATATTCATCGAATTAGGGCTTTGAACAGCGGTCAAAACGATAGCTTTTCCCTCGCTATAAAACGTCAGGAGGAACAATGTACCGAAATTCTCACCCTCTTCCTGAGTAACTTCTGTTTTCTGAGCTAGGGTGAAGCGCGAAACAGTCATCATAGAGAGTGATAATTTATAATAATAATATATAACATTGCTTTTAATCAGATACCGCGAACAACTCGGTCGTCAGTATACCACCCAACGAGTGTGGTCACCGGTAAGAAAAAGTGGGCAAATAGATGTATTTTTTGATTTTGTGGAAGCGATTACCACGTTTGAAGAGTTTCGGCGGGTTTTCCAAGAACTGTCGTTAAGGATGTTTGGAGGATTTTACGAGCGTCTGTCATCTCCTGACAGAATTGTCTACGTTCTTAAGTACCATCTAGGTTTGACCGTAATTTGGGTTGCTTACATCCACAAGGCAGGAGTATGATTGGGTGCATTTTCCCAAAACACAATAATTTTAGGGCGTAAATCCATACAATGTTCGGGCCCATAATTGATGCACTACACATAACCATGTTTGGATGCATATAATTCTGAGCCCATAACCCAGAAGACACCACAAGGTTAGCCTAAATAGCACTCCAAAATATTATTTGTAGTTTTCCGTATAACCCTATTATTATTGTACTCGTATTGAGTTGAGATCATAATAAGTGATATTTTCTATTTATTTTTATGTGGTTCATTTATTATTTCCTGCAAAACGTTGTGCTAAAATTTATATAATTCAATGTATTTAATTCAATTTGTGAATTTTTCTATTTACTCCTAATTCTTTTTATATATGTAATTCAATGTATTTTTTCAATTTGATAATTTCCCCGACATTTTTGTATACACCTACATTTTTCCATTAACCCTACCTAGGTATTAATTCTTAATTTATTTATAATTTTTCTTACAACGCTGTATGTTTTAAAAATGTTGATACTTTTGTGGGTAAACTTGTATGGCCATGGGCCCTTATAGGTGTGATACAAGGTTATTTTCTACTCTTATGAGTTATGACTTTTTTATGTACCGTTTTTAGGCCATGTTACTTGTTAGTATCACATATTTTTTTTTCTGTTAGCTTTAATGGACTAATCTGTTTACTCAATATATTATATTATACCTACTAATGTGTTTATTCGACGCGTGTTTCATGCCACACCAAATGTATCGTCAACCTTTCCACATTCATTGCACCGAAGACCGAACGATTATATATGTTGTTCGTTGTGCTTAGTTTATTTTTGGTCATCTTTTGAAAACATTGGATTATAGCTTCAGTTGGATAGAATACTTTTGTTTATTGATTTATATAAATTATTATATTATACGTTTGTAGGGTTATAAGTCTAAAATCGTATACACAAAATAAATGTCCAGATTTGAGCATATAATAATATTAACAATAAGAAAATAAATCTACAAAAAAAAATTATATTATTACATACAAATACAATTTAAAACCCTGACTATTATTGGTATTCCATTTTTGTACAATTATTATAATCAGAAAATACATTCATAATCAAACATATAAATCATATTATTTTTTTCAATTTACAATATGCATAAAAAAAACCTTTTTGACAAAATTGTTATTACTATACAATACCCAAAAGAAGTTTATTTCAACAACATTGTCGAAAATATTATTATAGATTAAATAAAAATTGTATAGAAAAACTAAACTGAAAGATTATTTGATTATGCGTTCGATGTTCGACATTCAATATTTAAAATGGTTTTCTTTTGTTTTGTTTAACTCATGAATTATTGAACAAAAAAACCTCTGAAAATGCCACAAGAAGTTGTGTGAAACAGATGTTGGGTAAACACGTGCTTACTTTAAAAACAAGAAACAAAAACGTTTTCTAATCAAACAAAAGTATTTTTTGAGGAATCGATGAATGGTAATTACTTCCACAACTCTTATATATAACACGATACATAATAATATATTTAAACTTTAATACTAACTGAACTTCTGGTAGCTTGCTTACTTAAAAACAAAATAATTACTTATAAATTACTTTTATAGTTTAATGTGAATGAGTTATATATGTTTTGTAACGAAATTTCAAAATATTTGATAGGTAGTAATTAATAAACAGATATTTTGCACTTCAATCACATCTGTTATCGCAAAATGATATGTTTGCAAATTAAGTATATTTTATTATTATTTTAACATTTATTGATTCGCTATTACATTTCAGTGCAATTTTAAAAAACCCCTCTCAATATCAAGGCTTATCAAAAATTTAAAACAATTTTTTAGACTGAATTCTTGTTAGCCAAATGCAAATGACGTAAATATTAATCACCGTTTGAAAGTACCTAGTACCTACCACAAATCTGGTAAAAATAATGACTATTTTTAAAGTACTAGTGTTTATCTTTGTTTTTAATTTTAATACCCCAGCACAACACTTAAGCACATCCGCCCTAGACACCTAACCAAACAGAGTGACCTACTCCATTTGAGGTCAAGTGTTCTTAAATATACTACATACACGAAAATATATAAATAAAATTATATAATTTATTATTTTTAATTCTAATTTAAAATTTAATTAAATTTATTTGCTATGTGCTATATGTGGATGAATTGGAAATCGTGATCAATTATTTCTTTTTTAATCACACTGAAAAGTAGAATACAAAAATAAATTCTATGCTAATAATTTGTAGCTCTCAGTACAACCGTCGAGTGGTTGAAGACCAATTTGGTTTTTGGTTTTATTTGTTCTCGATCCTTCACGATACGTTCAATATGGAACTAAAAGTAAAAATGTGCTCTAACTTTTCTGAATTATAAGAAAAATCTAAAGCATAATATTGAATAAAAAGCGAAAATATTTATGCAACACAAAAACGTTTTGTAATTTTATAGTAATCCAAAAATGAATAACTGTTCATACTTGAAGTTTTCATGAAATGTTAATATTAGCATTTTCTATATGTACAAAATATAATAATTAATATAAAATATAATATTTTGACAACATTTTACCTATTTTGACATTTTAAATTATTTTTTATATAAATGTTGATAAAAATCGTATACTTGGTTAAAACATTTTAATATTTAAAAAAGAAAGATCCTGTTGTACTCTATTTTATATCAATTAAAAAATATTGAAAATAATTAGGAAAAGTTTTTTATGAACGTTTTTAATCAAAATGTTGACGATATTAATATTTAAACGAAAATAACGAACTCAGTTATAATTTTTGTAATTTAAAAATATTATTAGTTTACGCTTCGAACTTTCACCACTACGTATAATTATTATTTACTAAATACAATGAAATGTTTAAAATATTTAAGTTAATAATTAATCTATACACTGAGCTTTCTATATTATTATACTACAAATCTATCGACACCGTTCTACGGGGTACGCATCGGTGTGTTATATTATAAGATGATACCTAGTAGCTAAAATAATATTATATGAATACCAATATTAATGTATAATACAGCGAACCTTTTATGCTACGAAGCCTCGTGGACACAGAAAATAAATTCGTATTACCTAAATTTATTAATTTACCCGAATTTTATTAATGTATATTTAAGTAAATGTTGTTCCACCTTGGTTTGGTTCTCGAAAATATTTCGTTGTTGTTAATTTTAAGTTCGTTAAATGGAAGTCTCACTATTTAATAAAATGTCCTTAGAAATGTAAACCTGATGGCATGTCTCCGTCCAGAATTGTATTTTGTGCATAAACTTTCTAAACATATAATAATAATGTACAACGTTATCATGATATCATTGAACGTGTTTCAGGTTCACGGCGGAGTACGAGCAGTGGCGATCCTAGGCGAGGAATCGTAGAACCGCAAAAAAACTAAAAAAAAAAAACACATAAAAATCTCAAAAAACATAAGTCATAACTGGGACCGGACCTAAGCGTATATTCGGTTGTCCGGCGTCGCATAAGACGTCGGCGGCAGCGTCGGGGGTGGCGGCTGAGCAACGGCCACTGCGACGGCGACGGCGGCGACGATGAGGCGCGCCACCAACAGCGTTTTTACTTGTAGTCGGCCGGCGAGTAGTGCGTAGGACGCGTCAGCGGCCATGCAAGCGGGTGGCGTGACGGCGGCACCCGTGCCGGCACCGCCCAATGGGTACGGAGCACAGCAGCAACAGCAACAGCAACAGCAACAGCAGCAACAGATGTTGTTGCAGCAGCACCACCAGCAGCAGTTGTCCAACAACTCGCCGGCGTCGACGGCGGCCACCGGCACGGCCACCACTAACAAGATCCTGATAAACGGCGGCCGGTTCGACTTCGACGATGGCGGCACGTACTGTGGTGGCTGGGAGGATGGCAAGGCGCACGGGCACGGCGTGTGCACCGGCCCTAAGGGCCAGGGAGCGTACTCGGGATCTTGGCACTATGGTTTCGAGGTGTCCGGTGTCTACATGTGGCCCAGGTACGTGGTGTGTCGAGTGTGCCACTTTCGGGCTTTTTATCGATGATATTCATGACGATTCTATTAGAAAAGGGGCCTAGGGGCTTATAGGGTCTAAAACGAGTGACAGCTAGGACCAGGGAGAATAATTGGTATCTTGGCACGATTTTATTGGACAGAGGGGAAGGTTTGGGATCTAAAATGAGCGATGGTGAGGGCCAGGGAGAGTACTCAGGATCTATATTGGCTCTATGGGTTCGAGATGTCTGGCATCTACATGCGGCCCAAGTGCGTGGTGTGACGAAGGTGCTTTCGGGGGGGTTTTTTGTTTTGCGATAATAATTACAAGTCCTCTGTCCTCCTATTGGGGAAATAGGAATTCAAAACGATATAATAATAATTATAATATTTTATTGTTGGAATAACTAAGTTACGGGACAACACAAGTATAAGAAAAAACAATATGATGCGGAATCTAGCTTTGCTCTTTGCCGAGGTTGAATCTTTTTATGAAGAACAAGAATACGTACTAATATGTACATATAATACACTTTGTAGAAAAAGAGAAAGAGAATAAAAAAAATAATTCTAGATTTATATTTAGATGTAGATATATATCTATTTATATTTTGATTACCTTTTGACAATTATGGCGATAAAAAAATACAGAAAATTCATAGTCACGATTTTTTTTTTATCATTTTTTGACAAAATGTGCCCCAAATACGTAGATAATATTAATGACGAGTCTATTGAAAGTGAAGGTGACTGCTCAGAATTACAATTTTAGTTATTTTGTCGTAATTCAAGCAACGGCCGGGAAGCGTACTTGGTTCGTTGCACTATTGGTGTCTACTGTCTAGTTGCTAAATTGTGGTACAGATGCGTAGTGTGCTGCCTTCTGGTTTGTTTTGATGACATTAACGACAAGCTTATTGGTGGGGTGAATTCAAAGTATGAAATAAAAGTTGGAGTCATAAAAAATGTCATCACAAATCAATGCTCAAAAATAAAATTTAAACAATACAATATTAAATAAGTAAAAAAAACAATTTTTCTACATTTAATTTATTTATCATCATTCTTTAAGCCTATTTTCCTTATTTCCACTTTTAGTAGGAGTGTATGACCTATGGCTAGATCACTAAGTATGTTTTTTGTCACTAGGTCGACCTCATGTCTACGTTTTAATACTTCTTACACAAGGAAAAGAATCAATAATATATTTTATGCTGTCATACGTCCCTACAATTGTTTATTTATGAAACCGGAATAACCAATAACCATGAACCATATGGTTGCAGTAAAGTATTCATATACGATATCATCTAATTTCTATAGTTGTATAACTTGACTTTACCCGGGAAAAAATTAACCAACATGCGGCACTATATCGTTGTACTCAGTTTTAGTCTACCTCAGTTTATTGGCAAATTGTTAATTTTTTTATACATTTTCTCAATAAATATTTTTAAATGAACTGGAAAAAATTAAATACAATATTGATAACTCATCTATAGCTACGTATTATCCGACTTCACCAGAGGAAGAGTTTTACCATATTTTTTTCGAATTTATAGAACTGTATTTTATTTGACAGATGGCACCATTAGTGTATTCCTATTCTAGGGCTCAATTTTCTATGGATAGGAGTTGGGCCCATAAGACTATGCTTCTAGCATGGCCCGTAGTGTGCTCTTTAAATTTAAAACAAACTTCGCTCCAATCCGTTCGTGATTTCCGAGATTATCCTGAACATAAAAAAGGCACGTTATTTTATATATACAATGTTCTGTGAACAGGAGTTGGGTCCATAAAACTATGCTTAAAATCTGCCCCGTAGTATGCTTTATTAAATTGAAAAAAAATCCTTTCGAATCCGTTCGGTAGTTTCCGAGATTATCCCGGCCATAAAAAAAGGTACCTTGTTTTGTTTTAAATATATTAAATGTTAATTACCATTATACATATTGCACACATGACAAAGTTATTTTTTGCAAGGACTTATTTAAAATGTCACAGCGCAAGGGTTAGGGGTTAGGGTTAAGACTAGTATTGGCAGGCTAAGCCTACCATACTTGTTGTAACATTTTTATTTTCCTAAACATTTGTGAAGGCTAAGAAAAAGTTAATTTGTCCAAAATTGATAATTCGATGTTTTTGTTGTGGCCACGTCAGGTATTATTATTGTTTTGTCCGACCAGTTTTTAATCACACTTCATAATCATTAATACCAAAAAGTTATATAATAAAAAACAATGCTTAATATTAATATTAATATACAATAATGTAACTGATAATTAATAAGTATTAATTAAAATAATTTTTTAACATAAATATGTTTTTGGCTGGATATTTTTATTTTTCAATCTTTTTTCTATCACCATAGAAACAAAAAAAATGTAAAACTACTAACTAGGTACTTAATGCTCATAAGGTATATATACAATCAATGGTTACTTATTAATACATATTTTTGATTCATACATTTTCTTCAAAGTAGAAAATATCGAACAGCGTGCTACTATTTATGTCATACGATCATAATCAAGCCTGATTAAATTGTTTCCATATTTAGTTTATTTTTTTACAAATTTTAAATTTTCATGTTAATATTCTATGGATATATTGACTATCTACACTAATTTCCGACCCTAATAATTATTATTACATGTTATTTATATATAGGGCATGATCCTCGTTTACACGAAAATTGTTTGCATTATTTCACCAAAAAAATACACGAAAATGTCATACAAAATCAAACGGTTATTTAACATGGATTTAAGGTTTAAATTTTAAATTTTTGCACCATTGAACCACTGTTTAGTTGTTGAAAAAATTATTTTTACGAGTACTTCGCACGCGAGTAAAACAATTTTACCCTGCCCATTTATTCCTGATATTCAGATCACTACATTTTCCACATTACACACTTCGGCGTGCAGAAAAATGCAAAAGTTTCATAAATTGCATTTTCGTATTCAACTATAAAAAATACAAGTTGCATACAAAATATAAACACCCGTCTTTTTTAATTGCACTTAAAATTTTTAACGTACATTTTGACATTTCAAGAAACACATTTATAACATTCTAAAAGGGATATCATAGTTCTATAAAAAACTTGCAAGTGCAATAAAGTCTGAGCCCTATTAATGACAATAACAATAACAATAACAATCGGTGTTCGAGAGTTATTTCTTACGATGTATGCGGCTACATAATAATAATAATAATGATAAAAAAAACTCTCTTCAATAATTGCCACTTTGTGAGACTTTGCGTGCCCAGAATGATAATATTGTTAGGCCAAGTTAGGGCTAATTACAAAGGACAACTTTGAGCACAACAGTCAAATCTGGCAATGTCCACTAAAAAGTATAATTTTCTGTTGCTTATATGGTAGTGACGTCATTTCTATATTTTGTTTAAAAGTGTGAACATTTTTAAATTTAGAATAAATCTTTTTTTTTGGGATCAAATAGAAAGATTTATTAGTTACATAATGTAAGTGCTTAAAATTGAATTTGACTGTCGGTAGACATATTTTTTTTGAAAAAGGTACGAAAACTTATGAGGAATCTTAAATTAAATTTTCAAATCTTAAATTTAAAAAAAAAAATTATGAATTTCTAACTAAAAATGAATTGTACATTTTCGTGATTTTTACGTATATTATAAAAATTTGGCCCTTTAGATGCTTATAAAAAAAAACTACGACCATGGATTTTTATTTTTTCAATTTTATTGTAACATTAGGAGCCTTGTATTAACTTTTCAAGTTTTTTGTCCGACAAATAAAATTTTCTTTCTGAATTTAAAATCCTTCTGAAAAAAAAAAACTAAAAATATTGGAAACTGATATGTCCGTAACCGTAAACAGATCAAAACAAATCAAAATATTTTGAATATTTTATAGTGTATAGAAAATGATAGTATAAATATTTATTAATAGTTTATGTATCTACAGTTATTTGTTTTAGAGTTACACTAAAAAACAAAATCAATTTTGCCAAAAACCGATTTTGCGTAAAAATTTCCGTTTTTCCTTAATTTTTCTTCTGTTCTACCCTGAGCTTTTGAAAACTATTGGGTGGGAAATTTTTACCTCCCCAACGCACCAACTAGATTCACTTTCTCATCGAACAAGATACTGTTGAAGAAAATCGAATTCCCAAACGGTGATGACAGTCACAAGAAAAAAAACACATTATTGTTCAATCAATACATTCAGCTCAATCCACTTAGAATGTAAAATTGAAGCACTACTTCAAATTGCCAACCATTGATAACATTTAAACATAGTAAGGGATTCTCAGAAGTGATGTATTTAAATATAATACTTTTACATTATATTAAAACCAGTATCTGCAGTTGTTGAATAATAATCTAAATATCTGACAATCATATAAAGAAATGTATGTAATAAAGTGTATTATTAAAATATTGTTTTATTATATAAAGAGTCTGTAGGACGTATAAATATACTTAAAAAAAACGATAATATTCTAATTATTGATGTACACACGGAAAAAAATATTTAGTTAGATTGACCATTTTTAAAGTTAGTTCTACTTTAAATTCTAGTTATATATGTGACAACCAGATAATTAGTTGATGTCACTAAATAATTTTAGTTGAATTTATTGTAATTTTAAAAATAATTTTTTGGTTGGATTAACCAATGTTTAGTTGTTACAACTATTATTTTTGGTTGAATTTATTGTGATGTTAACCAAAATATTGGGTTGGATCAACCAATTTTTAGTTTTCACAGCTATTATTTTTAGTTGAATTTATTGTGATGTTTAACAAAAATTTAGGTTAGATCAACCAATTTTTAGTTTTCACAGCTATTATTTTTGGTTGAATTTATTGTGATGTTTAACAAAAATTTAGGTTAGATTAACCAACTTTTAGTTATCGCAGCTACTATTTTTGGTTGAATTTATTGCAATATTAAACAATAATTTAGGTTAGATCAACCAATTTTTAGTTGTTTCAACTATTCATTTCGGTGGCGTAATTTACAGGGGGGATATGGGGGGATAGATCCCCTTGATCTCTTATTTGTTACTGATTTATTACATTATGATGTCGATGGTAAATTAACTCCCCCTCTTTGGTTTTGTTGTGATAAATAATACTTGCAGTAAAATATATTTGTTTATTAAATTTAAATATAGATTGAATACATAATTAGACATGTTAAATGTTTAGTTTCTAAATGGTATCATGTAGTCTCCATTAGCAAGTGTACAATAAAAAGTAGGAGATACATTAACAATATCTTCAATAGATATACATAATACATTTAAATTTCCTTTAATATTTACATGATATGCTTGAAAGTGATTATCAAAATTGATAGTTTCTATTAAACAACAAACGAAAAAAGTTTTAGATCCATCAATAAATATTGATTTAATTATACCAAATCTTGGAAATAAATCATCCTCACATATATCTATAACAACTACCATGTTGTTAGTGTTATACACTGTACCTTTATAATTAACCCACGATATAAAGCTTACTGAATCAAGGTTCAAGTTGTTATGATAATAAGTTGATTTATAAAATGTCAATGGAGTATATTGTAATTTAAGTTCTGTGGTTAAAATTATACATTTACCAAATTCAATTTCTTTACAAATACTTAATTCTTTTTTTAATAAAGTATTAGCTAATTTTAATTGGGATTTTAACGATAGGGTATATGGTATGTTTTTTCTAGAAGAAATTGAATGTGCAATATCTTTAAACTCTTTATGTTTGGCTTCGAATCTCATTGACCAAAGAGATACAAGTGGACCAGAGTTTCTTAAAATATGCGGATAATGTGTCATATGATGATGTTTAGGTCTTAAATGAGTTTTAAATAATCTTAAGTATAATTCATGGTGCTCATCTATGAGAGATTGCAGTAATAATGAGTCCTCATATTCAATACACCTTGACATTACCAAATCTAATATTTTTCTAATTAATATATAAATTGACCAAAATTCAGAATTAGTAGGAACTTTATCTCCTATGATTACACCAAGGTATCTAGTGAAACATAAAGTTTCACTAGCAGACATTTTTAAGGTACTATTTTTAAGTGAATCCATTGATAATAATGGAGGTCGATTGCGTATATCTATAGATGTATAGTTGAAACATTCAATCCTATTATTAAGTGTTTCTAAATCAAAATATTTAAATTGATTTATCATAACATACAATAAATTAGCAAGCTCAGTTTTACATACACCTTCTAGCATGTCATGCATGATATCCACACTCAAATTTTCTGTTACGTGAAAAGATGTTATCTGATTGAAGACACATAACTCTTTAATACCAGTTAATGATACATTATTTATGTTTAAATCATCAGCATAATTAATTTTATTTCTCAGGCTTGAGTCTAACTGTGTGGTGTGTTGCTTACAAATTTCTTTAGATAGTTTACAGAACCTACATGGGAATTTTGCCATGAAACTTTCAGAAAAACCTAAAATAGAATGCATACCTAAGTTATCCCCAAGTATGAGACCTAATGAAAAAAACACTTGATGTTCAGTATTCTTAATATTAACAGTTATTCCATCTGTTTCTAAAAAATTAAGTTCGGCTATTAAATTTTTAAAAGTTTCAAAATTACCAAAACTTTTTTTGTCATCAGTTTTAAAAAGCAAAGCTAAAAAAATATTTTCTAATGATGACATTAATTCTGAAGGTAAGCAAGGTATTGAAACATAAACAGCACCAAGCTTCTGACTACCAGCATGGGAACCTAGAGGGTCATTAACTTCAAAATCGTCGTAATACAAAAACAAAGGGAATAAAAGTTTATTTGGGTTTTTAAGTATTTTTGCTTTCCAAATTTTAGACTGAACAAAGTTGGAAATCATTGAATTATTAGTTGATACTAAAAGATTTTTTAAGTTCGATACTGATACATGAAAAAAGTTGGAATGTTCAAATATTTTTTTTAAAATTATCCGTAATGGAATGGAATATGTTTGAACTTCTTTGGGTACCATTGCCACTCTGCCATGATACAGTTTATCATCCATTTTATACCCTATGATATTTTTTACAGGTCTAACTAAAACTCCTATATCATCTAACATTTTTAAGCGCAAATGTTCTGTTTTAATTTTAACAAATGGATCAGATAAGGCTCTAAATAATGAACATATGTATTTTTTATCATTATCATTTGTAACACATACATTTTTGTCTATATTCAATTTTAAAATGGATAAACAAGATTGCATAAAAAATTGCACATCATCTAATATATCTTGTACTTTATTTCTTGGAATACCTAATTGTCCATACCATTTACAAGATAATGATAAAGCATATGCTTCTACCGTTTCTTTTACATCATTTAAAGTTGTTTCAGATAAATTCCTATCAATGTTATTAATATTTGGTGTTTCATTAATGAATGTACTACTTTCATTTCCTGTAGAATAAGGTTCATTATTTTCAATAGTACTTGAGCTCATATTGGGCACATGGTCAACAGAAACAATAGGAGCCACATTGTTATAAATATTATGTTGTTTAAGATGTTTTTTAAAGGAATTTAAAGAACTAAAACTTCTAAAGCATTCATTTTCTTTACAAATATATTCAGTTATATTTTTTATATCATGTTGAATATTAAAATGGGATGTAAGAAAATTAACAGTTGCAAAAAACTTATTACATAAAAAACAAGAAGGCATATTTGTTTAAAAATTTAATTCTGAATAAATCTGTTATGAATTAAATAACAATTTTGACTTAAAAATATAATATGTATACTTAATTACAAATGACGTAGATCATTGATAATTGTATCCATTTGTGGAAAACATTTATCAGTGTCTGTTTTTATTTCAAAAAAATATTTTTGAATAAAGCCCCATACTTGTTCTCCTTCGACTGGGTATTTATAGTTCAATGTAAAGAACGATTTAAAACAGGTATCAACTGCTTTGAGCGGTGTTTCCAATTTGTACTTGGTGCTGTTGATAACCAGAAAACTTTGGATTCTTTCTTCTGAATTGATTTCTTCAAAAATAGACCCCACGATTAAAATGTATGGTTGTACTGTGAGACCAAATGTATTTGCCTTCTTGATGATTGATTCATGAGTATTTTTCACATCATTTATGTTCTAAAATATATAATGTTAAAACATTAAATATAAATACCTAGCTACAACACACATAATTAAATCTTTCATTATTAATACCTATATTAATGCAAGTTTTTTTTTTTAATTTTAAAATTCAAAACACAGTTTTGACCCAAAAATCATAGTTTGAAGTAACCCAGAACAACTTAATGAGCATTTTTATCAGGGTTCCAACTACTAACTAATAATATAGGTACATAATAAGTATAGCATTTTGATTTAATAACATACAGAAATTGACAGTTGACTGTTAATAAATATAAACATTTTAAATTTGATTTAAATAAATATGAGCATAACTCAAGGCTTGGTTTGAAGTACAATTTTCGGAAGAAATTTTTCTAGATAAGCCCCTATTAAAAATAATTAAACTTACATTAATGAAACGTATAAAAGAACAAGCTTGTTCCACCTTAGAAGGACGCCAAGAAGACTTTTTATTATTTTTCTTAGTAAGTTTTATACAAATTGGTTGAAAAATCAGTGGCAACAACCATAAAGCAGCATAGATTTCATTACCTATAACAAAATATATTTAAAAATTAAAATTAAACTTAATTTTGAATATAAATTATAAATTTCTATACACGCCATTCATTTTGTAAAACTGATTAATGGTAAAAATTGAATTTGTATATACAGAAATTAATACTATTCATTTATTAATTAGATATTTATTCTATACATATAGGTGATCTCACGTATATAAAGCATGTAGGATATTAACTTAATCTTGATTAAACAAAATATAAAACATTTTAACTGAAGTTAGTAATTAATTTCATAAAAAGGTAACATGACTATAACTTTAAATCCATTAATGCCCTGAAGATTTTCAGATGATATACCAGTCTATTTAATAAGTGTTATTATACATTTATACTTGCCAGGCCTTTTTGGGTCATTTAACTCAGCAATATACTCTAGACCTTTAGTTCCAAAATTTATATTATTATCATCTATATATTTTCTAAAACTTTCAATGAATAGCTCAAATTTAGTGAGCAACGCCATAGTTTTTGATGGATATAAATAATTAAAATCTGATTCAATCTACACAAATACAAAAAAAAATACAAAAAAATGCATAAATAACACAACTAAATCAAAACTAAACTTATTTCATTAAAAATAAAATTTTAACTAACGAGAGAAGGACTCAAGGAATTTAGTGTAAGAGCTGGAAATATGCTAAGTGCATTTTCAATATTCGAGCCAAGCCTATAAGGTGCTGTTAGTTTCCAATAAGAATGAATTGTTTCATTTGGCTCTGTATTATTTTTCAGCCAACAAATTTCTTCATTAAACTCTATGCCTAATTCGGTAAAAAAAATTAATTAACTTCAATATACAATTGAAAAAAATATTACCATCAGATATCACATTTGGAGTAAATTCATGTTGGTGGTTTTTAGTTGAAGTAACTATAATTGGTGAAATTTTTTTCATTTCTTTACGTATGTTGCAATATTTATCATATAATTTGCCTTTATTAGTTTTGGACCCTTCTCGAGAATAACCAATAAAATATGTTGATCTAATTTCACTGCTAAATAGTTGTTCAATGCCTATAAATTTAATTTTTTTTTAATATATATATAAAGAAAACAGTACAAGTCAAAACATCATGAGTCATGACTAAGAAAATTATACCTTTAGATAATGTTTCAAATCTTATTTTGCTAATTTTTAATTCTGCATCATTTTTAAGTTCATTTTTTATTAATACAGTGGATAAAGTGTTTCTCATAGAATTGCTTAATTTTTTATTTAATTTATAATATTTTATAATCATTTTTCCATCTGAATATAAATTTAATATGTTTTCTATTTCACAATTATTAACCTATTAGGACATACAAATATTGAAATATAAGATACTTGTTATATACTTTTTATTTGAATAAATGTATAAATATAAATAGGTACCTTATTTGAATCATTTAAGGAAGTATCTTCAATCACAACATTATCAGTATAATTGTGTCCTGATAATAATTAAAGTAAGAAAGAATAATAACAATAAAAAATTAATTAATTAGGTAATTAAATATAAATGTTATTTATATTCATTAAAAATATAAAACCTACTTACCAGAATTACTTTCAACATAATCACCTAAATCTATATTATTGTTTATTATTTCAATTGGAAAATTGTTTAAATCCTCAACATTCATATCGACATGATTTATTACTTCTATAAGATCCTGGTGAAATTATAAATGCAAACATAAATTAGTTCAAATTAAGTTAACAATTATAAAATATATAGATACTAACAGTATTAATTATTGATGATTTGGTTTTCAGTTCGTTAATACCCTTTAATAATTTAGCTCGGTATCCCATTTGAGGAATCAAATCTTTTAACATTAATTCAGTTAGAGACAATAGTGCTTCACTATCAATACATTCATCTAAATACAAATAAGTAATTAAGTAAATAATACACCTAATATTATATACTTTTATATATAAATGTTTATGATTTATTTGACAGTTATTATTTAAATAATAACATTTACCTTTAAATTTTTCAATACAATTTTCCAATTTCCACTCTTTTAATTTAGATATGGTAAACTCGTCAGCCATTTTAAATTACCAACCTATTAAATTAATACATTTTAATATGTAATACCAGCATTATATCTACCACCACTCAAGTCATTAGTCAATGCTGTTAAGCACTAATATAAAGGTACTCATTACATTGAGAGCCTTGTTTAATAATTAATATGATTAAGCACACAATACTTAACTATCATAATCAACAATCGGTCTTATAGGCTCAGTCAAACAGAAAGCGCCAAAGATGGGTGCCGAATGAAGAGTGCCGGATGGGCAATATAAAATAATACAAAGACCACTTGCCGCCGCAGCCCTCTCACTGTTTGACTGAGCCTTTAATGTGTCGCAAAATCGCATCATTGACCATTGTAAGCAACTTTACGAACATTTTTAATACTATAGTGGGTAAAAAAAATTATATATAGGTAGTTTTATACTTACATGTACATAAATTACAGCGAAAACGTATTGATGTCGGATACTCGGGTGACAAATTGACAACTGACAAGTGACAAAATATGACAAATCAAACTTAAAGACAATTTAAATTTTAAATGACGCCATGACGATGATGGAAAAGAACAAACAACAAAACAGTTAACATCGATTTCCGATCACTCGAATTCACTGCCACAAAACCCAAACAGATAAAATTAAAATGGTAAATGTAAAAATAAAAATAACAATTAATAACGAAAACAGTGTGACCGCGAGCCGTCGTCCAGTGAGACAACTGACAGCCAGCCGTTGTTAGGCGTAATATTGTGATAATTAATATATAACAATAATAAAATACTATAAACTTTTAGTTGGAATTACTAAAATATAGTTATAAAAACTAAAAATATTCACCTATAATTTTATAGTTAGGCCTACCATCTAGAGTTAGTATTTCTTACTATAATTTAGGAAAATTAACCAAATATTTATCAACTAAAATATTTTAGTAAACATTTTTTTCCGCATTCTTTTACAGATTACGATTTTAAAGTTATTAGCTGTTATATAATATATTACTACTATTCATTATAAATAGATAAAATATCAATGGGAATTTAGAACTGGAAAAACTAAAAACCTCTCCTTCAAAATATAGGTTTCAGTTTAAGTTCCTACAAAAAAGTTGTCATGGATTTTGTCTCAAGGTTTTCAAAAGATTTCGTTCTAAAACCGATATTTTTAGTGAGATTCAAATCCCTTTAAATCTTAAAAACCACCAATCTTAACAAAAAATATTCGTTACAAATATTTACAATAGTAAAGAAAGTGTATTGACAGAAGCTCTAAACCTTAATTATTGGGTTTCCGGAGTTTCGTAACTAATACAGTATCTATAACCTTTGAAACAATATTTTGTGCAGCAGTTTTTAGTTTCATAGAATTAAAATCGTTAGGGAAAGTCATAACTGATGGGTTTTGAATTATTTTTATGAAAAATCTGTATCATTGTGGAAAAATGTACTGCTTTGGTGAATGCGGCCAGAGTTATGTTTATAACCAGAATAGAGAAAATTCCATCCCAAAATAACACATAAATACAAGTTCAACATTAATATTGTTACAGTAACAAAAATTATAAATATTGTATGATATTTATTATAAATTAACAAAATACTAAAATATGAAATATTTATTTTTCATCGTATTTGACGCGAAAACATTTAAAATTGCCAAGCGCGCAACCAGGTAAAATAGATTGTGAATGTCTGATGTAGTTATTATAGTAGAGTCGCGCGTTAATCAAACAGTAATATATTTCGTTAAATAAACAAAGGTCTTGGGTTGATAAATTATGAAAGCACAACATTAATTTTCCCCGATTATGTTGACGGTTTATTCTAAAATGAATGGTTCTTGATAAAATTATTCCTGGTGCAATTAAATCAGATATACACATACTAACAATACGAAACTCGTGCAAACATTCCTAGTCCAATAATATATTTTGATACAAATTAAATAATACAAAGCCTTGATCTAATATTATAGTATAACTTGTGTGAATAGAGGTGCTCGATAGTCGATTGTGACAATATTACAAAACGGACTTCCTCGAGGTACATATAGAATTCCTATTGTCATATACAGAGTACCACAGGGTGAACACCCTGTTTATTATAAAAATCAATTATTCATTATTTCGTAGGTAGTAATCATTCGGAATCTATTCAACTTACCGTAGATGAGCAAATAACATAGATAATCGAAAGACAAAATATATACATTGAAAACGAAAAATGGCCCTTTTAGATTTGGTGATTAATTCGAATGTACATAAGGATAGGATAGGATCATTATTTCTGTAGTGTATATCTTTGTAATCAAAATTACATTTGGCACCGGGTGCCTTAACTAAAATATTGAAAGACAAAAATATATACTGATTTGTTTTTAGCCATGTTTTTAGCCATACCCGCATGCGATGTGTTCGTCTTACAAACGTATAACATATAGCAGATTATACGTTCTGAATAGTTAATTTAAGTATGTTACGTTTAATTTTAGAATTAATTTACTCACTGTAAAATTTACAAGTAAGAATATTATCAATTATGTTTAATTTTTCATTTAATTAATCTACTACTAATTACCGAATAATAGAGTGAAAATAATTTAGTGAATCACATAGATTTGTTTTTATATTTTAATTTTAAACAGTTGTATGGGAATTTCGAATAATAGTACACTGTTTTGTACATTTTAAAATGTTCATTACTCGTTTTAAAATTAAAATATAAAAAAAAACTATGTCGTTCACTAAATTATTTTCACTCTATTATTCGGTAATTGGTAGTAGATTAATTAACTGAAAAATTAAACATAACAGAGTTAAGTGAATTATTCAGAACGTATAATTTGGTATGTTATGCGTTTGTAAAACAGAGACTAACGGTGTCCTCTTAATCGTTGCACATTTTATTTATGCATTATGGTAAGAAATTACGTGAGAAATAAAAAAAAAAACTGAAAGTTTATAAATTATAATAGACGGTAAACTATTGTACTGATTTCGAGTTAACTTAACTAAAATAATATAACACAGAATTACTAACTGATTTGTTTTTTTTAATCGTAGCTCAATTAGTTTATGCATAATACATAATGCTCACGATATTAATTGTATATAACATAATTTGAGACCACATCATGCAATGATTAAGACAAACAGACGTTACGAGGGTTCATAACAATAATATATGAATTGAAAATAAATTGTATAGGTTTTATCTTTCTTCTTTCAAATTGAATACCGTATTTGTCCTATATCTAATGTCCATGATACGATATGAACTCGAATGACATTTATTGATTTATTTTGTTATCCGCAGGAAATGAGAATACGGTTGTACGTAATCATAGTTAGGTCACTGATAGATTATAATACTATTCATTTAACCGTTAGCTTGTTTTAAATAAGTTTATCCGAAAAGATTCAGTGTCGTATCAATAACATCAATGACGGCAATCGACATCGTAGTACTTATATTATTATTATGAAAATACTTTAATAATAATAATAATATTATAAGTAGTATGGCGTCGATGGCTACCGTTGATACGAGTATCGGTGTTTTGGAATTTGGTCCATATAAAACCACAAGCGATCGATTGATCGAGAAATGTCCTTCACATAAACAACAACCAATTAACAATTATTAAAGCAATCGTCAAACAGCGAACCAACAATAATTGTTGTAAATTAGTCTTAATAATAACAATTTCAACCATTCGTGATATTATCCCGACCATAATATTATTGTATCAGTTTTGGTTTGTATTCCACACGAGCACAATTACTATTACAATATTGTTCTTAAAAAATTAAGATTTTAACGATATTTTGAAACTTTTATTTAATCATGAGCGAGTACGTGACCATTCTAATGACAAATAGGTAGGTAGTATTTTATATTGATTTAGGAGTATTGTAGGTGTTATTTTTTCTTTAAATTATCCAATGCAACACTATATGTATGAAAATAAGGTATATCCAAGTACGAAATCATATAACACTTTTGATAGGTATCGATTCCAATTTTGTACTTTTGCACATTTAACATTTAACGTTAAAGCTGTTTTTTGATCCTTTTTCTTTCGTTATTTATGATTTAGTCTATTGGTAGTTAACGGTATAAATGTTCTTTCACATGCTACAATGATTAATGTAACTATTATTTCAGGTAACAATAAAATTACAGATATAAAAATAATTTCTTACCAATTATAACAAAAATGTACAAATCATTATATGAGTTTTAACTTGTTACTATAAAAAAACATTGGATTGTTATGTCATCATTGTGTGCGTGTTTTAATTAAATACTAGGTATACATATTACCTTTATTTTATCATAAAAAAAAAAATAAATAATCGAATTCAGTTAACAATAGTACGTTATTCAGCTCAAACTTTTGAAATGCGATGAAAATCAAGCTAATCGAATAAAAATTGATCTTTTAAATTGTAAAACCAATGGAAAATAAATTCTGTGATATAAAATAATACTGTGATTTGTGGATGATGTAATTTAAATCTTCTGTAGGTATGTCAATTAATTATGATTAATGGGTATAAAAAAGGGTGTCTTAGTACAAAAACATTTCTTACAGAAAAATTATCACGACTATTGTTTATTATTTGAAAGACGAGGACTTTATCTTGTACTCAGATTAGACTCCTATCTAAAAAACGATATTTTCACAATGTAATAAATGTAAAGGGGTTTTTGATTATTTTGAAATATATTTTCCAGACGTTGTTTAAAGTTAATATTCAGAAACCAGAGTCCACGCGATCTGAATAAAAATGTTCCTATTTTAAATAAAATAAAAAAAATGATCGAAATCCAGAAATTCTACAAGGCGTGCCCCTAAATAAATAGACGTTAATGCCGAGTGCGTATCCTGTTAGGGTAGCGGGATTCATGTGGTGCGGGGTGTAGACCAACCGCAAAATGTTTTATTAAAAGTTGTTTTTATAAGTGCCATACAAATATTGTGGGTTATATTATGAAAATATATTTCTATATAAGTGTATTTTATGAAAAAACTTTTATAATAATTGAAAAATATACACCTTGTCCAATTTTCAATCAACACATAGTAGAAAACATAACAATAGGAACTCATACAAAATATTGAGTAAATATTAATGAAAACAAATATCACATTACGCATAATATAAAGGGTCGTTTTTATTTTCATAACACATTAATAAAAATGTATTATTTTATTTGCGTTTGTGCTTTATGATAGAATTAAGAACATTTGTGCACACTTCCACAATTAAATACATATATAATAACATTAATATACACCTATAATAATACGACTATAGTTTTAAAATGTTACTAATTATTATTTGAGCCATGATATTTAATATTGATATCCAAAAACATGTATGATGGTTGCTAATGACAATTAATATGCGATATAAAAAAAAGTTCCACGCGTCATTACACGAATGTAAAGCGTGCAATTATTTATAGTTAAAAATTCAAAAGTTAAATAATTGAAGTAGGTATGTAATTTAAATAGTATTAAAAATATACAAATTATGTCTCTAAAATAGCGTGGGCGTCTACTACAGACATACTGTCATTATATAAATTTTTTTCATGATATAATATTACTAAATTGCAGGTTTTGTCACGAAATATGGGTATACACTCTAATAGCCTAAAGCTTTGTATAATAATTCTCCTTTCGATGTATTCGTAGGAATATTACTACAAAGTCCTGTGAAAATGCAGATTTATTCCAACAATTTTCGGCTGGGTGATAGTTACATATAGTATACAATACATGCCTACAAATATTTCGCATCGAGATATCGGGAAATTATTATCATTTCAAGCAAGAATATGAGAGGAATTATGGCTAAGTTCTAGAACATTTTGACCTTTAATTTAATACTATATTGATCTTTGCTTGTGATAATAATTTTGATAAAGGAAAAGGCTTATTCAATATGTTAGCCTTTCGAATCAAGAAATATAATACTCCGTATCATTTAAGATACTTAAGTCAACTATCATAGGGGTAGGAAAAACGCGTAATTTAATCTTTGGTACTTATACAAGATATTATATTGCATTAAGTGAATGTCAGCACACTATTTATTTTCGCTCTCCGACCCACGCGTAACATGGACATTTTCCGAGTTAAAAGTGAAATATAGAATTATAAAGATTTTAGGGAGTAATATTTTTAAAGATTTGTCTTATTGTTTCGTCAAAATCTTGTCTCAAAAAAATTATTATACATTATTAAACTATCAATTTGTTGTTTTTAAAGTCAAATAATAAATAAAATATAAAACTGCAGATAATATGTTAAATCCTTAAAAAATATATTTTACCTAGTTTTCGTATAGGTAATAGATGATTTTACTATTTTTTCACACTACTACCATTTAACTAACCACGTCTGTTCACGACGGTTTAACAAAAATTTTTTTTATACACTATATATTTTATCACCAGTAATATAATTTAATATTATTATTTATTTATGTGACATGCAGTACTGTTAAAATTATAACTCGCGAATTCAGAGTAAAATAAAGATATTAAATATATTGACGTTTGATGAAAATAGCAATGCGTTTGAGACTAGTTGGTCACTGCGGCTACCTTTTAACATTACAAAAGTTGATAAAAGTTGAATAATAAGATATTACGGATGTGCCCAAAAATAACTAAATGTCCGAAAATAAAATATTATATGTTTTAGTTAGTTTAATATATTGTGATGCAAATCAAATTAAAATTATGATGAAGATATTTTTTGGTTCATTTAGTGAAAATATAGTACTCGAATACTCATCAACTCCCTGGGAATAAACGGATGTCGTAAAATATTACGATTACCACGGGAGCTCTACAACACCTATTTATATACAGTGGTGGAAGTGGCTCAAAATAAATTAAGGTTGGGAAATGTAAATCAAAAAAAGTGTTGGGATGCCATTTCCTCGTATCCCAACTCCATCACTTCGTCACTTCGACCACTTTTTATAGAGGTACCTATATACTCTTATTTATTATTATGATGTGTATATGATGGATTCAAATAGTGGATAACGATTGATTAAACCGAAATGACGGTTCGAAAGTAGGCGGCACGTGATTACTGAGTTTATCCGGTCGCGTCAGTGATAAACACATCACGATGGACCTACCCTCACCGACAGTTTATGCGAAAATTGATCACGTTCCCCTAAAAGTAATGGAATAAGGATCTACTTGAAACGTGTTTAATCACTCTACAGACTCTAATAGAGTGGGGAGTGAAAAAGTATAAAATATACTCAACACAGAAGTACATATAGTAAAAATAATACTACCTATAGTAATTAACTATATACATGCCTATCATGAAAAAAAATAAACTCGTTAAGTTGGAAGTTAATTTTAAAGTAACTCGCGTTATGAAACTTAGTTAAAAGTAACTTGACCTTAACTTTTTAACACGTTTATGTCCAGTCTTGCAGTTTCAAGCAGACGACTCTGGCGATTCCTATTATTGCCACATACAACCCCCTGCGAGCACGTGGTAATCGGGTTGAAACCTACTGGCTGGTATAAGCTATCGTGCGCAATACCACGGTAACTATGACATCGTAATATCGAAACATGAGTATTTGACGTAGGTAGTTATTTGGGGCGAGTAAAACGAAAAAATCGCGTAACAATTAGATATTATTGTAATTGGGCGAATAAAATAGTTATAAATAATTATATTATACGTAGGTATAATTAGGTATAACTAACACTAACATATTTCACGTGTATATATATAGTACTCTTTGATATTTCATGACAGACATAGGCACGATACACGATAATATAATATAGTGTACCTATATAACACCATTGAATAAACTGATATTTTATTCGGCATAATGTGGAAAATATTATTTCAAAGGCAGTTCGAACCCCATCATACACGCGCACCTACGCATGACGTGACCCACTGGCCGTAGGTACCGTATTATTACACGTGCCTATATTATGTTTTTTACCAAGTCGTACGGTTATTATCGAACTAAAAATATTATAATGACGATATTATTGATATTATTATCATCCCGTCGATATATCATTATTAGTATTATATTTTTTTTAACTCGTGTTCCCCACTCTTCCCACACCAAATGTAAAATAATTACGATTCAGAGTCATCCACAAACGAATTATTGCCAAGGTATGTAGGTGATTAAAATAATATAATTGTAGGTAATTATAGTGATGATGATAATAATAATAATAATAATAATAATAATAACATATATATAATCAACTTTGAATATAAATATGTAATGTACTGCGGCGTCCGATGGCCGTAGATGCAGCGGATCGATTATAATAATAATAATAAAAACACAATTGGTAACTTATATCAATCAATTGAGCCTAAGTTTCACTGTTGGGGTGACTTTTTGTCCGCGATACTCTCACCTGTCTTAATATAACGTATGACTGTACTAATGTTTAATACCTATGTAGGTATATACATACAACTTTTGCATTTATTTAAATGTATGTATTTTTTAATATAATAATATTAAAACGAGGTTGTCATTTTTTTAGTCATATTAAAGTATTAATCACAAAGATATTAAAAATGTTTTTCATTTTATATAGCTAATATATAAATGTTTCCACTTTCGTGAATTTCGACACACTGCCAAATATTTTTAGTATCATATTCTAACAAGCTTTTAGAAATCAAAATTATAAACATTTTATTAAAAAAAAGAATATTACATTTTAAACTCATCCAAACAACTTAACGTTCTTTTTACGTTACACTTTGGTGATTTTGAGTTAATTAATTAGAAAATACTAAAAGTTATTATTGAAGTGAAAATGTATAAACAAAAAATAATTCCAACTTATAAAAAAAACATCCAGTTAATACAACTTAAAATTAAAAATGTCATATTGAAATATTATTTGATTAGTACCTATGTACTTTAGGTACTTAAGTACGTAAATAATATATGAGGGATAGACTTAAACACACAGTCAGCCATAATAAACCATGACTTATATTTACGTATTTTACAAATTGATTAAAGGCGAAAAAGCTGCACAAACGAGTAAAATTAACTTGACATTTCAAAACTCGGCGAGGTGGCTTTATAATCCATTCAAAAGGAATGGCAAAAATTAAATTTTAAATTCACTTATTTTCATAAATCAGCTTAAATCAAAGTCGACATCCTAAGTATATCCACAAATTATATTCTAGTGAAACATAATTACTTTTTTTCACTGCAGAAAACAAATTGAATAAAGAATTTTATACATTTATCCACTTTGAGAAGAAACCCCTATAACCGTCTTAAATATTAATACTGAATCCCATTTTAGACTCTAAGTGTAGTTAACCTATAATTAAGACATTCAGCTGTATTGTACTTAAACTGATGATACTATGTCCTTTTTTTACATATTTGTGTCTGTCATCACGTTTTGGAGAAGAAAATGTTCTTTAATCTTTAATTTAAAATAATAGGAAAAACTAACAAAAAAAAGCTGACTGGGACATCAGTCTATTACAAAATCGATTTTTCTTTTGTTATTAAAAAAAAAAAATCGTAGACTTGACATTTTTACAGTTTAATTATTTTAGAAATGTTATCACATTTAATAATGTTAATAAATAATTAATAATTTTTTTTTTTATTAGACTCCAACAATTTATTTAGTAGATGAAGGAACATAATGTTAGTTATAAATTACTATCCAAGTTTTCTGTTTTTTGGCTTAACATAATAAATATTTCATCGTTGTGTATTTGTATTTTGTTTTGAGTTTTTAATTAATATTTTATAATTAAGTAGGTGGATATTTCTTTTATAATTGATACACTTAGGTATAATTGCAAATTTATAGATTTCTAAAGTTAAATTCTCAAAATTAATCAGTATATTATGCTATGATAAGTATATTATAGTATTATATTCTACCTAATAAATCGTGGAATTTTTACAACCATAAAATAGATGGCTCATTTCATATCATAATACGTAGTTGAGTATAACACTACATTGACTTAAATAAAAATAAATGATTTAATAGTTTTTTTAAATTTAAACTTATATACTAATATGAATTAAAATACAGATGGGAATTATTATTATTTAAAAGGCTCAAGCTGTCTATAATTTTTAAACGAAGCTTGCGAGACATGATTTATGATTAGTTTTCACTTGGAACGGAAATTCGTTGCTGATAGAGGAAACAATTCTTCTGCAATTTTCTAATGTAATTAAAATTAAAGATTTTTCTTACGGGTTGTCAACAAAATCACACAACACGCGATCTTTTCTTTGTAAAGGAAATTATAATTTTTTTTTTTTTTATTGTTGTTAAGTATAATATATATATTTGTATAACATTTTGTTATTAATAAAATAATAATAATATCTTAACAATAATATTTTTTTACATTGACGTAAATTTCAGAACTATATTTCTAACAAAACTTTACGAGTTAAATTATATTTATTTACTTTTGTAAAAAAGCAAATGGTTACATAATACTTCGATCTCATAATTCCTTTTCATCATTATATTGTAGTGTTCATGCTCTGTTATATACTTTGTATCGTTTATTTTATAAAAATAACTGTAGTACCTAGTACCTATCGGTTATAATAAGTCTGTCACCAAATATAAACTAAATTGTGTGATTTACAAGTAATTTTTTCGATTTAATTATTATACTTGTTATTCTAAGTAAACAACAATAATAATATTTTCAAATAACGATTTAAATGCTGATCAGTAAATATAATTTGATTTGATTAAATATGAATTATTATTAAAACGTTGAAAATTGAGGATTTTGATTATTGTTGTTATTATATTTAATTCTAATTAAATATTACAACAAAACATATAATATAAATAGTTAATAAATAAATAATAATCGATGATAAACAGTTATTTATAGTTAATTAAGACATGATAAAACATGTTAGACACGCATTTATATTTAAATATGACATACCTATATAATTGTGAATAGGCGTATTTACAAAATTGATCTAAAACGAAGTCTATTACATATAATATTAAAACTATATGAGTTTTAACACTGTGGTCTGTGACTTCTGTCACAGGGCTTTGTGGATTTCATCTAAATGGGTCCAGGTTGATATTTCAATATTACCGTTATTCGGTTTATTTTTAAATATGAACGCAAATTATGGCTAGTCATGCGCTAAAATTAACAGTAGTAAAACAAATCTTTAGTCTGAGAAGCATTATGAGTGAATAATAATAATTAAATCGGTTCAACCTTGTATTGCCGGAAATCGTTTTCATGCGAATCCCGCCCACACACGACCGATCATATTATAATATTATACTGACCCGACCAGCAAACAGCCCTTAACACATTTCTGAAAATACGATTATGTTTACAACGACCCACATCATCACTATACCGTCTACGGTCCACCAAAACAAAATGTCCACCCAACCAATGAATATCGTGAGATACTCGTAGGTGGTCGAATTTCAAGTAGGTACCTATAAATCTACATAATATGGTTTGTTGCTGTATTGGATTACAATGTTATAATTTATCGACGTACACAGCTCGCATGATAAAATACGACGTAAATATGGAACGAATGAACCGAAATGAACAAAACAATCTCGTTTTTCCCCATCGATTTCACACATAGTATTCTTAAAATATTGAAGGTAACATATTATACTATTATGTTCTTCGTCATTATAATATTCGCGCAAGGACAATATAATATAATGTTATTTGTGAGCTATTCTGTCATTGTGACCGAAAACAAGAAAATAATAATACCGAAAAAGAAACGAAAATATTTTTACAAACGAAATTCGAGCTGACATCTTAAACATAGTAGAGCGACGGCGTTTGTGCGGTCAAAATTGCTTACTTTTGTAATATTTTTGGCGTCCCGGTGACAGTGTCGAGTCCGACGAGCATAAATCAAACTAGGGTTGAATGTCCAACAAACAACGACCGTAAAGTGGCAGGTGCTTTATAATATTATACTATATAGATAGGGCTGGGAATGCAGTGTTCACTAAAAAATACGCTGAAAATTCAAAGTAATATAATGTACTTATTTTTTTTTTATTTCAAATAAGTTCAGTATCAAAAAATAGGTTTTAGCAACGTAATTAAAAAAAAAAATTGAATGATTTCAAATCTTCAAGTAAATGACTTGAAATCGTCCTCGGAAGATTTTTAATCTAAGAAAAAGAATTATTCCCATTTAATTTTCTGCATCACTTTAGTCATCTCGATTTTTAAGTTGTACGGATCCGTTTGTAATATTATGATTAATTATATTCGTTTTAGTAAAAACTTTGTTACAATGTTACAAAATTACTTTTTTAAGCAAGTCTTAAAATTAAATTTAAAAATCCGAATTTTAATGTAAACTGACCTAAATAATTTACAAATTACCTTGAAATTGAAAAACTGTCAAAAATTTCCAAAAAACTGGAAAACTAAAACTTCTTATGACGATTCAAAAATATATGAAACATAATATTATATTTTATAAAACGACCATCAGCAAAGTTCCTCGAAATCTCTAATAATTACCTACGTATATTAATTTATTAAATTTGAGACAGTAGTACGTAACCTGTGGGTCGCAACCTTTAAGGGGGTCTCAATATTTTATTAGGGAGCCACCAATAAATTAAAACCAAAAGAAAAAGTATTATATATAATAAACTTATGTAAAATTAGTAGGGGGTTGCATCATTTACATAAATAAATTTGAGGGTCGCGAATCAAAAAGGTTAGCACATTACTGGTATGAGGTATTATAATTATAGCAAACCGAACACACTTTTTTTGACGTCTACACTTGCGTATGTAATGTTTTGGGTTCGTATAAAGTGCTCTAGGATTTATACCGAGAATATGTTATTATAAAATTGTATTATCATTGATCACACATAAAGAGGGTCATGAAGCGGCTGTTCTTTTTTTCACACGTTCAATATACATTTTAATAGGTTGAAGAAAATATATTATAACTTCATAGCTTCGGTTCATTGGCGCAACTAGTCATATATTTCAGAGGGTGAAAAAATGATCAAATGCCCATAAATCGGGGTGAGAGGGTTCCACACCCTATTGCCCAACCATTGAAATAATAACTCATCCCAGGCTCCTTCAAATAATGTTTACTTCATATAGGAAATGTAGTGACTATTATTCATAACTATACAAGTAGGTAGTAGGTACCTAAGTGTTTACTTTTGTGGTATATTTTTCACTCTTAAATATATTTTTCTATTTAACAAATATAAATAAATACTTATAGTAGGTACCTATATTAAGTAACAACAAAAAGTCACAAGAAATCTTTTTAAATATTTTGTTTCTTTAACTTAAACACATGGTTTTTAAAATTATTTGTAATATCTCATTAAATATTTGAAATGTACAACGCAGAGAACCATTATTGCACCTTATTGATTCTCAACTAACTTCTGATTTACCTCATACCTACTTGAAAAGTTCGAATGTGCGACGCAAGAATATTTTTGATTTTTGATTTTAAAAACCAAATTTTTTTTATGTCGTATAGCTTTGTTTGGGTTTTAATTAAATTCCTTCTTCCCCACCCCATCTTGTTTTATCTCATATTAGTTATTTTTATAATATTGAAATACTTTTATCGTAATCCAAAATTGATTTACCAAACATTTTGTCCACTTCAAAAAATTCAAAAGGTTTTTGAAATTTAAATTAAACCACAAAAATACAGCTGAGCTGAACATGTGAATTTTTCTTCTGTTTCGCACAACACGTGGGACGTGAGGTTTATGTTCTATTTTTTGACAATGTATTTTTTTGATATATATATTTTTTCTACAGTTATATACCATTTGACAATACGTTATTCCGTCTGTTTCTTAAATCGCGTCTTATCGTGTTTACTGATTCCATTGTTCAGATTTAAAATTGAGTTTTCCACGAAACCCGAAAACAAATAAAAAAAAATAATACATGGTGGCTTTTAAAAAAAATGTGGGTCCGGATTCAATATAATGTTAACATAAAGCAAAAATACATATTTTCAAGCTCAGCTCCTTTAAAATGTTTTATAAGCGTGCACCGTACTCGAGATGAAGTGGATTGCACACGACGATTCACCCTATAATAACGATCATAATATTTTATTCCGTACGCACTTGTAATATCGCCCATTATATTGAACTCCTCTTCAAATAAAAAAATAAAAATCTACCCCTTAAAATTGGCCAACGAATACTGGGATTTGTGAAGAAAAAAAAGTTTGAAACGTGCTTTACACTACAACCGTCCACTGTCGACAAACGACTGATTTTAAATGGCTGTTTGACTCGATGATATTTCCGAAGTTTCCGTCTATAGGTACCTACTACTATTATACAGTTTAACGTTTGAATAATTCAAAAAGTTCGCACTTTCGGTATTAAAGTTGTTTGCGGTTGTGTGGGTATAGAATAGAAACAAACTAAATCGTTAAAACAAATCTAACCCAGAATAAAAATCAAATATTTCAATAATAACTAATATTATTACTAATATATTTTTTGTTAATTATCCATTATTCAACTATGGTTTATTGTCGTGAATGTAAAGACTAAAAAAATATACAAAATTGAGTTGAGAAATTACAAAAATATCTTCCTATTAGTTGATAATATTAATATTGGTACCCATTAATTTGGTTTTTAATCAAAATACTTGGTGTTATTATATTGTTAGGAATTTGCATGACCTTAATATGACCTTTATATAATGTGTTATCATAAATGAAAATAATATAGAAATAGTTTTCTGCAACGTGCACTAAAAATATTATCTTTGTCTTTAAAAATTAATGTTAACATTTATATAACAGTCGATAATATTTTATATGTTGGACAAAGGTAGGTACATTTATTTTAATTAAAGATCAATGTGAGCAATAATAGTCGAGCTTCGGATCCCTTCCATAGGCTCATGTAATAATTAATATGTAATAATAAATGTTTATTTTTCTAAATATTTAAAGTAAATTTATTATAAATAAAACCAGGAGTAATATGAGTATTTAAGCTGTTTTTTGGAAAAGGATATTGTTGCAGAGAAACGTTTATAACTATTTTTAATGTGAGGCGTATACTATCCAAGTATGCACATCTCAGTTAAGGCTGGAAAAATTATGCAAAATATGGCAGTAAAGTTTTAAATTTATTTAGTATAATATGTTGCTATTCGGTTTAGCTACATTTTTGATTTTGTCATCAAACGGTGGCGCAAGCTTTGAAAGTCTTTAGCCATAATTCAACTAATATTAAAAACAAAATAATAAAAATCAGTAGTTATTTCTTAAGAATATTACTTTTTATCTAAATTGGTGTTTTTATTGTACAGTTAACAATGTTGTAATTTTTTACGACACACAACAATTTGCATAAACACCTATCCTTTACAAAGAACCATCTGTATCTGTATGAGTTTACTTTCCAATCGATATAGATGTTGACATTATACAACCGTGTTCAACTCTTAGAGCAATTTATTTCACTGCTCCATAAAAGTGTTTTCGGAGAAATAAAATCAGGGTAGTAAAATCAGCATAGCCCCTTCGCATCATACCATTCGAAAGTATATATAATTTAATGACATCAATATAACAATAATTCCAGCTATAACCTTGTAGTTAGTGCTTAATAATAATAAAAATAAATAAAAATAAATTCTAGTTACATTTCATTAAATATACTATCATAGTTTGTATACAATATTAATATTTTTACTCTGAAAATAATTTAATTTTGAGGGATTATTTGATTTTGTTATAACACAGAAAAGCCTGGTGGTAAATGTCTATCCATGTCGGTGTGGAAAGCCGGAGTTGCAATATTATTATTTTTAATTTGAAAGCGATAACAAATCGTTCTGCGTGGTTGTTTATTGAACGTTTATTTTTCTTCAAACTTTAAGTGCTCGTAAAAATCATTTATGGGTTTTAAATATGTTCAATGTTATTGAATTTAGTATTATTATAGCAATGAATATTATGATATGGCCAACCTGAAACCCAACAAATCACAGAAAATGTATAATGTTAAAAATGTCGGTAACTCGATAAAATGTCCATCCAGCGGAATAATTATTCGAATAAAAATTATTGTACATGATTTTAAGAATAAAAATATGTCTTATGTTTGTAGGTGCCTATAACAACCTAACTATACAACATCTAAGATTATTATGATATTCTAAAGCCATGTTCTATTTGAAGTTTGTTGGGAATTTAAGATTTAAAATGAATCAGTTTTTTTTTTCAATGTCATATTTTAGAATTTCTTTGTGCCATATAATTTAAATTATGCCATATTTTTGTCAAATTGTCTTCAATCACCAAAATAATTATTAAAACTAATGAACTTGAAACTCAGCGAATCACAGGAAATGTACTATGTTAAAACTATTGATGACACAATGAAATTTAAATATATCTATTTATAGTATACCTAGGTATAAATTTACGTGTTCTCAATTTTAATCATAAAAATGTGTTTCATGTTTGTAGGTGGTTCTACTAACCTAACAAAACCTACATTTCAGTATATTTCCTATTTTTATTTCAAATTTTGTCAGGAATTTTAAATTAAAAATGTACTTATGTTTTTTCCACGTAATATTTTAGATTTTCTTAGTGTTATATAGTTTACAATGTGCTGAATGTTTGTCAAATTTTAGACTAGAAAGACTATTTTTTTTAATTTATTTTTTTCGTATTATAATTGTGTATTTATATTAACAATTATTCATTATCTGGAAATATTTTTTCTAAACAGTACGACGTAACCTACTTAATAATTGTTTGAATGTTCTGAAATATTTATGTTTAATTGATTTTAAATAATTTTTCTATTAAATTATTATGCTGTAGGTACACAGTCATTATTATTTGTTCTCAATTAATAATTAAATCCGTTTATTCTTAGGTCTATTTCTAGGTGGTAGTTCATTCTTTCCGATTATTATGTTTAAAATGTTAACATTTGTTTAAACTTATCGAACAAAAATTTTGTTATTTAGTATAAACATACAAATAAAATAACGTTTGAATGTAACGTGTCAAAATTGATAACAAGAAAAAGTAATAAGAATTAGGTGACATAAAACTAGATAATGTAACTACCTTAAATAGCAAAACCAGCTTCCAATAGAAAGTTAATTATTTTTTTAATGACCATTTCAGTCTTAGTATTAAGTATAGAAGGGAGAGTGGTTGAAATGCTTAGGGATTTAATATAGTTAATCAAGGACGTACTCTTGGTATATAATGAGGGACAATCGAATAATAAGTGAGAGATGTCACAGACGCTTTTGGTTGAATGTAAGGTACAAAGTGGAGAATCGTTAAGACCGAGTTTGTAAGCATGATTTGGAAGAAGCGAGTGGCCCACACAGAGAATTTAGATACTTATTTAAATGAGGATTTTCAAGATATTTTATGACGTTGTAACGCTATGAATGAAATATAATTATGTATAAAAAAATTGAGAATTTTTGTTTTAAAAAGAAACTTGTTCGTCTCATTTTTAATGATTACATACAAATATTACTATTGAGACTCTATAAACGCTAATATTATTTTATCATAGTGTATTAAAATGTGTTGCTCAACTGTAATTGGTTCAAAAATAAATTGCGAATAAACAATTACTTTTTTATTTTATATATAAAACAATTAATAATAACACAATATTTTCGAAGCCTTTCAATCCCTATTGTCGTTACTACTAAATAGGTATTACATGTTCGTCCAATATATATATAAAATGGTTTTTATTTAAATTTGTTTTATACGCAATTACATTTCAAATAGGTAATATATTTTTTATGTTAAAATAATAATAAAATACTTTATTACGGAAATAAATCCAATTTAAAAATACTATAACAAGTATAATAATAATTAATATTATACTTTGAATTTCATATTTTAGGTATGTTGAAAGGTTTTTGACTCTTATATAAATACAACTAATAGTTTTGGAGGTTGTTGGGGGTCATGAGGCTTGTCTTATGTTGAAAAACTTAAACACAAAATGTTCCCCGTCCTCTTAGACTATCACCACTCATATAAGTATATGTAGGTGGTCAACAATAATTTTTTAATTATTCACATTTTTTTGGAAAAAAATATACATTATATTATTATGGGTTTCTAGCAAAATTGTACATCTAAAAGGTAGTCATAATGTTATTTTACAGACATAATACATAATTAATTAATTTAATTTATAATAAATATTTATTTATTTAGTATCTACATTTATTACAAAAATAAAATATTATGATTTTATTTGTCAATAAAACTAATTTAATTAATTAAAATCCATTACATTTTTTTTCTCAATGTACTGTTCCATAATAATCTTATAGTTTTGAATAATACTTACTTCAATTTGGTTAGGTTATTATTTCAATTATTTTTATGAAATATTTTTTTTTGCATTTGAAAAAAAACTACAAAGGGTACTTGAACCCTCAATCTTCCTCTATTCGTGCTTTTGGTCTATAACCTTAACATGGCTCTGATAATAATGATATTATTATTCACATTTTATTATATTATTATAATAGGAGATCGCACGATCGCTTATCGATACAATTTGTCGATTGTATAGTTTTAGTAGACGACTGCAACTAATAAGTAATGAACAAACAACTGCTATCAGCATAGGTCCAGTTCATCTTGGCACCCGTTAATCAGTGGTCCGAAAACTGGGTACCAATGGTTTCGGACCAATATATTTTTTTTTAAATCGTAACAATTTCCGAGTGCCAAACTGAACTGGAAGGGCTACACCATTAAAGACTTTACTATTGAAGCGTAGTAAAGTATTATAGATGTGTCCGCCGCCCATAAAGTGTATGATGATACATTGATACGATATTATTATTATGGTCTGTCGACTACGTCATGGACTAAAGTCGAAATAGCCACCTATGATCATGACAATATTTTAATACGTGTGACTTGTCTTTTGCAGCGGTAACACTTTCGAGGGCCAATGGCAGAACGGCAAGAGACACGGGTTGGGCGTTGAGTCCCGGGGGCGGTGGCTGTACAGAGGAGAATGGACACAAGGTTTCAAGGGCCGGTACGGTGTCAGACAGTCGGCCACGACCAACGCCAAGTACGAGGGAACATGGGCCAACGGGCTGCAAGACGGTTACGGGTCAGAGACGTACGCCGACGGTGGTACGGATTTAATCTTAAACATAATATCATTTATTGCAACAAACACTAAATACAATGAATAGAGAAAAATATATAACAAACAATTTGCAAGCTCATCCAATGAGCATAATATTATATTATTATGCTTTAATACGGACAAGCTTAGTTCATATTAAAAGTGAACTAAAAATAAAATTAAAATAAAAGTTAATTTGCATATTATTATTATTACCATGCTACCTGCGATAATGTTTTACCCATTTAATAAAAAAATAAAATATATACATACCTAATATAACGTCACGCAGTAATAATGACAAAATAAATGTTCGTCGTTCCATTTAAAATGTATTGTTTGATTGAAATATTTAACATTTTTAAAATTGAAAATTTTACTATTCACAAAATATTTCAATGCAATTATGAAAATAATATATATTGTTCACACATATTTTGATTTAGATGAACACACATAGGTACCACATATTGATAGTGAATGATTTATCAACGTCGAAAGCCGAAATTCATGAATTAAATTGTTAATGGTTATAAACTTATAAATTTATCAGTCACCACTCACCAGTGATAACTTATCAATTATCAGTTTGATCTCTAATATTCTTGGTGGTTTTTTGAGCCAAATTGTTGGTAATTATTAATTCATATAAATGCAATGCAGGCTACATTTAATTTATGCACATTTTCCGTTAGTAACTATCCAAATAATTAATAAAATATTATAGTTTGAAATGAGACAAGTATCAAACAATAGTAATTAGTACCTAATAAAATAAACTAAATGGTAATAAAATATATAAAATAATATATTAAAACAGAATTTTTTTATTTATATTTAAAATACGTTATGATATCATTAACAAATATGTTTATGAGTGGCTGACATGCGTTTATATTTAAATTTTTTTCATATAAATGTATATAAAGAAACTTCTACATTGTACCGAATTTTACTGTTGAACTTTGTTTCATACAATAAAAATATTTTAAAAATGTTCCTTCTGCTTTAAGTATAGGTAGGTACAACTAGATATTAAAACATTGTTTTTCTTTAATTCAAGATTAATTTTTATTTTTCACATAAATCGAAATGTGTTCCAAGGAAATAAATTTCACAACATTTTAAAACCCTGGGTTCCTATCTACATTGTATTTTTTCTCTCATTTTCAACTCAACACGATCACTACTCAGTGGTATATAATCTAGCTGACAGTTTTCCTACACATGATAATAGAACTCGGGATGTGCATAATAATATACGGATTCTGAAGGAGAAGCACTTGTACACATATGTAAAATATACGATCGACTCTAGTACCATCTCGCTATATACATACGTAGATAAATAGATCACCAATGACGGATAATAATTTTCCGCGCTCACTGTTTTTTCCTTTCAAACCGGAATGGTTATAAATCAATGCTGGCTTATATATTTCTAAATGAAGGTTCATATTTAAATTGTATATACAGAGTGATTCATGCATGCTCACCCCAATTTTTTCTTTAATAATGATTTTTTTCAAATTCTAATTTTTGGAATTTGTAAATACTAAAATCGACATTTTAAAATTCTTGGGATTTTTTCATATTGCTTAAGGAGTATTATGTGGTGTCACAAACTTCTGTTTTTCAGATGGAGTACACCTCCTCTACCCTTGTTTATTGTAAATTATTTGGTAAATCATTTTTACAAATTTAGACTTATTTAAATTAAAATTCGAACGAGTAGTTTTTGAGTTATTTAATTTTGTGTATTAAGGATAATGTAGGAACTTACATGATAATAGGTTTGGAAGATATTGTGGTTATAATGGTAATTATACTTGTTTAATAATTTCTATTAAAAATGATCCAATTATATAATAATAGTAATAGATCCATTATTACATATTCTATTTTAAATTATCGTAAAACCATTTTTATGGGCTCCTTAGTATAAAAATGTTAGTAACTGAACAACTAATTAATTGAATTTCGAATTAGATACCTACTTCAACATTTTCAAAAAATATATCTACTAAATAATTTAGAGTAAAAAGTGGGGTTCTAAGTTAGATAACAAAAGTTTATTATTCCGTCGGACACTCCCTAATAGCAGTACAAAAATTCTCAATAATTTAAAAATAATGTATTTGACTAGGAATATTTAAAAATACAATAAATCAGAATTTGAATAAATATTAATTATGAAATGAAAACATGGCCATGCTTTGTCAATATTTTGTAAATATATTTTCATTTACGTCTAATTTAATTAAAATTGAAAATAATAATAATATAATAACGATTCTATTAATGTAGCGTTTATTCCAATATAAAATATAAAATAAATATAATGAGTCGATATAGTGCGTCTTTTTTTTCAAATTAAAATTTGATTTTGTTCATTGTTCACTGCAGCCTTTTGTGTGTATGCGGAATAGGTACTCAAATAAATTATTTTCCATACTATCGAGAAAATAATATAATAACGTCAACGGTGACCTTCGTATAAAAATATTATATCAACACAATACGACTTGCACTTTTTTGGATTTATTTCACTATCCATTCTGCGTAGTTATTATTCTACCGTCTCGCAAAAAAACAATTATTTATACACAATATGAACTGTTTAAATATAAGCTACCACACAAATTGGACGAAATTGTACATAATATGTATATTTAGTATAATTTGTATTTTATTTGAACTCCAAATTGTATGTAATATTAGTGCTTTTTTGAGTACCTAGTCGCCAAACTACTCCAGACATTACATTTCGTATTATATATATTATTATATTAATATTACCACTTTATTATAATTTTATTTTTCTATTCAAGGTAAATTGAAAATGTGTAGGGTGTATGCATACAAACAAAATCCTTTTGAACTTTTTGATTTTCAATGTAAACAATTTATTTTTCATTGTATAAAATTACAAAGTCGTTTTACATTCTTTTTTTTATATCATTTTTGCAATTTTAAAGGTAATACGTAGGTACAGTCACGCGAGTGCAGGCAGTAATAAAAAATTCTTGATAGGTATAACCTAATATTATAAATAAAGTATCGATGCCATTATAATAGTATTACTTTTAATCACAAATTCCATTTAATTTAATGAAAGAGTTGCTCAATTCGGTTTGTATTGCAGTTGTCAAATAATTACCATTTTTCTATTTTTTTTTCCATTTCGTGGAGCTTTGTCCGAATGTAGGTAGGTACCTATACGTTTTGCACTTTTGCGACAAATTATATTAGCATCTTTGTCATAAACTATGATTTCTTATAATAACACACGAGTATTATAACACATTTGTAATTTATTATCAATACACGGTACTAATAATAAGTATAATATTATATACTTAAATAAAAATGACTTTTTTCATTTATCATATTATGTTTTGTTCAATAATTAATTCGTAAATCATAATAAACATTTATTTTATTCATAAACGAAGTAAAAATGTAAATTAATAGGTTTTGGGATTTACATGTTTTATTTTATATTGTGTCAAGTATTCGAGTGATTGTAAATTTTCTTTCCGGACATACATTCTTGTATACCTATTACTGATCATTATCAAAATAAATTATGAAACACGCCGCGGTGTAGCTATACTACAAAATATTAAGTTTCTTATTGTTTTAATGAATATATCGTTTTATGGTATTATAAATAAAAAAAATCTAAAAAAAAATAAATGTTAAAATCAAGTGTCACTCGCAGTTCTGCAAAAATCGATAAAATTATGTATGTTGACTTTCAGTTCAATCAGCTCGTTAAATTATGTGTAGGTTATTTCAACTCATCCTTAAATAAACATGCAATTATATAAAATCGTATGTGACGTATATTTTATAATACGTCTTACGGTCTTGAATAATTTGACGAATTTCACCGCAGGTTAACACTTTGTTTGCATTTTTTCTTTTCAAGGTACGTTTCAAGGGCAATGGATGCGCGGCATGCGACACGGATACGGCGTCCGGACCAGTGCTCGGTTCGGGATGGCATCTCATTCCAAGCCAAACAAATCGGACATCCGGAATTCGCTGTCGTCTTTGGGCAGCGACGACGCTCACAACAAGGCGGGCAGCGCATCCGAAGACCCGGTAATCGGTAGCGAGGGTCGCGACAAGAAGCTAGACGACACCCGCGGTGGGTTCGTGTTGAAGGCAAACAGTGATGAGCAGCCGAACAAACACAAGACGCTGGTGTCAAAGTCCACGCACAGTCTCAAGAGGACGTTCATGTCTGTAAGTCATAGGTCCCGTGGCGACTGCTATACTAATTATTTTTAAATAAGACGAAATTCTTGGGGCCGGTAGAATGTACAAAAGCGATCGTTGATTCACTGCCACAAACATACTCGATATCCCACCTAGTGTAATCTGCAGGATAACCTGACCCTCGACACTAACAAAACATCTCCCATATAACTTATACAATATAGTTATTAGCCAACCTTCAGTGTTAATATTTAGGCGAACAATTAAAACACTCGTATGTATAGGTAATGTATTTTTTATAAGTTGAAAAACCTACTCATTGAAGTTTAAAGTTTTCGTTTATATCGTTTTGATTCACGTGAAAGAAAATTGTGTTTCTGTTCCGTGGTTTTCATTAGGTTTCCGTTTAAATGCCTGCTGCTATTTAGATTGGATTTCTGTCGGCCCTGTTTGAACACAATCCATCTACAGGCAAGCCTCGCAAGCTGCCATATTTGTTAGCTTACCTATTAAGCTTCAAGTAGTTATTTGAACCCAAAATATGCGAAACAAAATGCTTGGCAAACAGCCCATGTCGATAAAGCGAGGCGCGGAGTCGTTATAATATTCTCGGAATACCGATGAAAACCTGTACGATGATTTTCAACATTCCAAGCGGAGGGTCCGCCCTTTAAGTTCCACCGCCTCCGGTCGTAAATTTGCCTTTGTATAGATCCGTCGTCACCCACGTATGCACTTGTATAATAATCGCTCATAAGGAGATGGAATATAAAAATATTATAAGTACCTACTATTTATACACGAATCTATATTATTATTATTGCAATGATCATCCGTTGCCAAAATCGCTGAATACTGCGTACTCCACGGTATTATCATCAGATAGTGTTTTTTTTTTTTTATCTTTTACCGTTCCGTAATTTGGATCGACATATCAAACGATACTTACAATAACCGCGGTTATGTACCCAAGTTGACCGATTTTAAAATGGTAACCTGTGTCACCGCGAACGGGTAGCATACTATTGTTACTAATTCATGTGCAGTAATCGCGTCTTTATTTTGAGCTAGTTTTTAATATGTCATTTTTTTCATATTATACATTTATTCGTTAGACCCGTATTACTTAGATAAATTATGAGCGAGACAGACAAATAATATAAGTGGACAAACAATTCTCGTACAGTCAGTTGTGATAGTATAAGTCAGCATATAATATATATATATAGTCATTCAGTATTATATTTCTGTAAGCATCTATTATACTAATTAAAACTAACGATTTTTCTTCTTCCGTTCACCATATATAGAGGAAAGAGTTGCCTATGTGGGACCGTTTTCAACATTTTAGAAGTTTCAAATTTTATAAGTTATAATTTTTTTTTTTTTTTTTGATATCATCTTTGAAACATTTTCAACTTTCTACAATTTACTAAGTGGTCCAACACAGGAAACTAATCTATAAAAATGGAACCACCCGGTGCCTTAACCGGACCACATAAAAATATATTAACAAATAGTACCTACATTTTTTTTACTCAGATTAGTTAGTCCTGTATTATATTTTTCGAAAAATTTGACATAATAAGTTATAATATTATTATAAAATAATATTCTTATGAATCACGTTTTGTGTATTAACTGAGAATCATAATTTCGATAAGCTGTGGCAGCCATTGAGCCATCTGCTGTAATTTCTCTTTGGTCCATTTACCATAGTTACTCCTCATTTGTAACTATTGCCAATAAAATTCTTGAATATATTAAAATCTGCAATGAAATAAGTGAACCAAATTAGGGAACATTAAATTGTCCCATATAAACAATTTTACTATGCCAAAAAAATATCATTACCTCACTTTCGATTACAAAGAGAACAACAGATATCTACTACTATACCAAAGTTCACTAAATTTGAAATAAGTTTTGACAAATGTTTTTTTTTTGATAATATTGAATCGTTTTTCTATAGATTAGGTAAAAAAATATCACCAATTTGGTGTTAATTATACATTTTGAAATAGGTACCTCAAAAGACGTTATCAAGTGCACACATACATATATTATAAATTATTATATTATCGTGTTTTTCAATTATACGATAATTTGTGACCATTACCGAACTAGAGTGGTCCAAATAGCACCAGTGCAATAAAGGCGACTCCCTCCTATAATAGTGCATTGTAGTCACTTGGTCTTTTACGATTGTTATTCGACATTACGGGATATGTGTTATAATATTATACAATAATACGCAATATCTTGTGGGTACGTTTATTTTTATTTTTATTCATTCTCGCGACCGAGACGAGTGGAGTTCAGCGTGCAGAGAAGAATATCGTAGAAATTATTAATACTTTAATTTAATGATATTGTATTACACTACAATACTCTGGAACTAGCATTACACGAAACAAAAGAAATTTTATATATATATAATAAGTATATATAAAATATATTATATTGGATTAGATTTTTCAAAGTTTAGAGTCGCTTGTCAAACGTTAAAAGGTATTGATTTTGTGCTGTGTATCAGCTAGTTGTCTGAGAGTTGAGTGGTTTTTTGTTTGTTGGCTCGGTCAAAACAACCACCTAGACAGTTCCGTTGTCGTCGTCATAATGATTAATATTTGATTTGGATGAAAACGTCTGTAGTTCGTAAATGGGTCGGAAGTCGTTTGAAAAATATATAAACCGCACCAGACGTAAAGTTGGCACAGTATTACAATATTATTATAATACCGCCGTGGCTATCGAATAAAATATGTATCGCAGGCGACTGTGCAAATGGCCACAATATAATAATTATTAGATAATTAATGTAATACAACGACCGCCAATGATAGCGTTGTAAGTATAGAGACAATAGCCGCGCGTATAATATTATTAATAATAAGTGATAATTAACTGCGTTACTGCTTTACAGCTGAAAATCTGACCCTAAGATAAGTAAAGTAGAGAAAAGCAGACTTACTAGACACCGACGGAATACGATTAACCAGCCGAAGTCGTTGTATCGCATTAGATTGTTGTCGTCATCATAAGTCATATTATTATAACACTGTGCAGGTATATTGCAGGGCGTTGCCCGTTTGAGCGTTGGTACCTTTCTTTTGGTACCCCAAAATAGACATGGGTAATATGAGCTCACTTTTCAATCATTAATAAATAAATACACAGCAAAATGTATAAAAAAAATTATTTTGGAAAATTATAATATGTATATATAATATATAATATATTAATATATATATATCAATTTAAGCAGTTAAGAACAAATTAATTTCATGACATAATATAACTGGTATGTAAATACAATTTCCTTCAAAATGGGATTTGAAATTGAACACTAACAACATCATATTCCAATAAATTAGTGTCGATAATTGGCAATACTTTTCGTCGTTGTCGATGAATAGGTCTTCTGATTTTTCTACTATACCTACTTCATATTATACATTCAGAAAATGGCTTCGTTTGTAATAACTCTTTGGAATATTATGTTACTGTGCTGTTCTACCAATTATTCTGCTTAATTAGGTTTTTTAAAGTTGTTTTTAATTTCATGTCATCTTAATTAGTTATGTTCAGTATAATAATTTATTTTCTTCTTGTCGATTTTCACTTTTATACAATATACAGCGATAGCTATTAAAGCTATCAAAAGTCGCATAGCACATATATCCACTGAACTTTGTCACGTTTGTTTGTCCCAATTTGACAGTGTTATATAATTTATCGATACTATATTGTAACAATTATCTACAGTTATACATTTTTTTTCCGTTGTTACTAAACAGTAAACACATATTATTTTTGCACTTCCATCACGAATATAATAAGTGCTTATGAACAAAACAAGTCTTAACTGTAAATCAAAGGTCAATTCAATCATTTTATAATCGCGCCCATTTGGACAGCAGAACTTACTTCCGGAACAAAACAACTACCTCTCCTAGACATGGTGCGATAAAATTTGTCGTCAAAAAAGTGGTCACGTGGCATACGATTTTATATCCAAAAACACGGTCTCTCGTAATATTACACATGAATAAATTGCACACGTCATTGCATTCTATCCGGTGCTCGGACTGGATGCGTGCAAAATGGGAGAACTTATCGTCTGCAGACGTCTCATTAAAGTTCTCGTCCTCAGCGGATTATTGTTATTGCCAGGTGTAAAATTCTGAAAATAAATTATTGTTATCCGCGTGATCCGATCCGACCTACCTACCTACCCATGCACAACGAATAATTACGTCATTTTTCGCTTATTAAACTTACACGTGTCGATTTTTGATTTTAAAAGGTTACCGAATAATAGTGAAATGTATAATATTATTATGATGTCTGGAGCTCAGCCCTCTCCCCTCCCTCGTCAATTATAAAAAAATACTTATTTGGGTGATATTATATAACTGAGATAATTTATAGTGTTACACTGATGAGAGTACCTTCTATAATTTTTTTAAGCCAGCTATGTGACTGAAGTAAAACTATTTGAGTTGTCGGTGCTGGGCTGACGGATCGGATTATATTCCTATTCTATTAGCCTATATATATATACCTACAAGCACCTGTAACGTTTAAATATAACTGTCCCGTAGGCTGTAGTGTAGTATAAGCTGTAGAATTTGATACTAAAAATGTGCGTGTGAATTGTACCTTAACATAATAATAATATGTAGCTATGACTAGAATTTCAATACACTAATATATAAATCGGTTATGGTGGATCACTTGAATCTAAATATTGCCCACGATGACCGGTACGACGAAAGGCATTTTTTAATTTAATTATTCCTAGTTATAGTTGTAGTGCACTGTCAATGATTACTGTACATAGACATTTATTTATTTTTAATGAACTTGTGATTTTATTTTGTTTCTATAGCATATTTTTTCACGTATATATGTATTTTGATATATTGTTCCGTTATTCCATTTTGTTATCTCTCTAGAATTCGTTGTAGATTATCGCTTGTTTATTTAAATCTTAAACACATTTCTATTATTATACATAATCCAAAATAAACTTTAAAATTTAAATTGCAGCGTTTGATATGTACAACACAGGTGGACTGGTATTTGGTTAAAATTCCCCAGTTCTCATGATGAAAATTTTGGATAATATGAACAAAATATGAGCAAATACTATAATGGGACGAGGTAAAATTGTATAGGTACAAAAATAATGCACAATTAATTATTGCAAACACAAAAATGTAATATATGATATATCTACCTATTAAAAAAATATTGTATGGATATTAACTGTAAAAATAGCTTGAAAATATACTATTTTAGTATACACAAGGACCTTTGTTAAACAATTATAATAGCTTCAGTTAAAAAAAGTATGCATAATTATATATAAAAAAAAAAATTGAATTGATAAAACTGTGTCAGTTGCTTAAAAAACCTATTTAGGTGCAAAAAAATTATAAAAATAAAATAAAATAAGTCATAAGTAAGTCACTTTAATGGTTGTGTTGTGTTTGAATTAAATAATAAATCATTAAACAAAAGAAAAAAAAGAACAATTTTGAGATAAGAAGATGCGTTATACCTATATAAGCAAATTATATTCTTTAGGATGGTTTATATTTATATTAAAATGTAATTGTGCTTGTAAATAATAATTTAGGTATTTAATGTTAGAAAGTAATAAGTTCTAAGATAAATATTTTTTTGAATTACAACAAAATGTAATATATTGAGGAAGTTTGCTATTTTTCGTTTGAATCCGAAATTACTTAAATATTTCAACTTGAAATTTTTATAAAAACACACTACATATTTTCGATATTTTTCACAGAATGAGGAATGCCTTGTATTAAATCGTTGAGTTTTTTGACTGTGGAACAATTTTTATGTACCCATAAATAAATTGAAAACAAATTTAATATTTCTATTTTTCTGTTGTTCTTTGTTAGTTTTTTTCAGTTCAAAAGAACAGTGAAAATGTGGTTATCTGATTTTTATTTCCCGAAATTATTTGTGAAGATTAGAGTAAAAAAATTGAATCAAAACGTGATGACTGTGATAAAATAAATAATAATATAATAAAAATACATAATTAAAAAACCAAATATTAGTCCGCTTGAAATCTAAAATGAATAACATATTATACACGTCATAATTTATTTATTTATTTAAAATGTCAAAATAACATTATTAAAATATGAAGTTACAAGTTAATGGTAGATATATAATATTTTATCACCAAGACTTTTATTTTTTTATCATACCATATATTTCTAAATATTTCTTAACAATTACATTATTATTAATAATTTTAGTGAAAAGTTCTTCTCCTAGACTTAAAATAAAACACGATGATGACTGTAATAATAAAATAGAAAAATATCTTTAATACTCTCTAAGACTAAAATGTTAAAATGTTTATCATTATTTGGTAATATTATATTTATTTATATTATATTAAGTTGATGTTATAAATTACAATTATTTACTTATAATAAACTACCTATTATAATATCAAATATACACAAATTTATTTATTTACGTGGTATATTTGAGTGAATTAGGTACCTTAGGGTAGTTCTAAAATGTCAAGTTAATTTTTTTTTCATCTCACCTTCTAAAACAGTGTATCTATATATACATACAAAAATTAACTACACAAAATATTGGATCGATCGAGAAAAACTAACTCGTACTTATTTTTAGGTATCCAGTACCTATTTTAATGAACCATATTACTTAATTCTATAATGGAGGCAGCTAGTGAGAACATTTTTTGGAAGGCAACTCGTATCATAATTATTACGAGTTGACTACCCGATCATCGGAGGCAACTAATGTTATATATATTTACTAAAGAATGGGAGGAAATTTGTATACTTCAGGAGGCAACAATATATAATTTTGCACTGAATAGTTTTATATATATTATATAGGTGCCTATATATAGTATATTTCCCGAAACTTAATATTGTCATCCGTGTGCGTTGAGAAAATAAGTTCGACGGCTGTATTGCAATCGAATTCGTTCTGTTTTGATCACGAACGAAATCGAAAAAAAATACCCTTTACGTGAATCTCGGTCAAGCGTACTTAAGTCATCTACCACCGCTGACTCAGCGTAAACGCCTAAAGATTTATCTTGGCATTGGTCACTCCTTCCTGATTAATTCATGACACAAGCTGGCCGTCGGCGTGTTTCTTGGCTTCTTGTTTTCAACACTGCGTTCCATTTCTAGGACGTTCGATTTGCCAAATTAATAACCATCAATCACTGTTGTACTACCCGCGATTCCTCGTGTTCTTAATAATAATTATAAAAATATAAAAAAACGATTTTCTTCCTGTCTATATGTCGTATTATATGAACTTGCGACTATGGGTGGTACACGTACGAATTATTTGACAATTGTAGAATGTTATTGTATATCGCGTATATTTTAACAAAAACAACATTATATTTTATTTGTTTTTGCCTAAAAGCTAACTTGATTGAATATAATTCAATTTATATTATATTTTACGGTTTGTACATTAACAATGTTGTTATTGGTATGGGTGTGGTACGCTCTGCACGGGATTTTAGGTGTTCCGAAAAGCCACATTTGTACTGAAAAAATCACATGGAACAAAATTAAATTATTATGAAGTATTTCGAGCTTATGTTTTATTTTTTTAACTGATAATTTTGAAATAAATACCGTGAAAATAATATCGTCGTATTGTCCCGAGTTTTTTTTCAAAATAAAAATTACCATATAGTTAATAGGGATATAAATAAATGCCATCCATTTATTAAGTAATTTACATTGCTGTTTTGTTTGGTTAGGTTATAAAAGCGTAATATATTTCACATCAATCATATTGTTGTCACCACGGGAGGCATAATATTGTATTGATTGTTTATATTAATACTTTGATGTTCAATAATAATTTCAAACTCTCTAAATGAAATGGATGGTACTAAACACATTAAGTCGAAAAAAGGCATTCTAAAATCCTATCAGTATCATTGTTGACGTAAGTATTCATACTTTTTACACCATGAAAAATTAAATTGAATTAAAAAAAATTCCATCGCCGATCATCATCATAACAATTTCCAACGGACGAGGAATTGATAGATACTGACTTTTTGGGGATGGTGATGCGTTTTACCATGGAAAATGATCATATTGTGTTATAATACAACAATGTATTATTATACGTTCTTAAAGTACATTTAATCTAATTTCTCCACACAACGAATATTAATAGTAATTATCCTATACCTCTAGCACACGGTCTGTCGCGTCATCTATCACGGAACCCACGTTCGAAATAATAATTATGTCCATCGTAAAGCCCGCAATATATTTGGGGAGGTAGAACTTTATTTCTGAAGCAATGTGATAAAATTGTAGATTGTTTTTTGAGCAAACGTTACAGTAATTTTCCGTTTCTGACTTCAGTTCTACAAAAAAATAAATACAACACACCACCTTATACAACAGTGCCAAATTATTTTTCCTTTATAAAGGTGTTTTTGTTATAGAGAGACTAGTGCTTGAATTGGGAACAGATTAGAAGGAGGAGGGGGTGCAAAAGTGTTAAACAAAAGTGTGTACCTGAATATTTAAATGGCTTATTACCGAGGGTTTTATTAGAAAGGGTACCGATAAATATTTTCTAAAACTAAGAGGGACACTCCCGTGTCACCTTTCAATTCATGCACCTAGGGAGACTAAAGTATACGAGAAACAGGTTACCTATTATACGGGACTGCTGTTATTTTCTACTGTAAGGAGATTTCCGTTATTAGGATATTTTACTGAAATAATTATTTGATGGATCCACAATGGCACTGAACTTTTAAAAATATACTGAATCTAACTTGAATTGAAACGTTTCAAAGTTCACAAACTCCAGGTAATTATTATTCTATGGCCTTTAATCGTAATTGGGATTAGTTTTTTATTTTTGGTTAGTCGCATTTTCAAGAAAAGTCATGAGGCGAAGTTCGTGGTGACACTGCCCAAAGTACAAATTATAACTCGATACTATTATTATCGATGTGAAAAAAATAGAAAAAAATACAATGACGTTAACGGTAGTTTCATAAAAAAATACATTTTTTTCAATTATTTTAAATAATTTTATGTGAAACTGACATAGTTTAGTTTAATATAAGTTATACACGTGTTATGCACACCCGTTAACAGTTCTCATGCTCAAGTCATAATATTTCATAATATTTCATTCACTGAGTCGACACATTTATTTGGACAAAAAAATTAAATAAATTAAAAAACGATCTTTTATAAAAATGTGTTTTTTTCTTAAGCAATTTATTAGATATTTCTATTCAAAAACACTATGACTCTTACATATTTTAAATATAATTCATGTTTTTTATTCTCTTTAAATATTATGAAAAATGATTATTGTCATGGAATAAAGAAAGATCATACTCCGTGAGATTAAAATATAGTTTTTGGGGGTTTATTAAAAAAAAAATAGCGTTGTCGTTTGGAAGAGAGTAAAACGTGACATGTTCTAAAACAGAATACAAATCTTTTCTTTAAAGAACCTTAGTGGTTTTGACACACATTTAGTATATCGGTACTTATTTTAATAAACATATTAGTATATTATTACCTACATAATTTTTCAGAGCGTTGGGTATTTACTACTTTTGTTATAACATATTTTTAGGTTAAATATTATTTCTCAACGAAATCAAAACCTAGGTATAATAGTATAATTATGTAAATATTGGTGATTAAAATCAGTATATTAAAGATTCATATTTTCTCGTTATAAGTAAATTACAATAAAAAAAAAATACAATAATAATATATTTGTCTAGCGAAATGCAATTTTGTTTTTTTTTAACGTTCGTCCATCATTTAAAATAGTTATAATAATATGAAATAATATCTTCCGTCAAAACTATATTATAATCTATAATGTCTGATTAAAAACTACATTAAATGATTATTTAAGAAACGGGGTTTCACGTGAAAAATTCTGTGCACTTTTGACCGTGAAAATCCTTCGTTTTTATACAATTGTGTTGGATTGTATTGATGGTGATTGGACTTAACTTATTCTCGGAACGCTGCTGCATTGGAGTAGAACTTTCTATCGAATTGCAATAATTTACTTATCATGCATAAAACCATACTCCAGGAGATGAAATATATTTGTTGGGTATTATTGTAAAATAGATTAAAAAAAATACGTTGCCATGATGTGGAAGAAAGAGATTAAACATAATATAATGTTTAGTAAACACAAATCAAATCTTTTCTTATCGCGGCTTTGATGCACATTTAGTACCTACATTTTAATAACCATAATATTATCCCTGTCACAACCAAGGTATAATATTATAATTATTAATATATGATCGTTAAACTACATTGTACAATTATAATAATTGTGTTGTCGATTTAGATCAGTATATTTAAGCTACATTTTATTCTCATTTTAAATTTTAATCCAAAAAAAGGAATAATATATTAGGCCAGCGAAATGTAATTGTTACGTTTTTTCATACCTTCGTTCATCATTCACAAAATTCGTATAAAAAAAGTTTTTTTATTATATTATTTTCACAATATTAAATATGAAATAATATCTTTCGAAAACATTTCAGTAATATTATGTACTGTTATAAATTTAAATATTTTATTTTTTGGAATAATGTCTGATGAAAAATTACATTAGACGATAGTATCAGTTACGGTTTTTTCACGTAATAAATTCTGTGCACTTTTGACCGTGAAAATTCTTCTTTTCTATAAAATTGTGTCAAATTGTATCGACAATTGAATTTAACTTGTTCTCGGAAAGCTTCATCATTCGAGCCGAAGTTTCCATCGAATTGCAATAACTTATTTAATACTTATTTTTCCCGACACGAGTCGTTTTGAATAAAATACTGTTTGGTAGGCAGTCCAGTCGTCTCCGTGCGGCGAACTACGTTTTTTTTTTCTCATAACAAATGCACTCGTATACAAACATTATTATTTCCAAGCATTTTCCACGTAACGAAAATAAAAAATTTATATCTACGATGAGGTACCTAACCTATCAATATTGTTAAAATGTTATTCAGACACGCGCGCACGTCATACCCATTTCACTCCTAAACCGATCATCGGACGACTAAATTAAAATATTTAGATTACATATTTCACTATACGTAATAATAATATTATGTTCAATGATTGTGTAGCTTTCGTTAATAAACGAAAATATTATTAAATTTCCCCATAAAATTATTTTCGCATCGTTTAATCTTAACGAACCCCTCAAATGTTGTATTAATTATAGTTCTAAAGCATTAGCAATGATATAATAATATTATAATGGTCGAGAATTAAAATCAAAATCATTTAGTTTTTTCTCATACAATAAATAAATACCTGCAGCTCACTTCTTAAATTTGATTTTTTCGAAGTTTAAGCTATTACAGTTGAACATATTACTTGCAGTGTGGACCTATTTTAAAATATTTAAATTTAGACCCATTACACGTGCATAAGTGCATAACGAACAAAACTTGATTTGTGTTTTCTATTTATATTGCTATACGTCGACTTGTTGATTGTGTCTCAAAGTCTTAGATGAAATTTATTTTTTGGCATCATCCTGCTATACTAGAAAAAAAAACATTTATTTTATCCGGATGCTTGTCATAATAATTAAATCACTTTAAATCCTCTTATAAACAGGTTTATGTGATTATTAAATACATTTGACCTAAATCCTTTTGTGGCATATTATTATATAAAACTATTGAGTCCGTGATAATTTCCGATCAATTTGAACAGTCTTTTAAAAATATTCAAGTACCTACAGATACTATAATTACCTAAAGACTATTTAAATTTGAGTACAAATACAAATACTTTAAAAATCTATTTATAGATACTTTCAATTATTTTTAAATTTTTATAAAATATTTTTTTTACCTTTATAAATCAACTGAACCTAATTTATTATTTTACAGATACTTTTAAAAAGTATTTAAATCACTTTATCCAAGTATTTTATTCATAAGTATTTAAAATACGTTTTCGAGTACTTAAAAAGTACTTAAATACTTTTACCCAAATACTTTACATGACTGCGTTTAAAGTATATATATTTTAGACTGTTGTAATTGTACATCTGCTTAAATCCCATAACGATTATTATCATGCTGTCACTTATTTACATTAATTGCAGATTGGATCTTATCACAATATCATATCCCACAGCATATTTTAATTTATATGGAGGAATACTGTTGGAATACTACTGGGAAAACTTGTTATGCCTATGTTCTTCAGGTTTCAACCGAAATCATTGAATGCTTATAAATATTTATAAATTTATAGTTTATAAATGGATATCGAGTATAAGTTTGAATATTTTTGATAGTTTAGTCCACTTATAATTCTGTAATTCTATATTTTTCTGCTTTAGAAAAAATATTGTTGTCTTCAAAGTAACACATCTCTATTTATTATACTTTTATATTTATGTACGCACGTGAAAGTTCGTACACACGTTGTTAGTAAACAGTCGATATAACTGCATTAATTCCTAAAACAGTTTTTAGATTTTACCAAGTAAGAATCAATCTGAAAATCAATATTTATTAAATCCTATTGGTGTTTTAAAAATTATCCAAATCATTTGAGTACCTATAGTTTACCGCCGGCGTAAACTATATAGGTACTCGATTGTTGATTGTGTTTATTTGGTGGACATTTCTAAACGTAAATCATCAATCATTGTAACAAAACAAATATTTACGAATTTTTGACGTTAGCTTTATCAGAATGTATTCACCGGTGTCAAATATTTGTTTCACAGCATATTTATATGCTGTCCGAGACGCGTAATTGGCAGCCGCCGGCGTACAAAAGTACGAAGCCGACATGCAACCTACCAATAATATTGTAAGATATACATTGACAACTGTATAGCATGCGATGCGTTTACATTAATTATCCTTAACTGAACGTGCGAATATCGCTTCACGCGATAGGTAAATATTATAGAGACATAATCAATAAGGCAGATGTGTCCCAGTGATTGCGCGCAGAGTCGAGGGTTCAAATTATCCCGAACAGTTCTCAAGTTATTCACTATTAAATCTAGACAAATTTTCCAGACATTCCCCCCTCCTCACCACATTAAAAGATCTAACCTCTCGAGGGCAAAACGATGGCGGGTGAAATAATTAATATTTTTTTACTTGAAATTAACTGATACGCCTCAAATTGTCGGTTTTGTCAAGGGTTTCAAAATGCGCAAACAGAGAAGCACCGGCGAGCTGGAGAAGAAAGTGTCAGGGAGTATCAGAAGCACGGCGTCCTGTACGTCATGGATCAGCACTGGATCGTCTCAGTCCGCGATGGGAGAGTCCTATAACACAGACTCCAACGCCAGTTTCATCGTCGAGGTACTGTGAGCTTTCACCCCCGTTTTTGTGGGATTGTGGGGGTGGGGTAGAATCCGAAAAAAAGTGATGTGAGGGTGGAGCTAGGAAGGGATAATATTATGTATTGGAAGGGTGGTCTAAAAGGTATTATTAAAAAAAATAAAGTATTTGTTTTTGAATTCCTCACTTTAGGACGAACACATGGACGTGAATACGACGGAAACGTATGTGGGCGAATGGAAAAATGACAAGAGATCCGGATATGGGATCGCCGAGAGGACAGATGGGCTGAAGTACGAGGGTGAATGGTTCGCCAACAAGAAATATGGTTATGGAGTGACTACGTTCAAGGACGGTACGAAGGAGGAGGGCAAGTATAAGAACAACGTGCTGGTGACGTCCCAGAAGAAAAAACACTATTTCCTGATGAGGTCAGCTAAGCTCAAGGAACGGATCGAGGCCTCCGTAAACGCAGCACATAGAGCGTCGAAAATCGCGTTGCAAAAAGCAGACATAGCAATATCTCGGTGAGTCGGGTGTCGTGTGAATGTGTTTGTGACTGTGTCCGTGCCAGTTCTAGGGTTCCTAATACATTATAATATACAGTAGTAGAAGACTGCAGGGTGGCTTAAAACTTTAATTTTTTTTCTCGAAAAGTTTTTGAAACATACCTTTCCTCGTCCAAAACAAATTGAATACATTTCCGTCATTACAATCAACGTAAAATGATTGTACAGGTAAAAATATAAAAATATATACAGGACCTATATATGAACTTTCATAAATGTAAGTTTGGTATTATATAATGAGCAGTTAAAACAATTTTACAGTGTAACCACTAGTCCAAAATATTTACCTACCAAAATAATAATAATAATAAACAGAAAAGCTAAAAAGTCAATACTTAAAAATCAAATCATAATGCCGTGATTTTTAATTTCTATTTAAATTTAATATGAAACGTTAATCATGGAATTATAATACACGGATTATTTAAATCCTATTATTAAAATCCTCTAAAAATCTACATATACCTACCTAATTGTAACGATGATAAAATATTGCAAAAAAATGTCACAATGTATTTTTTTAAATAAGTTTAAGTATAATTATTAAGTATATATATAATGTATTATTATGCATCACTGCCATTATGGCAATAGAGTATAATATTAAATATACTGATTATTGTAAATATTATGATTTGTCCGTGAAGTTGCTCACCCGACTGTACAATTGATTCAAAAATACGGAGAGAAAACTTCGCATCCCTACGGCCTTATCCGATCCGATTGATTAGAAAACCGTACTACTATTTTAAAAATTAATTTCGAATAATTTCCAAACTGTTTCTATAATTTTCAAAAATCAATATTTTTTGTTGTCGTGAATTTTACAAGTTTTCTCCTGCCATAAGTAAATAGTTTTTACTAGTCATATAATTATGGTGTACCTACATTCTACACCATGGTTATATACACAAATGTACGGTGCCCGTTCACACGTTGGTCATCGCGCGGTTGTTCCCAAACCAATTTAATATTGGTCGATGTTTTTAGTCTTAGAACAATCGTCTGTTTTGATTAAAATATATAATATGCGACGCGGTTTTTCATCCCTAGCTGACAACGATTGCGTAGGAGAGTAGTTTCGGATCACGACGACGCTTGTGTGTGGTCGAAGCGGGCGGCGGCGTCCCGCGCGGGCGTAATAACACGAACTTTTACCGTGGCGCTTTCGGTGCGAATCCGCAAAATAATTGACGCCCACGTACTAGAAACAGGATGACTTGATCCGTCCGCGCGTGAGTACATCGCAATCGCCGCCCTCCGAGTTCTCTGCAGTCACAGTCTGTGAGTAAAGCGACACTGTCGTCTGGAGATGTCAATGGTGCTGATTCCGGGACAACATTTATCAGGATAAATTGCGACATTGCGGTTTATAGTCTATTCTTCGCGTACGACTCATAATAATTTCCAACAATATCGTGCAGACACTTGATCACTTACAAATTACTTTCTCTTTTCTTCTTTTCCCCTTTCCCCATTTTTCAATTTTTTAATTTTTTTTCTTTTCCCCTTTCCCCCCCTTTTTTTTTCTTCAATTTTTCAGTTTTTTTTTCTTCTTAAATTTGAATCCTTCATTTTCACTGTGAAATAGTTCGATTCAAAAATCTTAAAATCTTGAAGCGTGAAGTCATCATCACAACAATACCACTGTGGCAAGTACCTATAACAACTTATTTATTAATATACCATATTTAAATAAAACGATGTAGACTTGTTTATTTCTTATTATAAGGATTAACAATTTTTTACCATGGTTTATTTATTGTATAGTTAATAAGATAAAGAGATTCGGCGATGAAATTTAAATACAGATTTTAATCATTTCCTTTAAATTTAAATTTAAAAAAAAAATGTATCAGAGTTCGTAAATTAATTAATTCAAACGAAGTAAATCAATAACATTTGGCATCGATTAAAAATTTAATTTGATTTGATTTAATTCAAATCCTATAAAGATTTCGTCAATATTATAATAATTTTAGTTGTAAGACGAAAAATTATACACAAAAATAAATAATTTTTGTCGATGTTTGTTTTATTAAAAGTATTTTTATGTATTTTTGACTAAATATATTATCCTATTTTAGCTTTTAAGTTTATTTATTTAGAGTTTAAAATTTTTAGGAGATTTTACACTAAAATTCTTAGTTTTAAATTTTATACCAAGGTTTTTGTTTATGATTCCAGGTAAAATGTTTATAGGTTTATTATGGTTTTACTACGGCAAATTAACTTAAAACGCATTAATTAGATCAATTAAATATTGCGAATAAAATACAGATTTTTTCAATACTATCATATTTATTTTTGAAACATAGATACAATAAAAAAAAATTATTTGTTTCATAACTACCCACACGATATTTGTTTGATTAAAAATATGTTTTTATGTATTGTTGACTAATTATATTATAAAGGTTTTGTAGTTTTTAAATATTTTTTTGTCCGGAAAATTTTAAAGTTTTTAGGTTATTTTACATTAATATTCGTAATTTTAAATTTGTACCCACGAAACCAAAAAATATTTTGTTTAGGTGTATTATAATCTTACTATATAAAATTAATGAATAATATACGAAATTTGATTGTTTCATAATGAACTGTAGCTCCATGATTCTCGTTTTATTAAAAATTGTACTTTGTTGGGTGAAAATATTATGTTATTTCAGTTTTTAATTCGTAATTAAAATGGAATTTTCTTAGTTTTTAAAATATTTTAAGGTTTTTATGATGTGTTACATTAAAATACGTAATTTTAAAATGTATTTCAAGATTTTTTCACGACTTTCTGGAATATTATTATTTATGAATCCAGAGAATATTTTGTGTACCTAGGTTTATTTTGTTAAATTGATTTGAAAAGGAATAATTAGTTCAATAAAATATTTCTTCAAAAATACAACCTTGTCAATATTATATTTTGTTTTAAGACTATAATATTAACCATAATATACGAAAATTGATTGTTTCATACCTACCTAAACGATATTTTTTATGTATTTTTGGCTAAATAGGTTTCTATACCGTAACTCAGTTTTCAGTTGTTTTATTTTTTTTTAATTTTCAAGATAATTTTAATGGTTTTAATATATTTTACACTATAATTCGTAATTTTAAACTTAATTACATGATTTATTCTCGACTATAATATATCTACAGATTTTGTTTTATGAAACCAAAAAAATTATTTTGTTGAGGTTTATAATGGTTTTACTAGGGTATAGTGCACATATTAGAATACAATATTGTATAGGTATCGAAAATAAGTTTATAATAGTACAATATTTAGTTTTAAGAAAAACACTTAAAATAAGATATTGTTCGTTTCATATAGCTGCATGATTCCCTTTTGATTAAAAACCATATTGTTCATTGAGAATATTATACTACCTATTTTGGTTTTTATTTTTTTTATTATTTTTAAATTTTGTAAAGACTTTTAGTTTCCAGGATATTTTACAGCAATACTGTTAATTTTAAATTTTATTACAAGGTTTTTTCATGACTAGGTACACCATTTTTTATATGAACCCAGAATATATTTTGACACATAGGTTTTCATGGTTTTACTATGGTAATGCATGAATTGCAAAACAAATTACAAATAAAATGTAAATATTATAATACTAAATCAGACCGTTCGAACATCAATGTCGAGATGATAACAGGTGGCGACGGCGGCGGCGGTAATGGAGAGAGTAAAATATAAATGGTAAAACTTTTTAAATGTTGTAATTTTTTTTTCGATCGAAAAAAAAATATTATAGACTTTTGACATACGAATTACTTTTTTTCAAAGTATTTTTTGGGCCAAGTCATCAATATCTGATTCAACTATAATTGCCATATTGTAAGATTATAAACTAGGAACAATTTTTTTTTTGGCTCATTTGAAGCCATTTAAGTCTATTGCCGCCTCCACGATCTTCTTCTGTGTATCTCTGTGCTTCTCGATCTCTTTTCCATTCAGCACTTCCAGGAGCCTCAGATCTTCTCATCGTTTTCTTGGCCTTCCCCTTGGTTGGATTTTATTAGGTTTCCATTTTGTAATAGTCCGTATAAGTTGGCCCTCTGCCCTCCATTTATGTCTGGCCCACGTTAATCTCTGGCTCTTAAATGTGGCCACAATTTTAGTATCGTTAAATAGAGCAATAAGTTCTTTGTTTGATCGTATTTCTTAACCACACGTTTCTCTTTGGCCCAAATATTTTTCGTAAGATTTTCCTCTTAAAAATTATCAATTTATTCTGATCTAATTTGGTAGACGCCCACGATACACAGGCGTATAGTACAATCGGTCTAACGAGAGTCTTATGTAATCTTATTTTTGTTCTTCTCGATATCTTTATTTTTACTAACATTATTATCAGCTTTTGTATTAACTATAAATCAAAATGTATCATAACCAATTATAATAGCATGATAATACTATTCATTTGATTATCAATAGATTCTAATAGGCTATACGTTCCATACGTTTTTTTTTTGTATTCAAATCTCTTGAGACTTGAAAGTCATAGATATCTATATTTTTTTTCAACCAAATCTTGAAATAATTTTATGTATAATAATCAATAATATATATAATATTATTATATAGTATTCTCTATTGGGGATACCACTGATAATAATAATAATATTATGATGAATATTCTAATAATATGTACCCACGATACTGGTAGTTTTATTTTGCCGCTAGTCCGACTGAGCAAAATAAAATAAAACACTCGTTCCACATTATCGTTTTATTTTCGATGGACGATATGATGGGAGTACCCGCTGAGTTTTCCACTACTATCCCTAACCACCATAATATCACTACTCTGGAGCGAAAACATATATTTTTTTATATAGATACCTACTTAATAATCATGACAAAAATAAAATAACCGAAAATCGTCCTTCTTTGATTTCGTATTCATTTCACATAGTTATATTATTATTTTCCTTTTCCTTTTATTTAATCTTATGATATAATCATAAGAACATAGCCAATTTGTTTCTGATGTGAGTGGAGGTTTTATACAATAAGATTACAATTTACCAACATCCAGTTATATATGTTACTCTCAGTTACTGGTTCTACTAATAATACTCAGTTATATGATTCAAATACTTAATTATTTGTTGTCATACATACATATTGTTACTTTAATACAAACCGCCTGTCTTTAATAGTTATATACATTTCCAAAATATATTCATCGTTTAACAAAGTGAGAACATCTCCCACAATACTGATGTTATTATCAAAATTTACATATTATGCAAATCAGGTAGGTTTAGTAACTATGGTAGACAGTTTTATTTTCTAAATTCGTTTCTGTTTTCAAACCACAAAGATTTGTTTGTACAACTTTAATGCAATAATCAATGTTAACCTTGTGTAAGACAACCAACGTCTATAGACAGACGACAAAATCCATTTCAATAAAACCATCAGTCGTGCCCCACATAATTTCGCATTGCGTATACGTTGCGTACGCAGTCGACTAGATTTGCACGGGATCTGAGCGACTTGCCCGATCCTACTATTAATATTATTAATCTCATCTCTCTCCGTCGGTATCCTTCCCTGAATATACAACATTATCATGTTCGAACGGCATGCCACTGCAGTGGTAGATGTTTCGCGGTTCCTAAACCATCGACCACCCACAGTTTCGGTACATTTGATTATTATAATATGTTTCCATTATAATAACTTTTCCCTCGCGTCCGCGCGATCGATCAACGTCGTCGTGATAATGACTGTTGGTATCACCATCGGAACGTATATTGTAATAGGTATAATAGTCGAATACCTTGCACAGCTCATCGGCCATAATAATTATCGCAGGACGACAATGATTGCGCGGCAGCTATATAGATCTGACCCGACGCAATTCGTCCGTCCGATTAAACGCGAGCATTATATAATTTATAGTTAATATTATATTGCAGAATTATAAAGCAGATGTTCTGCCGCAGGTATTTCCGATTTGTTTCTGATCGCAGTTGCGGAACAATATTACGTTCTCTTGTTTTACTGGCCATAATGTGTTTGAGTATCGTCTGGATCCCATAGGTATTCTTGTACATTATAACAATTGTCTACAATTTGAATAGAATTCGCGGGAACCCGGTAATAGGAAGGTGCCATTATTATAACTTGCTGTGCTTAAATACAAACAATAATAATATCATATCAGATTTATTTATTTATAATATATTTAACGGACAAACATCTTTAACATTATAAAATAATATACCTATTAATACATGAACATTAATAATATTAAATCCGCAATACAATGATCAAAGCTTAAAAAAAAATAAAACTAGAAATAATTATATAACAAAAATATTTTATTCATATTATATAGGTACTAATATGACTACCTACCTAATAATAGGTTATACGAAATTTAATTATACCATATTGTTTCTTAATAATTTTTAAGTAATAATATATTAAAAATATTCACGACTATGGAAAAAAAAATTGAAGATTTTTACAAATGCTTATTAGTTTGAAAATAAAATATTATTTGAGTTCAGAGTTATTATTGCTATAAGCTTTAACTATTCAGTATATTGAGGAAAAACAATATATTGTTCATAAATTTGATTTTTTGTATCCACACTTCATAATTAGCTCTAACATAATATGTAAAGATATTATAATTTAAAAAAAATATAACAAAAGACATATTTTGTTTGACTTTTCTCAAACACCAGATTTTTTAGTGACACATATTTTGCTTTACGTCTTTACCAAATTTACATAATACATACTCGTCGCTCAACCATCACTCATCTGATTCATGATAGGTAATTGATAAGTATATAGGGATCAGAAGTTTATGAAAAAAAAAATGCAAATATGACACGTTAAAAATGATAAGTACAAACAATTTTAAAGCCATAAAAATACCAAGAATCTAAAGATAGCCCAAAATAAATAATAAAGTTTCTAATTAATATAATATTCTAACTAAGTTTCTAAATTATTTGAATACATTTAATTTTATAAATCAAATATTTACATTAAATAATAAAATTAATAAATACATTATAATAATACTAATATATATGTATTTTGTTTAAAAAATACAAACATATTTTTTTAAATTATTAGTTTTTATTTTTAAATTATATATTTTGATGTAAAATAATATAAAAAAAAAAGATATGAATTTTCTCTCAACTAAGTGGAATTTATTAAAAATTAAAGAAAATTAAGAAAAACTAAAAAAAAATACCTTAAAATATCAAAATAAAAATTATCAATTACATTAATTTATCATTAAAACACATTTTCAACTAAGATAGCTTAGCTTAAATCATTAAAAAAAAAGTCATAAATTCCCAACTTATCTAATGATAAACTATTTGAATCGTGAAGTATTTAAGGAAAACCAGGCATAATATAATTTTCCCCATCTTAGCATCCCTATCGTAAATTATATGCCTACATAATACATAATATTTCTTACGTCTCATATTATCAACTGGTCTGTGATTAAATCAGATATAAAAAAGAGTATGTGTATTTATCGGTTGGTCTAAACTAATATATATTTATAATAGTTTTCTCATTAGGGAAATGTCGGTCATTGTGAATAATATTACCATCTCGCTTATTACAACAGAGTTAATAATATGTAAAATATAATTTTAAAAACTCAAATTCTGACGTAGGTACGTACCTAATATTTTGAAAGTATTTATTAATTTTCTGAAGCCAAGAAAACAAGACATTATGTTATCGTGAGTACAAGATCAGTAAATAATATTTTATATAATATTCAATGTAGGTATATAGTGTATATATATAATAATAATATAACGGTTTGTGTTATCGTATATATAAAAATGTGCTTAAAAAATAAAAAATAAAAAATGACATCATATACACTTACCAGGGCCCGTAAAAAATATACCCATCTTTTCGTCGGCGAAATAATCATGATGTTACACGGGTAGGTACCTAAATTCTACGAATATGTTTTTATCATACAGTAATCTAATTGCAAATCGTGTACTTATATCGTGTTCTTCAATCCCCAAGTGGCTATATATACATTGCGGAATGACTAGATACAACGAGTGAGAATAATTTGAAACAGTTCATCTTCGGTCTGGAGAAAACGAATTACGCCAAAGGAAAATAAGAAAAAAAAACGTTCGGAATGTCAAAAATGTAAGTGAGTTAATGCTAAGAGACAAAAAAATGTCCCGTCAGAGGGTATGTACCTATCGATGGAAGCTTCGATGTCAAGACGAAAAGGAATGAGAAGGATGTAGAAAAAACTACAAAAAGCTGTCGACAAAAAACGTGTTTAAAAAAAAAAATTACTGTTACACATTTACGGCTGTAATAATTATTATTTTTGCATTCATCACCGCCACACAATAGTTATTCAAAATACGCGTTAAGTTTTAATGATATAATATTAAATAATGTTGTTTACAGTCGATACTCTATCGTGCGGATTCGTTTATTACCAATGGCCAACCTTCTGTTGGGTCGTTATAAATAGGGACTAGGATTTTGAAGTAAATAAATAGCAAAAAAACCATAACAATTTATCCACGGAAAAAAAATCACATTTTTTTCACAGCTCTTTTATGACCCCTAATATTGATGTGCGTTGTTGTAGGTTATCGTGATGTATATTTATTTTTTCCAAGTAGTTTTATCAATCGATTAATTCTTTATTCTTTAAGTACTTTTTACCATCTCTATTAATATTAATAAAAGCTACTTTTGCTAGTTTGTTCATGTAAAGCAATATTGTTTCTGAGTCACTCTAACTTCTAGATTATAGGCCATGATGTCGAAAATATTAAAGCCAAGTTTACATTGTTATGAAATTTAATTTATATGTTTATTATTTTTATTCACAAATGGTATTGTGTGTTTTCATATTTCGTATTTTTTTTATAGATATGAATTACAAATGTTAATGAACTGTAGGCTCAAGTTGTAAACGAGACCTTTTAAATAATTTAAATTTTCATTTTTCATTAGCATTTTGTCAAATAAAGTGATATTATGTAACTAATTTTTCTGAATTTTTTATATATATTACATGTTTTCAACTTTTCAATGCACTGTTCCAGCTCAATTTTTTAATAGATATTACTCTAAACCTCAATCTCCGTAATGTTGGACGATATGATTCTTAAATAGTTAGCATTGCATTATGACTCATAATGTATTGAAATATAAATTTAATAACACATTTTAAAAAAACTAACAAAATAATGATCTAAACCCTCTGTGCCAACCATCTACTGCATTATTAGACCTAGGCTATAAGGTATTTGCATTTTGCCGATTCGTAACAATGCCATAGAGTAATAGGTAATTGAATATTTCGGTGACCTACGACCGTTTCTTCGACTCTTCGGTTTAATTCCGGGTATGATTATCTTCAAAGTTGTCGATTAGGGGTTGTAAAATGTTTTAGTGTAATATTGCAAATTCATAAGTATTTCTTCAAACGTATCTATCACCTGACTTTACGATACCTACAAACTATGGTAATGCAAATAAAAGTCATGTCTGTAATGAAAATGTCGAATATGATATACATTTTAGTCCACATATATTGAATTTGTTTATATATGTATTTTCTCCAAACACTCAATACATTTTTTTGATATTTTTAATTCTCTATTTCGTCTTGATACGTCTTATCATAACGTATTGTTCATACAGCAGTTTAAAAATAGAAATAATTGAAGCCACAGATACTATAGTTTATAGCTTATGTCATGATAATATAGATACATAAAACCAAAATTTAATTCTAAAGTGTATATATACGTAGGTACTATCCATATATTATTATTTGTTCGAATCCGCAACCAAATATCCAACAGTAAAGGTGACTGGGGAGGTGGTTTCAATTTCACACAGTCGAAGAACGTTGTGTAAATTCTAAAATACTATATCTGAAATCCGTTCTGAACCCGCTTAGATATTATAATAAAATTTCTGATAAAAAAATTCGTGTACGTCACATTATATATTTTCAGTTATGACTTCATTACACGGCTACCTTAGTTTTTGATACGAAGTGAGAGAAATTACAGTGTGGGTATCATCTGCCTCTCCTTCAATCTAGTTTTGTTTCTACGTAACTCCATTATTGTTATATGTATACAATGTATAATATTTGATTACAATAAAGTCGTTTTGGACTGTGATTATATACCACAACAACAATTATTTTAATTTATGCCAGGAAAACGATTTAAAGTCGTGAGTTCAAAGTTTGAAGAGTAAAAAATATAATGTTTTCAACCGTCGGTACATTATCACAGCCAAATCCATCTAGTTTATTGTTGACTATTATAGCGAGCAAAACCCCGGTCGTAGGACTCAGACCAGCTTAATATAACATGAAACTTCACTATCTACTACAACAGTGTAAAATAAATATTTATTTATTCGGTGTCACCGTAGTTTTTTGTTCAATCTGTACTTATTTAAATCGGTTATTCAACAATAAAAGGTACTGTGGAGGCAATTTTAATATGACGTTATGGTAATTATTCTAAAATGTTATAACTGATAAATCACTCTGAACCCGTGGATATTATAATAAAATTTTTGTTGCAAAAAAAAAGCATGTACCTACCTACGCGTCACATTATATTTTAGTTATGACTTCATTATACAACAAAAAATTGAGTTAATGCAGGGGAAATGATCTAAAGTTGTGAGTGCAAAGTTCAACCTGTAAAAGGGATAGTGTTTCAACCTTACCGAAACCAAATCCATCTAGTGCAGCGGTCTTCAACCGGTGGGTCGCGACCCATTTTTGGATCACGATAAGTCTTCTTTTTAAAATAAAATTTGATTTATAAAATTATATAAGGTAAAAAATAATGTTTTGTATCATATTTTCAATTTATTTTATGTTTTCATATGAATTCTATACATTTTCAATTAATAATAATTAAATATTCTATCTACTACAATGTAATTTTTATTTATTCAATTTTAATAGTACCTACTGCTGCAAAGCATTAAGCAATTTTAGATTTTTTATAAAGCTTGCGTGGGTCGGGAAAAATGTAGGCCTAAAAAAGTGGGTCGCGAGTCCAAAAAGGTTGAAGACCACTGATCTAGTGTATTGTTGATTATTACAGCGGGTAAAATTCCGGTCGTGGGACTCGGAGATCAAACAGTATACCTATCAATCCGTGTCAACTTAGCATAACACGAAACACAACTACTAAAATAGTGTAATATAAATATTTATTTACTCGGCGCTATAGTTCCTGCACCGTAGTTGTTGTTCAATTTGCGCGACACTTAGCGATCATAACCGTATAGGTTTCGGATCGCATAAAAGGATTGTCGGTGACGTATAAAGTGTACGTGACGAGCGTTAGGTACGTCTACTACTGTTATACGAACCAGTGCCCAAATAATCCAAAAAAAATTATTTCGAGCCACTCGTCTTATCCCCACCTGTGGTAGACGGTTTTTTTCACAGCGTTAAAAAAATAAACGTACGCTCGAACAGCGCTCTCGTCGCGTGTGCGATCATCGCGATGCATTTTTTTCGTGTTGCGATGCATTTCTAAAATATTTCCTCTGGTTCGTATACGATATATTTGAATTTTCAGAGTTTTATCTTTTAGTGACAGTGGTGGTTCCCTTATGATTATTTTAAATATAGGTTATATTACATCTGAAGGACCAAAACCGAGTAGGTTCAGATTATAATTATTATATCTATATAAACAGGGCCGGTCATGTTGAGTATGTTTTATACAAAAGACTAATTTATTAGCTCATAACTAAATATTCAGATACAAGATACAAATTAAAAATCTCAGCGTTCATTAATTAAAATGTGTAATGTACAAAATTGTTCCGTTATATTATTAGATCTATGTTTCAATACATTTTTTTATTATATTATGTTATTTTATTTCACATATTATACGGAAATGTTATTTTTAATTCTCAATAAACAAACAAACGGTTTTAATTAAAATTATTATTTATAGTAAAAATATAGGTACTTGTTTTTAAAATAATATATCCGACAAGCATGACCTTTAGTGGAAGACGTAATAAATCTCACAAAATAAAATAATCATTCGACTGGAACAGAAGAATACAAATTGGCATTGAACTGAATAAACACACTTTTTACTAAAAGGTACTTATAATGGTTTTAATTTGGGTTTTATCGATAAAAATACAAAATATAATATATATAATATTTAGTATAAATTGTTCACTAGATAACATGCACTTGCTTCGATTAAAATTGAGATTTAAAATAAAATTGTGTGATGTGTTAGGTATACCAATATTATTATTAAAATATTATTTTGATTAATTACGTAAATAATTGTGATGTACATTTTCCAATTGTCCCATTTAATTATTAATGATTAATTTTCTAGACGATACTAAGCAATTAAATTAGTATCATGTTTTTTAAAATATATTTTGTTAAGAGTTATTTTGTTTGTTTAAGTTATCAGTATATTCTGTTTTTTAGTACGATTAATGTAGTCATTGTAGATCTTTGTGTATAGTTTGGAACCCTTCTGATTAGACAAAACACCTACCATGTGGTACTTATAAATATTGTTTTGAAATTTCAGAGTAAATATTTTATTGAACTTGTTATAAATATTTTATGCTATCCGTTATAATGGCTCAGAAGTCATAACTACCTAAGTATATACTATACTGCAGCAGTGGCGGCGCGAACTTTTTTAGTCTTTGAAGAATATTGTATATTTGAAATATTTTGACTTTCCAATCGATCTTGATCCATTGGTTGAACGTAATCTAGTTTTGATATTATATTGTATTATATTAATTATAATATTTTTCATGATATTAATGTTGAAATCTTACAATTATACACCCGCCCATTTTAGACATGAAGCAATTGCTTCAAATAACCCTATATCCCACCGCCACTGTACTGCAGTGGCGTATTTAATTTATTTTTGTGTGTGCAAGGTGGGAGTAACACTAAAATTATTATGCACAAGCTTATATTCTATCCTAATGATTTTACCATGAAGTGTTATTATTTTTACTTTTGTGTCTAATGAGTGATAACAATTTTTCTAGCAGAAATAATGCTAAATATTCAATTTAATAGAAGATTTCTGCGATTCGACAACTTCCTATAAATTAAAATAATATTTATAAAATATAATATCTTTAATACGGGTGATAACTGATAATGTAAATCGTTATGACTGTTTATGTGATAAGATTACTGCTCTGACTGCTTCGAAGTAAACACCCATTCCCAGAACGTACAAAATGTTATAGAAAAAAAAATTATGGAAATTCCAGTCAATTGTTACAACACATTATATTATGAAAACATGTACAAAATATAAAAATTCGTTTTGCCTTAACATTATAATACCTATATAAAAACAAATTATACTTGAAGTCATGGAGTACCCACTGCCCTTCACTCAAATACTCCACTGCTATACTGTTCTAAACTGAAAGTGGATTTTGTGTATCGAAATAAATTTAACAGTGAAATCAATACATGAAAATCATGAAAGATAGAGTTATAATCAAAATTAACACTTTCGAAACAGAAAGATGATCTTATATTGAATATTTTAACCATGTTAATTATTTATACAATCCAAAAAGTTTTCGACAGGTTAGCTTTAGCCTTTAATCATATAAACATTCAAACTTTTTAAAAACATTATTCACGGAGACTCACAAGCTAAAACTTACCAAGTTTTTACTTTAGATTCTATTAGAATTTAATATCTCCCTACCGGTTTTGGATTTAAATCCATCCACTAGACGACACACTACATTACATTTTACCAAAAAGGTTCACAATTCATATGAAAAATATTTACACACCTGGCTAAATTCTTGTAGACATACATCGTCAAATCGTTTGATGTATACAACGTGAAGGTCTTCCATACTAATCAAAACTTTAAAACATCAGTCGCTGTTTTTGCTGTCGTTAAATATTTTCTAAATGACACGACGTTTACAGTGTACCTATGTAAACAACTAGAATTTAACATTCAAATAACTTCTTGCCACAGGTGGTGTATCGCAGGGACATTTGACAGAAAGTTAAATTTTCCTACACATTTTACTAATTAAAGATAAAATAATTTTAATTTTAATCAAGGAGATGACCTGTTTGACCTGTTTTTTTACTCAAAAACATGCTTTACAGGAAAAATGCTCATGCGTAGAGTGATCCGATCTCGATAATTTTTTTTTTTCGAACTACTTCTTTGAGTTCGAAATATTTAATTATAATATTACGTTAACATCACGGTTTAATCCGTTAATATACTCGATAAACCTTTATGTTGTTGCTTGTCATTATTAATTTATTATTTAATATTTCATGACATAGTCATAAATGTCATAGATTAATCAATCGTATTTTATCCTCTTAGTATACTACTGCCAACTTCAATATACTCGTATACTCATCGATCGATTATATCTAGTTGTTTTATGTATCTATGTTTATTGATTACGACAAACATAAATGCCAAGGGCTGTGAAGATGAAACTGCACATTTCCTAAATATTGTCTCTTATTAAAGAATAAAGACACACGAGTAGGCCCCTTCATTATTAACTAATGAATTCAGTTTAATTAATGATAATTATACTAATCTTGAAGTACACACTAATAATAGCGTTAGGTACCAGCTATATAAAATATCAATGTACAAGAACCAACTTTCCTCGCGTGTCTTTAAAATAATATTTAAAACAGATAACAGAATATTATAAAAGAAGAAAAAATAGTAAATTACTTTAAAACTTTTTTGTTTATCAGATTTTAAAAAAGTCCATATATTGAGCATAAAAATTAACTCATTTTACTCAAAAATCAGTTTCATAATACTTCAATTAAACATTTAAACATTATCATTATAATAATAATAATTTGCTTAAAAATGAAAAATAAGATTATCCTCAAAAAAACTTGTATACATTTCAAACGCGTTTTATGTAACCTATGGATTAAAATGTAGGATGTTTAAGTGTAATATTGCCAATTTTCGGAATTTTTTCAACTTTACTGCAATTTTGTTGGAATTGCTCATTTATAAAACAACTTTACCTATACGGCTATATCTTTACTTATATTATAAGTATTTTAATATTGTTTGCATAATTTTACTTCTTATGCGAATTTATTAAAATTCTATGTAAATATTCATTTATCATATTGTAAATAATTGTCTTAAGTCATATTGATTTTATATTTTTAAAAATTATGATTCAACTTTAGATACGTTTTAATAATAAAATCAAATCATTTTCATAGTATTCTTGGATGTCTCCAAGATCGCGCACAATAATTTTGCTTTGTTTCAACTTGAATCTCCATTAATATTTATATATCATTACCCGTGTTTATGGTGCTGTGTGAGCACTACGAATTGACTGTTGTACCTACCTACATTTTGTGGAAGCTTTCCGGACCGTTAGTTAGGACCGTTGTTGATCTAACCGTCGTTGACAAGTAATTTTTGTTCTACACATTTATTTTATTTCATTGGTTGCGTACACGACTGTGCAATTTTATTTTGAACACCACAAAGTCATGAAATAAATTTAACGTACGATCACGTTATGAAAAAGGTAGGTCAATACAATTGACTGTCATACGAAATCGTATTAAATCCGTGAATGTATATAGATTTAAATAATAATAATGGTATTATAAAAATTAAAAAATAATGTTAATTTTTATATCATAAATTCAGTGAAACTTTCGTATTATAACGAACTTCCGTTTGACAGCGATTTCTGTTTAACTACGAAATATTTATGAGATCCAAATCAAATCAGAACCAAATGTATTTAACTGCTTTTAATGAAGTTCCGTATTGATACTACGATTTTTTTTTTTTGTTACCAATGGCTCATGATACTTTATAATATTTTTCATTGCATTAATTATTGACGGACAATTAATTAAATAAACTGTAAACACATACCTTACTATTCTACGAATAAATTGAACGATAATTCGTTTCAGGTGTACTTTCATTCGTCTCATAATTTACCCAGATTTTAGTTTCAATTTTGGAAGTATCGAGAACGTGTTCATCTTCTACATAGTATAAGTATCTGATTATTTGTTCACTTCAGTTGAGAGTACAGCATTCGTGCTATAATTTATAGCAATTGTTTACTATATTTATAAAACGAAAAGTATGCCATCGCACACTCCACGCTACATCGATTCGGAAAAAAACTTATAAATTATTAACAGACCCTATTATATACCTACCCAAAAATTTGATTTAATAAAATAGGAATAGGTAGACAATGCAATTATGAATAGTTAAGTGTTCAACAGGAGTATACCAATCACTACCGATAACGAATACAATAAATAAGTGGAGTTTTAATGATGATTTTAATGGAATTCACTTTTGGGTCAATTTTTGAAATACTTCATCTACGATAGTATTCATACCATTGCAATGGTCTCTAGCATTCATTTGAATATTATTAATATTAATATTTTTAAAAACCAATGGGAACAATTTTAGTATTAATTACTTAAAATTCGTTAATTAATATTATTAGTGTAATAGAAAACACGAAATACTGTATCATTAAAATCAAAAATGCTAGATATAAGGTTGTTCGTGTTATTATTAATTAAAATCTAACAATATAAACTATAAAGTTATTTTTACGTTTCAAAAACATTGCAGCAGGTAAGTTTCTTGCGGGCACCTACTTGTTAAAAGTTTATTAATTACTAAGAAAATGTTTTAATTAGGTAGGTAGTTTATTGGTATTAAATAATAATAACTACCTATAGTCATTTTTCGGAGTATACAATTTACAACTTTTCAAAAAAGTTTTCACTTTTAACGATTATTAATCATAATAATAAGGTACCTATTATAATAAATTGTTAGTATTTTGGAAAATATTTTTCTTAATTGATTTAATTAGTTTCATACAATTCATTGTTTAAAACATGATGCAACTTTTCAATTAAAATAATATAATGTCATACAGGAACACTTTATTATTATTATTATAGGCTACCTACTCTATTTTATACCTAGGTATAGTCATTAATATTATTATACACCGTAGCGGTGTTAACTTGTAGATGCCAAGCTTCAATAACTTTGATTCTGTCAATCCTTTCACAAATTTCCCAGAGTAATCCACTTAATTAATATCTACTTTTTAAAACAATAGATACTTGGTGGAATGACGTACAAATTAATATTTTAATAATTTCATTAATAGTTTTAAATTTATTAATGTAGATATACCTAACAACATTATCATGCATATAATATTGTTGTTGAAGTCTCCCAATTAGAATATTATTATTTCCCCTCCAGGCTTAAGCATAAGTACCAAAGTTTGAAATTGATTGCTCAACACATGTGTATAATAATTGCTATAAACAGATTTTTTTCATTCAATTAATAATAATAAATATTGTTCTCGCGTTAATAACGTGTGGACGCATATTATAATATCCTTTTGTTGTTTGTGATATTGATTACAAATTTTTTCGACTCGGTGATTTTGAAATGCCGTTAGTACCAAAAATTTCGTGACTATTATAATAATATTAGATAATGAAAAAGTAGGAGTAATGTACATAATATAACAATTAAAATAAAAATGCCCAAAATAACATAATATTACATAGTCATATGAACAATGGCAGTCTTGTTGTGTAACTCAAAATTTATCAGTACATTTTATGAGTTGTGGCTACTTTTGGATAGTGAAAAAATAGCTCTATAAAATGCAAGAACGCCACATCAATTTTATTTTTCAAAAAGATGAGTTAGTGTTGAATTATTAAATTTGTAGCTTATTTTCAAAGCAAGTGAGCAATATTTACTGAATGGCAGTATACTTATTTTAATTTCTCCAATAAATCACTGAAATCAAAAGTGCCTTGTTTCGATTTGTGGCGTTCTTGCACTAAATAAAATAAAATAATTGTGTGATATATTGAGTGCAAAACAGCATTATTTAGAGTTGAGGCGGTATTGTATTTTATAATTTAGCCACATTATAGAATACAGCCACATCATGAATTATGACAGTCTTGCACTTACTTAAACAAATTGTAAAAAGCCACAAGTCTAACTTTTTGGGTTTAAGAGAGTATTTCATAATACCTATTTGAAAAAGTAATATTGTAAAGTATCTTTACAAATATTTAAGTTTTTAGTTTCAAACTCATAGATAAAAAACACTTAAAAAATTTTAGATCTAAACTTCAAATCACTTTTTTTCAAAACTAAATATGTTGAGTTATGACAGTCTTGTTGTAGAGGTGCGATATAGGCGTCACTAAGGTATATCGATGAGAAGTATATTTGCTACCCCAAAAAATACTACATTAGAAAACAAATAGGTAACTGGATGGCATTTATATAAATATGGTCAAATCACGAACAATAATGCCGGTATATTTTGGTTATACTACCTAACCTAGTAACAGTTTAAATTATTATTTAATAAGATTAAATAAAATATAGTTGAAATCAGTACTTACAAAAAATGTGTGTTTAAATATTGACAATATTGTAATACTGTATTTGATTTTAAGTGTATACCTATTTGAATATCAAGCTTGTTAAGTATAGGATTACGGATATTAGAAATTGAAACAAATAAACCGAATGAAAATATTTTGTAGATAATTAACAATTATTATTTACTACCCCAAAAATGTTGACTCTAGTGATGCCCTTTGACACAGGAATAATATTATATACATTTTTACAGGTCGCGTTATGTTTTCAGTGTATCTACCACGCGCGATTAGTGCCACAAATTTGTCACGTGTTGCAACCCATGCCCAGTTGGTTGTTATATTATTATATCTTATAAGAATTTGTGCTCGAATTGTAATGTCCTAAATCATCACAAAAAATACCCTAGACAATCCCAAAAAATGACCTTAATAGTTAAAAATTGATTAAAAATGTATTTTTTGATGATAAAGAGTAAAAAAATATATATTACCTACATTTAAATAAAAAAAAAAAATATGCTTTTTAAATATTATTATTTCAATTTGGTTGGTAGGTATTAGGTACTTAGTTGATTTGGTTTAACCTCCTGTCAACGTAATCCTTGTATGAGTTTATCTCGAAAAACGTGTTTTACTATTTAATTTATAACTTATTATGTAAATCACGTTCGCCACTATTTGGCCATAGATCACTACATACCAAAACCAATATTTTTTATGTTGGAAGGAAATTAAAATATCCTAAAAATGGCTAAAAAGTTAGATTTATCAATAAAAATTCAAAACAATGCAAAATTAAAATAACATTTAAATAAGCAGTACCTCCCTAGCTATTTACCTGTTTATAAAATGACATGTTTCACTTACGGATTAAGTACCTAATGTTAAAAGACCAGACAAAAATCACATTTCATCAGAACCCCAGCCCTAGTTATGATACTGTCAGCTGACAACTACGCGAATTAAAATTTATTGTATGGCAGCAAATAATAACAAATTATTACACACATAAAAGTTTACCACACGCTGTGCATTTTACAATTGGTTTTGTCTTATAGGATGGCCACAGCAAGGGGCAAAGCGGAACTGTCTGACATCGCAGCGGACCACGCTCGAGAGGATTACGAAATTGCAAAACTCACCGCCAAACAGTTTGCACCAGATTTCATTCAACCAGGTATGTTTTGGACGTTTTCGTATATTACAATATTATTATTACTATTATTACAAGAGTGTTGCACGAGCATTAATCAAACATGTTTAACAGGAAACGTGAACGTTCATTGTAGGCCAATCGTGAAGAGAGAGGACGGGGGATGGATTGATCCCTCCGTGACCTTTTTTCAATATTTATGATATTCTAACCATAAATTATATATTTTTTTATGATAAGATAGGGCATGCTAAAAAATCAGCTGAATTCAAATTTACAAATAAATATGATTCGCACCAATATTGATATTTTATATCTTATTTAAAAATATAATATTCCAAACCATCAAAAATTCATAATCTACAATCGTAAAAATCTATGTTTATCAGGTACGGATCCAGGAGAGGGATGGAAAGGGGCTTTAGATTTCTAACTTTGGTGGACATTTTCTTTTCTTTGTATTTATTTGTGTCATAAATAATTCCGCATGCCTTTCAAAATACATGCATTTCAAATATAAATGAAACTGTTAATATTACTATCAAATCGTATCTATGTTATCTATAAATTCTATTATTCTGTATAAAATTTTAACTGTAATTTTTTTTGTAAATAATTTAGCCCCCCTCTCCTCAATTTATATTTCTAGATCCGCGCCTGATTTTCGTTCATTAAATAAAATGCATAAAACGTTTGTTAATAATTATTGTTTTGTAAAATTAATGTTCACTACGGCATAATAGGTTACGCAAAGGATTACTTACTGCGTAGGTTAGGTTAGGTACTTGCAATACTATTATGAATTATGATGGTAAAATGCAAAAACCCTGGCGCTCTAACGTCATCAGATAGTACGTCATATTTTGTCGATTATAAGATTACCCATGTAATATGTTGGGAGTTTTCGAACGATATAGTTCTAAATTTGATGTTCCGGAAGTACACGCAGATTAAAATCTGCGATTTTGGCGCATTTGCATCGCGATATACAATTTATTTTCTACTTTTCTCATTCTGGCGATTATTCCGTCTTCCGACGGAAAATCGTAGGTACGATTTTATTTTAATTTTTTCACAAAAAACAGAATACCTACGCACACGTCTCGACGTGACGTGAAATCAAATTTGCATGATTGGCAAGCACGCGTACGCGAACAACATAATACTTCCGTACGGTTTGACGTCCGCGCTTTCGTTATAATCCACATACATATAGGTATATATATTATAATTACTATTGTATTGCCTACTTGTTATGCGCACTCTGCGGTAGAGTGATTCTCTTTTTGGGGTCCCCAGAAATATATTTTACCACAACGCGTAACACGGTGGTTAGTATGAATTGCTTCGTACAACACCACCCTGCAATAGTTGGAATAATTGCTATAATATTCCACTATACATTCGAGTGTTCAGAAACTCAGAGACACGCGTCGTCTGCCAACAAAATTCGAATTATTATGGTTATTGTTCTGACGTTTAAGACTGCAACTTCGTAGTGCGTAATAATATTATTAGATACCGTGTGAACCTAAAATACTGACAATATAGACCGTGAATTATAGACAATGCTTTTATTGAGTGGTAGCGAGGAGGACGGAGTCGCTTTTGTTTAAAAAAAATATTTACGCGGACTCCTTCTAATCATCCTATTCTAATCAATAAAACATTTAAATATTCAGGTAATTACGCACATTTTTATACACTTTCGCACTCTAGTTTTTTCCCCAAATCAAGTACTGGCTATAGATTATAGTTTAAATGCATGTATGTTGCATAATATAAACAGCGAAAAACAAAAGAAAACCCTTCAGAAAAATATCACTGAATAATTAGTATTATTATTACAAGATCAGTAACATTCATTAATTCCGAAAACATTAACGTTTTTGAAAATAATTCCTACACATAATTTTAAGTCTACAAACAACAAAAAAAATATTTTTAAAAATAAAATAATCCGTTAAACTTAATATAACTATTTTTGTCTTCAAAATTGTTAATTTTTTTGTAAATAATGAAAGTGTCTTACTATAGCCCGGTATAATATCAGTAATGACCAGGCTCAATCACGGCTACAATAATGTTATTCTACGGAGAAAGAATATAATATCGTTTGACTGTTAGAGACGAAAATTACGGGGAAGATTCTATGTGGTAAGACTTCAAATGAGAGAAAAAAGGAATATTTAAGTGTAGAAATTAGGGTCTTTTTTACGGAAATACGAAATTTATGTAATGGGACTCACGGTACAGAGACGTAGAGATATGATATCACGATGGATTAGAGTGTCAGATATAAAATAATACTAATTATGTACGTACGTTTTCAGGATTGGAAAAGACCAGACTCCGGGAGATATTGAAACAGCGTATGTCAATCGACCAAAAAACAATATTGCAGCCGTTGATGCCGATGCCTAATCCCGTTGGACCGACATCGTCGTCCGACGCTGCGGACGCGTCGTCCCTATCCTTGTCAACCAACAACCTGTTATACTCAACCACCGGCGGTCAGCAGGACGCAGCCGAGACTACACCACAATTCAGACCTAGGTCACACTACGCGCAGCCTTATTACCAGTCGACTGGCAGCAACCATCATCAGCAGCAGCAGCAGTCCGGCGGCGTTAACTCACAGACTTCTGTGAACCAATCGTATCCGCGAAACAGCCTGACACCGGAAATGAGACAGAATTCGTCAAATAACCATCACCCGTCGCACAATCACTCGCAACAGAACCACGGTTACAACCAGAATAGTGGTGGGTCCTCGGCACCGCCACCGCCGCCGCCTAGCCGCTCCAACAACAACGGCCTCGGTGACCAGTACCCCGGTAACGCACAGAACAGCATGTACGGCGCCGGGGCCCGACGGCCATACGGCCAGAACGGCAGCGGCGGCGGCGCAGCTGGAGGCAGCGGTGGAGGCCCACCGACGGCCCGCCAAAGCATTGTCGACAGGGCGTCGTTTTCACAGCAACGCATGTCGTCGTCGTCGCACGCCCCCTACCCCCGAGCCAACGAAGACGGCGACGGTGGAGGTGCTGGCTCGCCACGTCGTGACAGTGCCAGCCGGCCAAATCGTCACAACCAATACGAAGTAGGCGTCGACGACGACACCGATCCTTCGCTGTTGAGACGAAACACAAAATACGTCAACAGGGAGTCACTGTACTCATTTCAACAGGTAACGCAGATGCAGACTGGAGGTACCGACGTTAACACCCCTGACACGGTTAGTCCCTAGTCCACAAAATCCCCGACAGGGCTGGCTCGCACACCCCGTGTGTGCACATGCACCCCCTCCCCCCTCCACAGGGGTCTCCCGTTATTAGCGTGTAAAGTATAATAATAATACATAAAATTCCACGTCGTACACACGCGAGAAAGCTTATAGGTATACCACCTTTTTACTGTCGTAATTCTATACACTGTTGTATTGCGATGGGTTATATTTTTCGTCAAAATCGCGTCTATTTTTAAACTGCTACAGCATAAACGATATTATTGTGGGCAGTGAAAACGGTCTGCGACAATATATATTCCTTATCACGCAACTTTCGCTATAATAATATTGTCGGCTAATGTCGAGTATCACACACGACACTTCGTATTTCTGAATTTCCCAGATGTCTTCGGAAAATCGCTATAGCCATTTAAGACACGCCTGGCTTTTCACTGGCTACGGGTAAACAACGTTTCGTCAATAATGGCTTATTATTGTTATAGCGTATAGAATTCGTGTTTAAAACAATAATCAAATTGTTTATTTTGCTGCCGTTGTTGAGACGAGCTAAGTGACTATTGCGTTGGAATCCATTATGATGGTGACGCACTGTGTGTACGTTTAATAAAGTAATGACATAAAATGCCAAGTAAGACAACATAATGAATTATTATTATTATTATTATTATTATAATTGTCACTAAACCAGGACGATTCGTGTTGCACAGTGGCCAGTGCTGTGAATTCCTATAATGTAATATCTGTGTTATCAGTCATCAATCATCATACATTCCAAATTATAAATTTTTTTTATCTTAGAACGGTCTTAACATTTTTAAGATAATTAATTAACAGAATTTCGATCATAAGATATTAATTGTAGGGTTACCTAATCGTTAAGTAAAAGGCTTCTGTGAATCCGTCCTAATTAAATCAGGGTGATTTAAAGCAATTTATTTTATACAAATCAAATACTAGTGCCTAAATTGTTGTTACTTGTTCTGACTAAAATACAAATTGCATTTGATCTATTTATTTAGATTTCGGTTTCCGTCTTAAAAGATACACCACAAATAAATGTATGTTCTTATATAACTCTATAATATGGAATTAAGTGAAACTACCGTATAAAAATGTTTATACCTATTATAATTTATAATTTTATAACACAGTAAAGTATACTATCAATTAGATAATAAAGAAATTCGAGAATTGTATTGTTTTAAATTTAATATTTTTATGGTACCTCCATAGTTGCATAAACAGCTTTGTGAGTGTGTTTTTTTTTAAATGATTATACATTTTCTAATAATTTTGAAATAACACATATTTATAAACTTCCATAATATAAAACTAATAGGTAACTAAAATGTTTCAATGACTCTTACATTAACATATGACAATGTTTTATGACATTTAGAAAGAATTTCTACTTGCTAAACTAAATTCAGTAATCTCGTTATGTATTATTGTATTAAACAATCATGAGAAAAACAGCATTTTCTCTCAACTGATAATACATCAATATTATTATCTCCTATCACCCATATTTATATAAAGTAAATTGATTAAAGGGCGATCTAAAGAGAGGACCGGCCTAGCGAGAATTTAGTTATCGACTTCACGCCGAACGCTTTAACTGACTAAACCACGTTGTTTACGGATAATAAATTAAAAATTATACTTTTGAATAATTTCCTAAGGCAGTGAGTTCAATAGGATACTAGGTCGGTATATCTCAACCGTTTTAAAATTACTATAGCTCTACTCATAATCAAGTACCTACCTATTTATAATCTAAACAACAGATTAATTTAAAACGGTATATTATATAAAGCTGGACACAGATAATAATAATATTGTGTAGATCATTAAAAAATATATAATATTTAGAATCGATACTAATGACATAATAATAGTGTATCGTGAAATATGTATCTTAAGAAAATAAATGTTTTTTTTTTTTATTATTCCTATTATAAAACAAAATTGTAGATTAATAATACCATTGAGTATATATTAAAATATTAACAATAATATTTACAATATATACTCAATGATAATACTTATAAAGTAAACAGTATTATGGTAGATAATATTATAATAATTTCGAGATATTTGTATAACTGCAAATTTAAATTCCATGCATAAATCATATTTAATATCATTTCAAATTGAAAATGTGTTTACAATAGGGGTAGTTAATTGTTATTGTTGTTCCAATATTTTTTAAAACACCATGTCACAATTTAGTAGAAAATACATAGTACCTAAATTAATAGATAAACAATACACGGTATGTGTTATATTGTTTTATTTATTTTATAATATTATGTCCGTTTTTAAACTAAATAAATTAATGGTTGAAACTTGATTTTATATTAAATTAGTAGAACTATATTATGTCATAAAATATAATTAAAAATAATAACATAATGATGTACGCAAAATATTATAATAAAATACAAATGCGACTTTTTTAAAAAAAAATTTGACACTGTTATGGATAATCTACACAATGTACCTAAATGTACCTATATACCTATCTCATATCTAAATATTATTAATATTACATAATATTATATAATATTGCACTTTTAGTTTAGAAACATTTTAGGCGCTCCTAATGACAAGTGCAGCAACTACAAAAATTGAATTTTCAAGAAATTGACATTTTGCCAATTTTTTTTTATTTTTCTAAAATTAACTGATTTTATGTCTTAGTGAAATTTACACATGTAAAAACGTTCATACATTTATACAAAAAATAATATTTTTACTATAAGCTTGACATACCTATTAGTGTTTACTGCATGTTTATCTAATAATTAATTATACATTTCTGTATGGAAAATGCCACTATAAGCTGCAGTATATGCAACATTATGTAACTAGTTGCATAACGATGTAGATACTGCAGACTGAAGTGACACCAGCAGCATTTAATTCCGATTTATACCTACTATACCTATTGTACAAGGCGTACACAGATATTGGGAGGAGTTATATAAAAAAATATATAGGTACATTAAAATGTACCCCACCCAGTGTGTACGCCACTACAAATATACAGTATTTTTCTATTCCTAGTAAGACACACAGTAAATATAAATGTATAGACTTGCTGCGTTTTATCGTATTAGTTTTTGACTTTTGTCAGTTACCTGCTGTGATTATTTTTTTTACTATTCTTTGAATGTTTACAAACACTATAGCAAAAATGTGTAGATACGATATTTAAACTCGTAATTTTTGATGTACTACGTGACTTTTTTTACCTTGGAAAGAAAAGACCCAGAGTTTTTTAAATTAACAATATTATTATGCTGCATTATAATCTCATCTTTGTCGATTTGGTAATTACTGCACTTGCCAATATAGGAGGGCCAAATGTAAATTTATTATTGTTTCGATAAATGTCTCTGTGGGTTGAAATATTCAGTTATTTATTAGGTACCTACCTATTTATATTGTTATGAGGCTGCCACTTGTTGATATTGTTTTTTTTATCTTCTTTTCTTATTATTTATTTTTTTTATTTCGTGAAACACAATGAAACATTCTCTAAATGATTATTATAATAATAATACACTGTTTAATATTTTTACGATTTGGCCACCCGTTATATGTAGTAACATCTATGTTATTTTTCACATGTAAATGTTATCACTAGGTATTATAATAGTTTGTGACCATAAATAATTTTCACTAACTATTTATTTTGGATATTTTAATTTACTTTATTTTATTATTTATTATCATTAGGTACTATATTAAGTATAATCAACTATTTGTATGGTAACTCAACAATAACTATTGCGTTTAAATTTTTTTTTAAAACAAGCACATACTAAAAAACCATAACTGTTCCTTAAGAATTTATTTTAAAAATCGTTAAAACTTATGTCATTTTCCACGAGTGATTCACTTGTGTCGTTATCACACTCATTATTAGTCATTGATATAACTGGTATAACTGTAAAACAATTACAAATTTAGTATTAACAAATAAAGTATGATAGTATGATGTTTAGAACCATTCCTAATGAGATAATTATATTTTATTTTGAATGGAATAATACCTAGGTATGTTAAAATAATGTATTAATTATAACTAAAGGATTTATAGATAGGTACTTAATTTAAAAATCAACTGAAAAATTGCTTAAAACCAATATGCTCAAAAAAAGTAATAATGTACAGTCAATATGACAAAATATAATGAAACTATTATTATTTATTTGTTTTTATTAAAAATATTATTTTAAAATAATATGCAAATTCTGAAAGTCTAGTTAATATAATTCTTGGTAAACAAAAACAATATTATGAAAAACCATTTACAAAAACAAAATAGTAAATTATTTCAAAAGTCGTTCAATAACGAAACCAAACAATTTTAAAAACTGTTCTCCAGACCAGTACCTAAAACACAAAACTGAAGCCATTAACATGTTCAATCTCTGTCTCCTAATTTAAAATTTGTTGTTCATTATATCTATATATTTACTCTTTATGTCTTTATGTTTTTTATCATAACAAAGAACAATTTACATAGCTTATTTAAAAAATTTCAGAAGTAAACCTCAACTTGTTTTTGGAATTTATGTTTTGTTAAGTTCTTATACTTGTCTAATGTTCTAATGTCTCTGTTTTATGTTTTTTTTAAGAAAAACTGAAGCTATTAGGCAGCCAATATATTATGGAGGTCCTCTGTCAACTTTTTGAATCAAAAGTGTCATGGTATTTTGTTATTGTTTTATTAAGAAAAAAAAATACCTACTAATCATCAATCTCTTATAAAACTAAGAAATTTACTTTTTTATTAAAAATTTGAAACCAACCGTAGATAATTATAACATCATGTTATATGGACAAAAAGTACTTAATGATTGTCTATTAATATATTTTAAAATGGTGGTCCACAGAATACAGATAATAAATTAAGTTTATTTAGTTATTATTTTATTAAGAAAATCAAAATAACAAACTTAAATTTTGTATATAAAATTAACACTTTTTAATTTTTATAAATTATTCTTAACCAATTTTAGATAATAATAAGTAATAAAAATATTCTACATGGACCACAAGTACCTAGGTACCTACTAAGGATTGCCTACAAATATTTTCTAAAGTACCTAGTGGTATACAAATCATAAATTAAATAATTATGCAATCAATTATTATAGTTAATAAAACGTGAGATACCAATATACAAGGCAGGTCAAATTTACCATTTTTTTTAACTGATAAAAATAAGTTTATGAAGACAAATATAAGTTACCTAAGTTTAAAGTTAAAAGTTACTTATATGTTTTTAAATTTGTAAAAGTTACACTTACAAGAAGATAAAAGTAACTTAACTTAGTTAAAAATCAGTTATTTTTTTTTCACATACAATTATTACCTAATTATACCTTTTTATAAAGCTAACAAATAGCAATAATTTAATAGAGGTCCTATAGTTTTAAATAAATGTATGTATTAAAAAAAATTAGTGTAAGTATGACGTACTTATATACTTTAATAATTAAACAAATGATTAAATTCAACAAAATAATTAAATAATTTGTATTTATTTATTTATCATTAGGTCCACAAGTCACAACTATACTAAATTATTATGACAAACTACATTATTAAAATATAATTAACGACCTATTTATCTACTCGTAATATAAAATCAAATATTATTCATTTCAGTTGTAATTCTATGAATGAATATAAACATAATAATAACTATTAACTTATAATGATTAATGAATAGGTATTTAAAAGTGTATGAGATAGGTACAGAGTAATAATAATTATACTAAATAGCTATATTTTTACATAATGATGCAGCTACCCTTAAAACTTTTTTGTTTATAATATATATAATAATATACTTTGTGAATAGGCAATATTATAACAATTATTATATTTTTAATAATATTTTATTTTTCCAGTTATTATTTTATTTTTATAAAATTAATTTGTGCAAAATAGAATATAAAGATACTTGGGTAATTAAAATCTGTGGTCTTAGGAAATAAATTAAATTAATGTGACAATACAATTTATTAACTCATAATAAGTTACAAGTTAAAAAAAGTAACTTATGTAACTAAGTTACCTATGTAACTTAGTTAAAAGTAACTAAACTTTAACTTTCTAACTCGTTAATGCTCAGCCTTACACATAGATCCTACTGGTTTATATCATTCATACAATTATTTCCAAAGATGGGCATTAACTAGTTAAAAAGTCAATTTTTATAATAAAACAAACATTTTTCTTAATAAAATAATTTTGTTTATAGATATATTTTAGTATATTTGATAGGCTAAATATTATATTATCTTATATTTATATTCGTTATATTTTAAATAACCGTGTAAAGTAAATATGTAGGTATATTATACTACACTGTAAATTACTATACAAGTTCATTCAAATTATGTATTGTAATTTAAGAAAATAGAAATAATACAGTCATTCTCTATGTGATTCACACATTAATTAAAAAAGTAAATTCACTTTTTTAAACTGAGTTATAAATTAATATTTTTTTCCATTAACTTTTTTTATTGGTATGTGGGTGACTGCATTCTTTCTAATTTCCTAAATTATAATAAACAATTTATGATTTGTTAACTTTTAACTTCTAACTTATTTATCTTGTTTTCTCTTAGCTTAACCTGAGTTGATTATTTTCATTAACTTGGCCACCTTTGGTTATTTTGGGTAGGTATCTATTTATAATAATAATATAATATATTAAAATAAAAGTCACCTTATATAAACATAATACTGCCTGTTAATCTGATTTACCTATTTATTGATGGCCTATGCTACTAAAAGTTAAATAATAATGAAAATAAACAGTTAACAAATAGGACATTAGACTTTAAGAACTATTTTGTTACAATAATGCCATTACTAAACTGAATGAAAATATAAAAATAAAAATGTACCTATTAATTATTAGTGACTACCTATATGAAAAGTACTGTGAATACTAAAGAGGATAGATACATTAATTATAACTCACAAGGTGGATGACCAAATCTTGAAAAAGTTATAGGATACCTGTTTTATAATACTATAAACTATTGTAATGCTCATTTTTATAAAGCAATATATTATTCTCATTGAATTAACCGAACAAAACTTTTAGATTTTGTAATCGGCTTAGTATCTAGCTAAGTATAAAATATTTTATGTTATCCCTTTAAACTTTGATCCAAAAATAATAATCTAAGGTTTATGTGGACTGTGCCACTGTGGTAGTTAACTACCTACTTCCAGTAAATACATCATGTTATGTCATTAGTCAATGCCTAGCTTTGAATAATATAGTAAAAAGACAATAGGTTACATATATTTATTAAAATAGAAATACTTTCATTCAATAATCATTTTTGAGATGTATTTGAAGTAGGTACATCTGGAAAAAGTGTTTATTAACTTTATTTACATGATAAATATTTACAAATATTAAAATCAGTAAAATACCTACGTACAAGAGATTGTCTACGTTTGAAATTGTATTGAATAGGTTGATCATAACTCAACGAATGTCGTACGTGTTAACTCTCTAAATCGTTTTGATTTGATTTTCGTTTTCTCTAATTAAATCAAACGGAAAACTAAACGATAATGTTAAGTCTCGAATTTTATTTTCGTACCTACATCCAATATTACTTGTTTTAGCAGAACTCCGATTTCACACCGATTGAATCAAACGTGACAACTAGAGCGCGTTGTGTGTACCGAAATCCATTGTTGTCCACAAAACGATAAGACCGACGAAAATGAGTTGCAATAACAGTTTATACTTACGATAACAACTTGTTCGTAGACGTCTCGTGGGTCCTGGATCATGTAATTGGTCATTTTTGTTGTGGTGATGCGAATTTCTTTATAGATTTATTACGGAACACAATTTTTGGACCGATTTGGTTCTCGAGTCGTACTAAACGAGAACAAGAAGTGTGACTTGCCAACCAGAACTAGGAATTTCTTAGTATTTCTTTTAATATGTTTAGATTGGTTTATGCTCTATCGATTGCCCAAAATTCAGCGTACCCCCCACAAGTGATATTTCTAAACAATTGTATGCCGTTAAAAACAAAATTACAAAAAAAATTATTTTATAATATTGAAAGTTTTCTAAAAATGATGACTTTACGTTATGATCTTACATCTGTCACAAGTACTGGTAACTAGTTACAACAACTTACTGTTATACATTTATAACTTATACAGTTACCTACTTATTATGGATATGAGGAATAGGTATTTAATTGAGATAATATTTTAAAATTATATATTCAGCAGGGGCTTGTGTCGGCGAGAATGACGGAAATGCAACTTTTCATACTGTAATATGAAATTTAAACCAATTTCAAAATCCTATTTCAAATTAAACAATACAGATAATATATTTTACTTGAAAAAAATGTTTAAATATTATAATATTATAGAAATTTTAACAACAGTTAAGACCCATACATTGAACCATTGGAATTAATAATGTTTTTTGTTCAAATAATATTGATAACAATTTAACTATATGCATTTTTCACGTTTTTCATAAAAAATTAATTTGCATACCTACCTATACATTTACCAAATTTACAAATAATACACGTCCACTATTCCACAGTGAAACATTACAACTTACGGCGAATGTTTCAATATCAATTGTAAGAACATTTTTCTTATCAAAAACCAAATAATATAATTTTTACAATAATTTATAAAATATAATATACCTATTACTTATAATATTATTTTACTCAAAAATTATTTTTATAGTGTAGTTATGGTATATCTATGGTTTCGGAATTTTCAGTCTACAATGCCTATATTTCTTCTGTCCATGTGTAAGTATTCAAACTCCTAAACTCGTTCGCACTGATTTTTGTGTGTGCTTGAGTGGGTCCTTGAATGGTTTGGATTTACAAATGGATACAGTTGGCCCAACCCAAGGAGGTGCTCAAACAAGGATTTTGAGACTTACGATGGACATTTCTGATTATAAATGGTGACTATTGGTTATAGGAGAAATAATTAGTAGAAATTAGTATTTATTTATTATTGCTCGTCATTGGTTAGTCTGACAGATCAGGTACAAACATGCAACAACCATAGTTTTTTTTTTTAAAGTTATCATTTTTACGGGTAACGAAGTGCACGGGTTCAGCTAGTACTATAGTAAAATACTTTTTTTGTACCATGGTTATGATTTCCGAACGTCAGCGAAATACTTTGCTGCAGCAGTTATCACTTTTGAGCGTAGGAACTTATTCAAGATTTCATAATTTTAGCACACAGCACCAGTGCCGCCGAAGTAGATCATAATATTTTTTCATATTGTACCTACTGATTGTGTAATAATCTTAATAGCGATGAATATTATCTAAACCACGTTTACAGTTTTGATTTATCGGGGAAGTCTTGTATATACTTTTTAAGTACCCAAAAACATATTTTTAATAGGTAACTACTTTTAAAAAAAATACTTAAACTAAGTATTTATATTTAATACTTGCTCGAAGTATCTGTACTTAAAATCAAATACAAATTTTCAAACACTAGGTATTATTTTATTTTACAGAATTTCTATATTAATTTTTATCACGTAAAATTGAGAATATAGGTACAAATTAGTATATTTGAATTATTATACTCGACCAAAAATTCAAATACTTTAACAAAGAAAACAGACAAGTATTTTAAAATTCCATCAAATGATACAGTGTAAAATGTTCTATAAGATTAACGTAAAATATGAAAGCCATTTCTATTGATTTCAAAGTAAAAACAATATTTCATTAAGAAATAGAAAGTATCTATAAATAATTGTGTACTTTTTTTTAAGTATTTGCATTTGTAACCACTCAAATACTCTTTACTAAATATTCAAATACATATTTTAAATACTTTTAAAAATAAGTAACTGTATCTCTATACTAGAGCACTTTTAAAAAGTATCTTCTACAAGACTGCTCACGGGTCATAATGTGCACCGACGTAAGATACCTAGGTACTAAGACAGTCTCGAAGGCTCGCCTTTAATATAATTATATTTAGATCTGGACGGTTATTAAACTACAACCTACTAACCTATTTTAGACGCATTTGCAGTACTTTTGTGACTTTTGTCATTAGTTAAGCTGGTTACCAAAGTGGGCATAAACAATGTTCTCGTTATGACACTCCGACAGCAGATTGTGGTAATGCACATAATACACTTTGCAAATTCTATGGAAACCCTTAAAATCATCAAAGCGCACGTAATTTGAACTCAAATTTATGAGGTTTCATTGTTTAGTGTACTGTTCCAAACAGTGAATAACTTTTCCCCAGGTTTAGTTAACAATATTCACCAGAAAGACTTACGAATATTGTTTCTACAAATTATTTTTATCATCTTAATTTTGAATTTAAAAAAGTACCAGAAGCACTATTGTTGATTTTTGGTGGAATTTGTGCTTTTAAATTAATTTACAGTTTTCATAATATTATGGTTTGTTTTGACTAACTATTTTGTTCTCGCGGAGGTAACTGGAAATGGTAAACACACAGCTGCTTCTATAAAACAATTCCTCTTCGTTTCAAGCGAACTTGTTTATTTGTTATACTAATGTTATACCCAGCAGGTTCATAATCATATTATATACGTAACATATATGGGTAGGTACTGCAATATTAAGTTATCTGAAAATTAATGTGTAACTAAAATGGATTATTTTTACTTAACGTGACAAAATGTAGTGATCAATAACAACAAATGGTTTTAATCTTCGGTTATTGATACAGTTAAGATATTAAGTCAACATATCTAAATGGATAGATATATTTCTTAAATAACTATGAATTTAATAAGAGTAGGTAATTAAATTAATGTTTCTATAGGTACTCAATTTATAAGGCATGATAAAAATCATAAAATATGAAACATTTTTTTTTGATAATCCAGTTATAAATGACAAATATCCGCTATTTATTGTTCGAGAAATGTTGTCAAAAATCACTTAATTAAACAACATTTAAGTATCATGGTAATAATAATATATGATAATAATAGGAATCCAAATACAATCAAATAAACCTTTGATGCATCTGGTTTAACAAAACATTTCAGATTCTTTGAAGATTATTTATTTTTTAAATTATGTACCTAAGTATTGATTTCGTTAATAATCTGTTTATACTTACATGCAATAATGTACCTACTATTTATTTTTTAGTCTGTGGCGTTTAGTAATTTATTTGGGTTGTATCAATTATTAGAAATCAAGATATTAATAATTGCTACAAATGTTATAAACATTTCAACTTCGTAGCAATATTTTATATTTTGTCTGATTTATTATCCATCCATTACACCAGTTTTATTCAGTAATAAATTGATATAATACTCATTACTCCTTTGCATATTATATACGGGCATCAGTGTCAAATTGAAGACAACTCGCAATTATATATAGTAGCGTAACTATATCAAAGTTCAAGCTGTGCAGTCGCTGCTAAGCCTGTTGTAAGAACTGTATATCCATAACTCAGATTTTAACAATATTATCTAATATTGAAATATTTCAGTGTCATCATGTGAAGTTGAGTTTGAAAATAAAACCGTTATGGCAATAACTTTAGACATGATATTAATTTATTAATTAAAAAAAAAATAAAAATACTACCCACGTCCATAGAAAAAAACTGAACTTTAGAATATGCTGACTATCCCGTAAATATATTTGGTTTTTATTCACTGATACTTAATATTTTACAAGTCGCGCATATTACCGTCGTTGACGTCATCCAATATACATTTTATCGTTTCATGGCTAGGAATAAAAACATTTGAAAAATCGAAAAAATTTTAAATATCGAAACTAACGCACCACGTTCAATTGTCAGTCATCAACCGGGCACGACGAGTCGTTGCCACAATGTAGCGGAGTACCTACTCACTCAGCTTTTACCATGCACAAGTTGTGCGGAAAAACTACAATGATAATATAGTATTAATTATTTTTCTCACACAATAATATGTAATATAACCAACGATATTTTTACAAAATTAATTTTCAGCAATATCCCAATACCTCTTATACTATTATTGTTATACAAAAATAAAAAAATTAATAATCAATCAATTTTTGTGACGATGCTTGTATTTTGGCAGGCAATGAGCGACCACTTTGACCACTACAAGAGGCCACCGAGCCGGGATAATAGTGTGGATCGGTACAGCCGGGCAGCCAGTCGACTCAGTGGAGGGTCGAGACAGTCATCTGTGGAGAAGTCACAGAACCAGCAGCAACAGAGAAGAGGAGGAGACGATCGACTTCCGTCCTCATCGTCTTCGGCAGCTGATAAATCATTCAGCGGTGGTGCGGGCTTCAATGCAGCGTCGGCGGCCGGGGCCAAGCAAAACATCTCGTCATCGGCCGCCACGCAGCGTCAACCACAGCCGTTTGAGGATATCATACTTAGGCAACGGAACCTCGGGCAAGAGATCGTTCCGTCACCTATCGGGCAACCCAAGCGCACAGAGTCCTTGTACGTGAACCCAAATTCCGCACGCAAAGAGATCAAACCTAAAGTGAGTACCACATATTTTTGGTGTAGGACTAGGAGTAATAGTCTTGATAATGGTGATGGCCAAAGCAGTTGTGGCGGTAGTGTTGGTAGTGTTGTTACTGGTGGGAGTGGCAACAGTTCTACCAGCCATAGTAGTTCTTGTTGCTGCTTAATTTGCGATGTAGTTGAAGATATAAACGATAATAGTGATATTATTGATAATCATGGTCGTCCCGTTACGAGCGGTAACAGTGTTGATCGTACAAATAGTAGCAGTACTAGTGATGACAATGGTAGGGGTAGTGGTGATGGTCGTGATATTTTGGATATTGATAGTGTTAGTAATATTGGAGGTAGTGGTGATGGCCGTGTCAGTAGAATAAGTGGTTATATCCACACTAGTAGAGGTAGGGGCGTTGGACGTTCAAGAAGTAATAGCACTGACAACTACGGTAGTAGAGTTAGCGGCGATGGTCTAGATAGTATGCTTAGTCCTGATGAGCATTTAAATATGAATAGTGGTGTTGGTCGCCCTAGTAGAGGTAATGGGAGCCGTGGATCTAGTAGGGGTAGGGGCGAAGGTCGCTCTAGTAGTAGAAGTGATGATGGCCGTGCTACGTCTAACACGATTCCTTTGAATAGCAGCAATGATAATTCTAGTGGTAATAACGCTAGTGGTAATAACGCTAGTGGTAATAACGCTAGTGGTAATAACGCTAGTGGTAATAACGCTAGTGGTAATAACGCTAGTGGTAATAAAGCTAGTGGTAATAACGCTAGTCGTAATAACGCTAGTGGTAATAACGCTAGTGGTAATAACGCTAGTGGTAATAAAGCTAGTGGTAATAACGCTAGTGGTAATAACGCTAGTGGTAATAACGCTAGTGGGAATAACGCTAGTGGGAATAGTAGTGTTATCCGTACTAATAGAAGTAGAAGCGGTTTAAGAGTCCGTTTCAGTGATAAAGTTAGTAGTAGCGATGACCCCCCTGGCAGTGGTGATGAGCCCAATAGAGAACACAATCACATTAGAAGTAACAGGCATAGTAGCTGTGATAGTTACTTCGATTCAAGGAATTCAAATCAATTTTCTACAAGTGCCTCTGTTGGCTACTCACATGCCCAGATTAACTTACAAGATAGTACTCATGGAAATTACGGTTATATTGGCGGCTATGGTGGTGGTAGCATCCGTCGAAACTTTGACGACCACTCTGATATTGTCAGGGTCCACAGAGTTGGTGGTTATGAAAGTGGTGGTGTATATTGTAGAAATGAAGACCATGTAAGTAATGGCATTCGTGATGTTAGTGTTGTCCGGGGTAGAAGTGGCATCCGTGGCAATGGTGGTAACCAAATTAATAATGAAATACGTGCTATTAATGGTGTCTATGTTAGAAGGGTCCGTGATTATGACCATCACGTTAGAGGTGTAGTCATCCGTGAAATAAGTAACAGTGGTCGTGATAGTGGTCAAGGCACTGATGATTTTGAATGTAGCTACGATTATGAAGGTTTCTACAATTATGCAGATGGCTATGATGTTGAAGGTAACTACGGAAACGGAGATGAAGGTGCTGAAGGTGACGGAAGAATACGAAGGTTGTTGCCATCAATTCCGATAATGACACCGATGATGTGGTTTCAATCGTACTTAAAAAGAAGTCATGAGAAATTTCTATTTTACCACCATTAGGATGAAGTTTCTTGACAGTGGCATGTTTAATTTGGTGATTACCAAAAATTGTAAAATATAATTTGTATAGTTATTATCATAAGAAAATATCTCATAAATATTCAATAACGCATACCAGATTTAATAGAACATCATACCCGTGTGTGTTGACTCCGTTTTTTGACGTACAATAGAAGGTTCCATTAATTTGCTCTGTTATTTTTTATATTAGAGTGAATTTTCATATTGATATATTTAATAGTAAGCACATTATTCAGCCTCAACTTATTATTTGTGTTATATTATAATATTACAAAGTAAGTTATGAGCATTTTAAAGTTTACAGCAATTTCCAATTTTAAAAAAACTAATTATACTTGTTTTAAAATAAAAATATCATATAAAACCTTGGTGATGATCCGAGTAATACCTATTCCTTTAAATTTGAAAATATAATTCATTTATTTTTAGTCTTCTGAACGTAAAATTTCTTATATTATTTGTTAGTAAAACGGAGACAACACATGAGGGTACGATGTTATCTTAACCAATATCGATTAGATACCTAAATAGATTAACCATAAAAATATAGACAGTTATTAGTATTTTACATAATATTAAATAGGTACCTACTTTAAACAGATATCATAAAAATAAAAACCGGTTGTAATTATTGTAAAGAAAAATGTTGATAAAAGTATAAGGGCGATACACCAAAAACACTTCAGCTCTAACCTACTTAAAGAACCAGAGCGGTGGATCTATATGTACCCAGGAAACTGGTGTGGGTCAATTTGTTAGCAAGCAACATAAGAATGTTATTGTATTATTGTATAAATTCAGTGTAATATAAATAGTAGCAATATTTTCCTTTTAGGCTATAGGCTATAGCTAGATTATTAAACAATTGTAATGTGTGTACTGTGTAAACGAATTATTTTCGTATTTTACCACCCGGGCTGGGCATTCTTTTAAACATTAGACAGTGATTTTTTTTAATTTGAAGGTACTGTATGTATCCACACATTTTCAAGGTGAAAAACCTACCAGCATAATTAGTCAGAATTCTTCCCTCGTTTTTTTTTCAATATATGTTCATCAAAATGTATTATCATCATCAGTTGATGGTAATAATTTTTAAAGAGCAGAAATATAATTTTCAATACAATTTCGATATTGTATTGTGTCAATTGAAAACTCTTTGATTTTATTGCTTATAGATTTAGATTCTTCATTATAATTTATAATCCTACATGTAAATATTGTGTTATTTGTTTTAAAATGTAAATAGCTGTAATTCCATAAATTCTTAAAATATGTAATTCATGGGCGCTGATTTTTTCAAATTTCAAGGAGTGCTTACGTATAATATCACGTTAAGTTTCTTTCATTTCCACACCCCATGGGTCATAGTGTGCTTGAGCACCGCAGCACCAGAATATTCGGCGCCTATGATGTAATGTATATACTTTAATAATTATACATACGCGTTTCAATGAATTAAGTTAGAATTTCGAAATTATTAGACCACAGTTACCTATAGCTAAGCTACAGTGAAAAGTATCATATTCACCATCACTTTTAGCAGCACGAAAATCCGCTGTATTCCATCCACGTCGAAATCTAAGTTTTTACTTTTGTTCATTGAAACCAGAATATTGTTTATAAAGTGTAAATAGTTTAAACACTTGGCTGTAAATACAGCTATTTTGCACCTTTCCGGTATATAGAAATTATGATATCTGTTTTAAAGTTTAAATTTATCTAATTAAATGTTCATATAATATATAATACATGGGCGCAGGGCTTACCAAATTTCACAAAGGGATTACGTATAATATCTTTTACGTTTAGTTCCATTCATTTCCGCACCTCCTGGAATGGGTCATGGGGTGATTGAGTCCCGTAGCCCGCCAACAATCGGCATCCATGGTGTTATAATATTGTACATACACATGATATTCACGATGATTTTAAGTAGCACAGAAATCCGCAGTATTCCATCCCCGTTTAAAATCTACATTTTTGCTTCTGTTCGCCAAAACTGGTATGTTGTTATAGATGTAAATAATTCGAAGAAATTTGTCCGTGTGTACAGATATTTTGCACCTGTCCAGTATGGAATAATTGGCACAGGTCAAATGATTTTGAGATTTGTAAATAATTTTCGAACATCAATTGCACGACGATGCCCAGGGTCACGTACACTATCATATTATTATACTCTGTGAGAATACAATAACGTTTTCTGAGTTCTTATGATCTTATGTACTCATCAATCGCGATCGAGAGGAACATCCGAATATCCGCAGTCAATTGCATTTTTCGATTGGTGGCATACGCGTGCGTTCGTGCACCGCCTCGACAGATCGTTTTGTATACGACTCACAGTGGTGGTCACTTACTTAATAAATAATATTATTGTCATCGGTATCGAGCTGATCGGTTTCTCTGCAACTCGACGTCCAGCAAAGGCGCCAGAACGATGCCGGTTGAAGCATGAACGAAAAAGGTCACAAACGTCTCTGTGCGAGATTCTAACTCGGTTCTCTATGAGTTGCGAATGAGTGTATGTCCCAGGATTGATGATCAATCTAGGATGATCTAACCCTGAATGTGATTTTTCAACTGTTTTCGAACACGGGTAGTTTGGCTTATCGGGCATGATTGTCGGATGACTCAGGCCTACAGTCAGTGAGACGGCCATATCCATCACCACTACATCATGTATACACTGTTGATAGGGGTAGGTTGGTTGGTATGTCAGTACAACATGATACAGTATAGGTATCATAACTTTATACCCGACGACGCGACGAAAGTCGTTGTCGGACAAACGGTCGTTGGTCTCACGACGGCCGAAATACTACGCGCGGTACACCATATGAAATAATATGATAGGTGAGCGCCAGTGCTCAATGACCACAATCGCAAAACACTACCTCCACTACCGCAACACGACTATTAAACGATTATAAGGTGAATAATATGTTTTTATTGTTGCCCACCATTATTATTGCACGTCGACCCCGCGATGGTGGAGATCACGTGACGATGCGTCTCGCCACTCGAGGGGAGATTATTTTTTATAATTTTTTATTTTTATCTGCTTTTTGAGTGTGATGCTTGCGATTGCGTTTTTATCATCATTATTATTATAATTGTTATCATTATGATGGCCACGATTACTATGGGCATTTTGATTATTTTTTTCTCCCAGCCGTCCGCCGCATGTTATCACGGCGCGCCCGCATGATGGCTCCTTGCGACGGACTCGAAACTCTAATGCTCGTGCATACTTGCATCATATTCTGATCATTAATTATGATTTATTTTATTCGTACTACATTCGTCGTGACGGTTATATTATCATAATATGACACTGTCGCGGTCGTGTGTGTGCGAGCGCAATATATTATATTGCGCACAGTTGACTCCCGGACACGCGTCGATATTGGTCATACCTTTCCGATAAAATATTATATTGGAATGGTTGAAATGTTTTCGAATTCGACATATGGACGTGCCCGGAGAGAGTCCACCGTGCCTTGTCACATATGTTATTGTACTTACATAGTATAATAACAAAAAAAAAAAAAAAAAAAATTATTACCTATTATTATTGGCTTATTATAGTTTTTGTAGCTTGATTATGGCTCGACCGTATAGTAGTGAAAGTTGCGATTTTTAAATATATATTATATTATTACTATTATCATATTATTATTATTATTACTATCATCATTATTATATTATTATTATTAAACACGTATATATAAAGATATACGCGTAACCGTATTGCTCATGCATATTATTATTATTATTGTTATTATTTATATATTATAATTTTGTTGATCAAACCGTTGGAACTTTCCCCGTATAGGTAGGTAGTATAGGTACACGCTGTACAAAAAAACCGTACAGCCTTTATTATAACAGTGACAAACGGATACGATTTCGAATTGCTAGTTTGAATTTGAGCCCCAGGCCCCTTGGATGAGGTAGAAATAAAACATATTAAGGCGCATATAATAATATGGCACGCTGATAATATTTATTAAAAAAAAAAAAAACATGCCGTCGATTAAACTTTGCGAGGTACATCAATAACATAGTGCTGGAATACTACCTATACTTATAATAATATATATTCTTTCCTCTACTCTTGGAACTAGTCAATCGCATTAACGGATTGAATCGATACGGTTAAATACGATACCTATTTATATACCTTTACGATATGCTTTTGGTGTGTCTGCCACGGCACGACCACATGGGAGAGTACAGTTGTGTAGTAGTCCGGGGCTCTTGCGAACAATCGCCATTTATATAAAATCGATACCAATTCAATAGTAAATTAATTTTGACCCCGTGACCACGTCCTGTGTATAACCGCAACACACGGCTGCTCTCGCGAATCAAACCGCTTATACCATAGGAAATGCATACGTAGGTACCTAATGCATTGGCGTTGAACACGAGACGTGTTTTAAAAGACGATAATAATATGTCGTAGGTACCTCTATTACGAAGGCTTTGGGACGACTGAGTGGAAATCGATACGACTAAACCTTTTGCATCCCCCGTACCAGCTACGTATCTACATAATACGAAGCGAATCGCGAACCCACCTATACATACAAACACATTATAATACTATCGCTCCTAATAACTATGTAACTGTTTATTATAATAATACAACAAAACATTATGTACCTACCAAAGTACCAGAAACACTCGTTTTGGACGATACTGCAAAACATTGGCTGCAATATTAATCATTATATTTTTTAAAACAAATTCTCCGTTCGCCACGAATATTGGCCAACAATGATTGTAGTCTATAGAAATTCAATCTTTCAAACCAATTTGTTCTTACCAATCAGTACATTTTAAGTTAGTTAATTTTTTTCTAAAAATGTTTGTGAATATATTATACAGCTCCAATAATACTAAAAAATAATGATCACCTACAAACAGTACAAACTTCATTATTTATTACTTTCTTAAATGTATAACCATCAATTACTGACGATTATATATTATTAAAACGTAAGAAATAAAAAAAAAGGCTCTAGTGATATATCACACTAGTCACCCTTAATAAATACACCCCAATTGCAAAAAAATAATGAACACGTGGATGATAGTCACTAGGTCAATATTATACAATCGATGGTTTTCCCCCCCCCAAAAAAAAAAACCTCTTGCAGTAGTTATTATTACAGTCATGCAACATGGTTAATAGGCATCTACCTATTTCACTTACTGTAATCAAAATGATTAGGTTATCACTCCAAAGCCGAATCTAAATCAGTAAATTTTATAATCCAAAATTTTTGTTTTTTTTTATTACCAGAAAATAAAATATATTCAGTCACATAATCGGTAAATAAGTATTCAATGCAACTGCCTCGTTTTCGTATTTAAATTCAATTTTGGGACTCTTACAACAACAACTGTACTCGCCTAAACAAAACGTAGGTAACTATAATATATCGCAGGTAGGTATAGGTCATTATCCTATTAGTTTATGGATTTTAAAATTTCAAATAATACGATTTTTTATTATTTAGATCAAAATATTCGTATGGCATTTAAATTCTTTAATTAATAAGAACCTATTACTTATATAAGGTATAATTTAAAATTGATAATGGATTAAAAATTATAAGGTTATTAATTATTTAGTTCAGCTTCAGCTTCCTATGACAATGTCATTCTTTGAATACAGATATATTATTTGTTTTATAATTTACAGTTTATAAAGAGTTAAAAATAAAAAGATTATTAATTATTTGGATCAAATTTCTATGACAATGTCATCATTTGAATACAGATATATTATTTGTTTTATAATTTACAGTTTATAGAGAGTTAAAAATAAAAAGATTATTAATTATTTGGATCAACTTCCTATGACAATGTCGTCATTTGAGTACAGATATATTATTTGTTTTTTAATTTACAGTTTATAGAGTTTAAAAAAAAAATAGTAATGGTTTAGATCAACTTCCTATCAGAATTTCTTCATTTGAATAATATATATTATTTATACTTACTATAGTTTACTATTACGAAAAAAATGTGTTTTCTATTCATATGGAATTCACCCAAAAAAAATATGTTACATTATATAATCGTTTAAATTTATTGGTTGTTGTGTGATTCGATAATTTTAGTGTTCGTTTTATTAAATACGGCTTACGAGGTATACAAAATAATATAATATAAACGTTGTAAAAGTATTATAGGTACCTATTTAAACCATAACAATTTTTATTCCTAATATTTCTACATGCAATGATATTCCAATTTTGCATACAGATCAAAAATAATTTTATGATTTCTTATTTATTACATATTACAAAATACCACTTGGGCCTCTTAACAGTTAGTACAATTTGAGACTAAAATATAAACTTGAAAATCTATTATGAGACTATGAGAATGAGAAATTGAATGAAAGTTATTAGGAACTGAAATAAATGTTGATACTTAATATTACTAGAACGGTTTCGTTTTTTGAAAGTATTATTATTATTATTTAGTTGTTTATACATTTTGTATTATTTAGCATTTGTATTATTTTAATCAACTTTTTTTTGTAATTATCTGTTATATTATGGAAACTGATTGTTGTGTAGTAAAGTTATTCCCTTGTTTTCTTTTATTTTGATTATTTCTAATGGTGGCTGAATGTATTTTTTTTACAATTAAGAACCATTATTATTTTTTTAGTTTATTATTCATTTCCCTTTGTTCATTATCAGTTGAGTATGTTGTTTCCATTGAGTTCGGTAGATACGAGAATGGCACGAAATATTTATTTGTTTGGTTGTTTTTTTCATCAAGAACTTATCACATGACAGGTGGGTAATCAAGACTATATTATTACATTATACCATTATATTGTGATAAAAAAAAAAAAACACATGTGAATTGAAGCATTTCTGTTTCGACATGATCTCATTTTAATACCTATCGATGTTCAAATTTTTATTTTTTCTTTCGAGAATTGTCTCCGAAGGATGAAACAAATCCTCCTTTACTATGTGAAAGATTATTATTGTTTTTTTTTTTTAGTTTATATCCATTGTTAATTTTAATTTTTTGTATGTATACAAGTATCGTTTACACGTTCGAGTATATGATTATGTAAAAGAAAAAAAAAATCATTTAATTTTCCGGTATTTAAAAAATATTATTATTGTCTGTACTGTATTACTTATTATTTGTTTTACACTGCACCGGATACTGTCAACAATGCTGTACTCGAAAATGAGCCACAGAAAACCTTTTGAACAAAAAAAAAAAAAAATACAATGAGTACCTCTACAATATACCTAATAAAAAGGTACTATTAATTATATTATAAAATGTAACGTTTTACGTACATGTTTTTATTTTTATTGATGTTTAATTGTATGGTTGTGTGAAAAATTTATGCATATTATAATATAATAATATATAATTATGATTAATTTTTTTTTATTGATTTCGGTCAATATTGGCAAAATCATTACTGTTCAATTATATTACTATCTAATTAATTTACAAGACAACAAAAGGAACATGGGTACTCATCACACGTTGGGTGCCTCCTAGTTCTGTGCCGTGATATACTTGTTCTACAAGCAGACGATAATAATAATAATGTTGTGTGATATTATTAATATATTGAATCTGCACGGTAGAAGTGGTTATAGTGGTATCGATTACCTACCAAAAACAAATTTGAGCGGAATCTGAGACTTGTCAGTTATTTGTCAAACTTTATATTTATCAAATTAATTTTTCTTTAATCTTAATACTTAAATAACTGATAACAAATCGGTTAATTTTACGAAATATTTGGTACACTTTTGAAGTCACAAATACAGCTAGGCCAAATTATGACGGCTTCGCCCGCTTATGATCAGAATTTCAAAAAAAAAAACTTAATTCAAACTTGTTAATTTAACAAGTTTTCGTGTACTTAAAACAATAATTTTTATGATTTTACAAACTAAACTTTAATATTTAAACTTAAAATAACAGTCCGAACACAAATGTTTTAATATTATATTAATTCACAACATGGTATGATAACAATGCTATAACACGATTTTCGGAAGACATTTACATTTGAACATTTCATACATAAGTCATAACACTGTGTATGCATTTCACCCACTAAATATCTCATTTGTCAAAATATTAGACGCCTCGAAGGTTATTTGCGAAGTATCATGAAGTATATATATTGTCGTGAAATATGCTCATGACACAAATTAATTTTAGTATGATCAAGGTAAAAAGGTAACTTTGGTACCCGTGTAATAATGTTTTACATTACATTATTATTAATTATTACGCTTAAGGCTTCAATAAGACGTTATAAAATAACATTGAAACACCAGTAGAGTATATTATTATGTATGTATTTCAAAAAACAAAATACTTTTTGTAATTTTATAATAATTGTTTTCAACGAAAACCATATTTTAATTATAATAATATTTTCAATACTCAGAAAGTATAAGATTCTCTTGAAATAAACAAATTAATTATTAAAAAAGTAATTTGAACAATAAATTGATTTTTGTAGCTTTAAGTTCACTAGAAAAAATATCATTCAAACAATTTTCAAAATTAACGAGTTCTATATAGTTTATTTAAGTATAAATTGAGTTTTGAACTTAATAAATGTATATTACTCGTTCTCCTTTTTTCTTTTAAATTAATATTTACAGTATTTTTAATAAATAAATACGATTTGTACACCGAACAAAAGATGTATTGGTATTTAAATTATAAGTCACGTTTGTTTTAGTATTATAGTTTTGGTCATTTTTAACATTGGTTATCGGAAACTACGACGCAGTGTTTTCTTATTACAAACCCATGTATTTATCAAAATAGTATTATTTAACTTTCAACATGACGGAATATGACTGTTTTTCATTATTGTTTTTTTTTTTACTGTCTGTTGGAAAAGTTTTTCATGATAAAACATTTCATGGAATCGTAAAATGAAATGTTTATTCATTATATTTATTGTTTCCGTTTTGTTTCTCACAAAAATACGAAAGATTTTAGTAGTATCTATAATAGCATTTTGGTCGAGTGGAAGCGATGGAGGTAAATGAAGTGTACCGAAGTGTATGAGAAAAATATTATATCAAAGTAAACGAAGGTAATAACACAATATGAAAACTAATGCGGTCAATACATCGGAAAAAATCAAATATAATGTGTTCGGGCCCTGCAGACTGAAAAATGCCGGACGCAAAGGAAAACCGTCGAACGAATGTGACGTCATCACTGTGGTTGGACGGCCTCGACGAACTCTCAACGATAGCTTTAATAATAATTATTATTGTCGACGACTCTACACGATGACTAATTTAATATAATTAATTATTATTATTAAAAAAGTATCCAAATTAAATGATAACATAAATATAACGATCAAGATTTTCGAATACGCATAGTCCGAGATGAATGGGCGTGACAAACACGATTTCTCATGACATTACACATCATTTAGCCAACTGTAAATTATAATTTATTAATTGAATACATTTTTTTGTTCAAACCTTTTTTCACACCAGATTATAATCATTTGGGTAAAATTTTTGAGATAGCAGTTTATAATATTGTTCTATATTATTCGAGCATTGTAAAAAAATATTTTTTAGTATATTTGTCATAATAGTGAGTATCTACCTACCTACCTACCTACCAACTCAATATGTATTTAGTAATATATTTTTTCATTGGCCACATTAATTTTCAAGTCGATTCTTATAGTAAAAAAAACTTTTTATACAGTTTGAAGGTATATTATTTGTTAATAGTGTTTAACTAATTTATATCATGGTATAATTTTTAAGTTTTTTTTTTTTAATGATATTGTTAAAAATTATTTTTACATTAATTTCATTACCAAAGTAGAAGGTACTTAGGAAAAAAAATGTTGTATTAATGGTTTCTGTTATTAATGCATGTAATTTGAAGCACATAATATCACCATATGTGTGGAATAATGGTTTAATCTAATTTTTATATCTAAACTTTAAATTCTTACTAGATAACGAGTTATTAGTAAAAGAAACTATTTATTCAACATCAGTATTTACACATCAGCAGTATTGTTAGTAGAAATGTAGAAATGTGCATTCTACTTCTAATCTTTTTATGAAATTAATAAGTTGTCATTAAAAAAAAAATAATATATAAAAGAAAAATTATAAAGAATAGCCAAAAACATTTTTTTTTTGTTATGTTGTTTCATGAATATACCTCATTGTATAAAAATATATGTTTTTATTATTATTCAAAAACACAAAAATTGACTTGAAAAATCGGTGTGACCATCTAAGTGGATAATATCACCACGTTTATTATAATTAGGGTTAGGATTTTTATGCTAAAAGAGTCAAAATATGACGCTAATATAATATTCTAAAAGAACCTATACAAATATTTTCCTTTTATTATTATCTTAAAAACGAGAAAAATATTTTTATATTATGTTTTTTAAGCAAAAACATTAATCAACGGCCACCGCAAAATATGCGCTTTGATATGAAAACTCCAAATTGTATTTTTAGCAAAATGACAAACAATAACCACGGCATGGTGACTTGATATAGTATATCATTGCGTACGTCTATCGACATTATTGGATGTAAATAATTATTTATAATATAGGCACGTGGCTAACGAATTGCTCAATACTATTGATATAAATAATATTTTGTAGGTAGTACTACCTCTGCTTTATTTATGTCGATCGAGACTTGTAACATTTTTTTTAAAAAAATTAAATCTTTACAGGAGCAGTACTTATACCTATTATATTCTAATAAGATAACCTATATTTATATATTTTCGTTTAATTATAATATTAAATAAGCTGATGCATTGAGTGTACATACGGTGACCACGACCTGTGTAAAGACATGTCTGGACACGTTAACGTCTCTAATTGATGTACATCACACCTTTGTTTAATGTTCGATTTACAATGCATTGGAAACCTGTGACGGACAATGTGATCGACGATGAATTAATGATGGAAACGAGTACGTCATCGGTCACGCGAACAAGATTTTCTTCAAGAAATTCATTGTTGCTACGAGATAGATCTTAGGTATTAATAACTATAATAAGGTGATATATATAATAAATTGCGAGCGATGCGACGGTGGAATTCGCAACTATAAAATAGTATGATATAAATGGTATAACGTGGTATACGACATGTATGGTATAAGTGGTATACGTACGTCGTTAGGTGAAATTTGAAGCGTTGTTTAGATTGAAGAGTAATATTATTATATCGAAGCGTTAATGTCGATTTTCAGCTTTCAAGCGTTCGGTGAATATTGAATATAACTGTTTGAACAGCGAAACATCAAGCCACTGTTTCTTTACGAGGTACAAATAAAAAACGTTTTAAAATATTCATATTTTTACGACCAGAAAAAGCAAAGACACTCACACTTACGTGACCATTAAGGCTGAGGACTTCCATTTATTTAAAACTCAAAATATGATGTATGCACTTATGCATTTAAAAAACAAAAAAAATACGCACTTAAATTATGCTTATAATAATACTTATATGAAATATGTATATGAAAAAAAATTAATTGCTTTCCTTTTAAATTTTCTTTTCCTTGATGTTTTAAAAATATATTTTGTAAGATTCTTTTATAGTACAAATATATTATGTACTAATATGTTACTCAATTTTGTATTGCCTTTACCATTGTAATGAACGACAAGATATATATTTATATTTTCAAATGGAAACGAGTGTCTATTATCTGCTGACAAAGTTATATATGTATGTTGAGAATGATCGTTCTACGTCAACATAAGTAGCAGTGCATATTTGAAAAAATATTATCTAATTTATTTGTTTTTAAGAATTTGGATAATCCATACACCTGTATCGTCTATTTTTCACTGAACTAATTTACTCATTAGACCTGGAGATTGCGAACATTTTAAATGAACATTTTCTTTTTAAAGATTATTACAGTAATTATTTTATATCATTAAAATTATCTAATATACAATTTTTCCAAACATGTACCAATGTGCTATTAATTTGTCTAATATACTCAAATGTTCATTAATATGCAACAATGACAAGATATGCAAAAATATGCAAAATAAAATTGAAAATAAAACTTCCTTGTTCTATAAAACATTCGAACAATATACATCACTCTCATTATTCTGTGACCTTCCTAGAGTACTTCCTAACTAGAAGTACTAAGTCCTTTTTATCGTTAAAATCAATGCTATACCTAGCTTTTTCACTAGGTATATGCTCAGAATTTAAAAACAATTAATGTCTGTACTATATTATAATATAAAATAACAACACGTCATATCCAATATGACAATATGATGAATCGTGGGAGGGTTACAATATTATATATGCCAAGTTACGATAAAAATAATAGTTGAAATATAATATTATGATCCTCTATTCATTAAAGTTAAAGTTTTCATGACACACTTTTGAGAAACTCTGCTCTCGTGTCCTATACAGGTGTCCTTCTCCCTCAAAATCCTGGTCAGGCGATAACGGTCTGCACCGATAGCTGTCTGTACACTTTATACGTGACGAAGCAATGAATAGTGTAGGTACGGGTTTATTTTGAATTTCGAACAGTTGTTGCAGAAACTATAATAGTAAGTGTAGGGCTTACTGCTATAATCACGCGCACCTATTATTAAAATAATAATATTTTGCTATCGATTCGGTTTGTATACATTCATTTTTTTTAATCAGTATATTTTATTTATATTATTCCTATACCTGAACAAGGTTCAGAATTTAAACCACTAAAACATGTTAATATTTGTAAATAACTATTCTCTGACAAATATGATTAAATAAGCATTGAAAACATAAACATTTTTATTTTAAAACAAATACAAATTTGAATAGTTTTAAACGTTTTATGAGAATATTAAAGACAAGCAAAACATATGTAACACTGTTTAATGTTTACGTATTGCTCAAATTCTGAATAAGTCGTAAAACTAGAAAAATTATTTTATTGATAATTTATTTATGGTATAATGAATTAAATAGAAATTATCTCATTTTTTCTAGAAAAGTGGTTGCGCTACATATGAATATATAATGTTCTGAAAAAGTTACCGATATAATCAAAGTTGATAATGAATGTATTAAAAACCTACAAAACATACTTAAAATTCTTGTAAAATGCAATAATAACCTTATAAATGTATTATTGTGTATATAATATATTTATGTAACAAAAGGTCAGTTGAATATATAAAAAAACTATCAACAGTATAATATTTTAAATTAAAGATATTATTAATTAAGCATGACTTGCGTACGAAGCATGTTAAATATTTATGGAACATAAATTTAATAATAATTGATAGCATTTTAGTAAAAAGTTTTAATTGACATAAATTATTAAAAATGTTGGAAAAATAATAATAAATTACCAAAAAGACAAAAATGTCCTAAAAACGTAAAAATTAAAGTCTTAACATTTAATCATCTAGTATACACAATTTGTGTTAAGCAAGCTATATTAAAATATAGGAGACTAAAAAAAATGCCTATTCCATACAAATCCACGGCCCTATAGTTGTAATATCTATTTAAACACAGAACGTTTCATATTTTTTTTATTACTCTACATTCATACATGTTTATATTCTATATTGTAAAACGAACACAATTTCTTTTTCTTTTTTATTACTGGTATACCTAATCCGTGTTTTTAAATTAAATTCACTACACTTCTCCGTAAACACAGCATATTTTCCTAGACATTTTGATGCATTAATGTCTGACATTGGATGGTTCACTGGCTTTATTCATTTGAAGTTTAGAGGAACGGAGTAGTACGGTAAACATTAGTGGGAAAACGTATTTCCCGGACCACTTTAATTTACTCCCTTGTCAAAACTTATTATTTCGCTAGCAGACTGTTTGCTCAAAATTAGACGTTAATACATCAACATTATTTCCTAGAAAAATATTCTGTACAAGAATTTATTTTTGAATCTACGCGGTTAAAAATCAAATTAAGTGTATTTATACGTTATCGTATTGACAGGTTAGGTGATTTTATTACCGAGAAAAATGAACCGAGCTTTTTTATTCACACGTGTAAACTCAATCATGTTGTTTATCATAATATACAGTTTTTTTTAAATTTAAAACGCAACAAATTACATCCGTGGAGACCCGAGTCAAGAATTGAACGAGGGAAAATACAAAACGTGGTTGTAAAACTAACCAAAATGGTTATATATTCACATCACTCCAAGTACAGCTGTACACAAAACGTGCAATTATATAAATATTAATTTTAGCGTAGGGAATTTTTCTCGAACAGCGGTCTTTTTTTCTTTATCTCTGAGAAATAATTGTACGACGTGTTTATTAATGAGAAGAACGGCAGGATGGTTAAATACAATTTATATTTTCAGTATAAATAATATAGTTCTTTGTTTCGTTTATTATGTTTTTATTTTAATTATCAAGGGAATAATTGTGTCTTGTTTCGCGTTTTTATGTGTCGACTATAGTTATACTATCGTAGAATGTATAATACGTATTTAAAATTAAATTCGATTATTATTTATATACGAAACATATTACGATATATTATAAAACCTGATAAAACCTAATCATAAATTAATACCATATTAATATCATATACAATATAATATTTTAAATGCAAAATAAATATACTCCTGCACGTAAACTATAGGCACCTATTTATCGGAATTCGAGTTATTACTTATTACTGTGTGCTCGAACATAATCACATTGACTGATCAACAAAGTCATATCATCAATATTATTATAAATAATACAATACATGTATGGTTACACTGCAAGGTGCATAAATGCCGGCCGGCCGGCTGCCACTTTAAAGCACAATAATAATGTTTTTGTCCGTCTCGCGGGGAAATAACGATTTGACTTCCGGTGTCTGCGTCCGCTTCGTCGCCGCAACGAGGACGACACTGTTGTAGGAAACGCACAATGCGATTACGACGAAATGCGTGTTTTCACGATTTATATTATTATTTTCATTTTCATTTTCTGTTTCTGGGGTCTCTGATCAATTTACATTTTTGACCGGCCAAGATAACTGCGTGAGGCGCCAATACTGCAGCCTAGACTGATGACGGTCGATTGATAACAAGAGCGATAAAATGTGTACGACTGTTATATATAAGACAGTCGGTACTTACTGATGGCCACAAGTCGTTTGCGTATTGCTATTGTTCATTTTGACCTTATTGTCGTGGTGTACCGTCATTTGCGCATGGTAAATTAAGCGCACGTTTATTGAGCGTGGTAATTATAGCGCACGACAATTAAGCGCATATGACATCTTGGCGATCGTCAAATCAGCGCGCACTACATTTTAGCGTGCGACAATTCAGCGCAATTTAAAAATATCTAATTGAAAGAATTTCCGTGTTACCACCAAAAAAATCAAAGTACAAAGATACAGCAAAAAAAATTTTACATCTATGCGAAGATTTCGAAAACCGACAACTAAATGATTACTTACAAGGAATAGATCACAAATTTAATTTAAACAAGTGATTTATTTTAACGTGTGTTTAGCAATAATATTTTTCTCAATTTGATTATATAACTTTTATTTACTTATTATGTACAATTAAGATTAATAAATATGTATTTAGCAATAATGATTTTAATTCGGGAATTTATTATATTTACTAACATTTAACTTAGTATATTTTATTAAACATGATGCGCGGAATGTGTTGCGTGTAAATGTCGTATGCGCCGACATGTATTGCGCGTAAATGTCGTATACGCTGACTTGTGTTAAGCGGAAATGTCATCGCTGAATTGTCGTGAGTTAAAATGACTGCGCTAAATTGTCATGGAACCATTGTCGTACTGCAGTTGCGTATAGTTTTGTTTTTCGTATTTATCAGGAACTTAATTAGGTACAATTCGATTTCACAAACAATAGCACTGACGATTTAAAATATAATTGTTTCAAAAACGGATCGTCTGCGTCATAATTTCAGAAATTTTTTATCAAAAACCACAATCGCGCTCAAAATTATTATGACACGAGGTACAATCTGCAGTCTCCATTTGTTGTAAACTCTATATATATAACTCTCTATATGATGTAATAAATGTCATTACCATCGTATATATTTATTACTTTGATTTCATAGTTAACTTTTGTGACTGGCACGATTAGAACTGATAATGAAATATTTAAGTTCATATAATTATCAAAAATATTAGTATAACAACTCTCAAAGTTAGTATAGGTAGGTACTCTATTTTTCTTAAACAGCTGGTTGGTCCAAAATTAGTGGTGCACGGACCAGTTGTTACATGCTAGCTAGGTGTCTTAGTAGGTATACACTATACATACCTACCTTACACAGTAAACACAGTTTCAAAATCAATTCACAAAAATATTACACAGTTAAAATATAATTCAACTACCCACAACAATCAATTATCTGTGACTTTAACTGTACAATATCTTTAGTGAAATCCAATAAGGTCTCACGTTGTAAATTAATCTATTAAGTGTATTATTATTACAATTTTATTGTCATAGCTAACTGCATTTTATGAAATACATTTATTGGAGGCAAATTAATAAGACACAATTTTTGTGTGGAATAATACTCATTTATTTTAGTGTTTTCGGGACCTATTTTTCTGTATTTTTTTATTTATTTTACAAATGTTAACGTAATTTGCAATAGTCCTAAAATGTCAATTTCACACGCGAACTATGTTGTTTGAACATATTTTTTTTTACCAATTTGTCGGCTAGATCAACAGAGAAAGTGAAGTATTACCTAATTATGAGATGATTAGTTTACTGATGATGATAATAGTATTATATCTTTTGGTAAAGTGAATATGTCATTATTGACGGAGTGTAAGAAAACTCCGTTTGTGAGTTGGCAACGATGTCTAAGGTGCACCCAACCTTAATATTATGATATTGTAAGGTGCATTTACATTTTCGTATTACAAAATGTGTATTTTTCTTTCAGTTAGTAATAAATGTTTTATTGTTTTATATTATAATTTAAACGTAACTGCCATAGTATTATGCACATCAACTTAATTTTAAATTAAAGTAAAAATAACTTATTGAAAAATAGAAAAAAAAATAAAACGAATAAAAAAAACTTTCCACCCCAGAATCGGTGGGGCTTGATAAATTTAATTGGAGGGGCTCAAGTCCCGGCTCTATTTTTTTTATTCATAAGCTATGTAATTAGGATACATAGGGCTCGATGGAATTGAATTTATTTGAACTTTCTTCTTATTCACTCTGGTCTCACATACAGCTAAATACGAAATAACGTAAATTATTTTTATGAATATAAATTTTATTATTATAAGAACATCACTTTTATAATGATCAGCAAGTTGAGGATTGATATTTCCCTAGTAATTTGATCAATTCGTAGAACGAACTTTTTTATACCTACCTACGGCTATATAATAGCTTTTATGGTTAAGTGTTTTTCAAGTTTATCACTAAGATTCTTCCGGTTATTAAATTTGGTTTTTACACAATTATAATCCATTCTGAAATATTATAATTCCCAAATTTACTTTATTTTACACAACATCGTAGCGAAATAGCTGCAAAATATTGGCACAATATTATGTGGTATAATTGCTCACATGTATTTCATAGCATCTATATTTATTTTAAACAACAGGTGCTGTTTTCGCCTTTGTTATCTGATTTTAATAATTCGTGTACAAATATTTAAGCTTTTATTATTATACAAATGCATACAGTTATACATTGACCAAACCATATTCATAATATGGTTAGATCGTGTGATTTTTTTGATGGAGGAGAATCGCTAATTTTATATTTATGAGATCTTAGCCTCCAAACTCACCCCTGGCTCGCTCTGTCGTAAAGCTACTAAAGCCGACAACGACCGAAAGAAAAGAAAACGGTCGATATTGAATAATAAGTCTCGGTCCACTGCTTTATTTTACGTTTCACTTGCCACCACCAATTAAATGACCAACGAGCCTATAAGACGGGCGATTTCAAGCGCCAATCCGGAACTTACTATTTTATATTTCTTTTTATGAATTATGATTCATTTAATCTAAGTCGCGCAATATTAATCATATCGTTTCAAATTTAAATTGTACATCGTACTCATATATTGGCCCGTATAATATATGAATAAAATAAAATAATCAAGTACCAGCTAAAAGCGTATGATAATCTTTTTGTAATAAAACAAATTGTACACAGTAAATATTTTGTTTGTTAAGGTCAATATACCATGTACTTAACTATCCGTGATACACAAATCCTGGGTTAAAAACCAGCGGATAAAAAAGAAACTCATTTCAAAAAAAAAAAAAAATATGGAAAAGTAGTCTTTAAAAAAAAATAAAATATATTTGATTATTTGAGTACGATTGTTAAATGTTTAAATATATATTACTATAGTCAATGAAAAACTAATCCCGATACATACAGTATTGTTTATATATTTTTTTTTTTTGTCAATCCTTGGATTAGTTTGTACACCTTCCTGTTGTAACTTAATTATTTTAGGTCCTTATATTTTCCTACATTCATATCCTTTATATGATTTGAGTCATATATTCCACCCGTGGTCTTCTTCAACATATCCTTGAACTATTGTCTTCAGTAAACATCCATGCCCTAACAATATGTGTCCTATCGTCCGGAATATATCCGGATTATATCTTCCAGAATTATTATCTCATTAAGCAATGCCATAACTGTCATTTATCGTCCAGGTTTCTCAGCCAAACAAACATTTTCACATTCCATGCATACATTTTAAATAACTACTTACTTATCGGCAGGTTAAAATTATTAGTAACTAGTTAGTACCTATTTAAGTATTATATTGGAAGCCTATTTTCACCTTTACTATCCTTCAAATTATATTCATTTTCTGCGGCCTTACTTTATCATATTGTTTCTTAGGTATGTAAGTTAGTAACATATTTAACTTTTTTTAATCGTTTGTCGTCTATATTTATGTTGAATCGAGTGTATTTAATCTTACTGTTTAACGTAACTTTAATTTAATTTTTATTCAATTGCATTCCGTAATTATTTTTTAGTATTCTCTCTATTGCTATTAGTATATTTTGTAAAACCTATTTTTTTCTATGCTAAACACTGTCATCAGCAAATATTAAGGAACTAACGGTTTTTCCGTCTATTTTATCTATTTTATGTTATTCTATCCTCAATTCGTTCATTACTTTTACAATATACGAATTTAACATCATCGGTAACAGGATAAACCCTTGTTTAAATTGTTGTCTATTTTTTTTTTCTTTTTCATTCCCATCTATCTGTATTAAGACTGTTCTGTTTTATACATATTATAGATAAATCTTCTGTCAATATGTTTAATGAAATTCTTTTTACAATTTTAAATAATGTATTCCATTGTACATTATCAAAAGATTTTTCTAAATCCACAGAAGCAATAAATGTCTCTTTGATTTGTCGAATCTGTTTTTCTACCATTATCCTTTAATGATCAATTTGACTTTCTAGTTCCAATATTTTGTCTGAAACAAAATTGATTATTGTTTAAGTTAGCATGCATTGCCTTTTTTATTATAATGATTATTATTCCTGTTATAATTTTTGAAGCATTCGTGTTAAGATTTAAAGTTCTATATTCCCCACACTTCAATGTTACAAATTTTGGAGGCAACATTTTTACTATATTGCTTGTCCTAGATCGTTTTCACTGTGAAGTGCCTACAGCTGAATGAGAGATAATTTTTCGTTCGGAATTGCTTACATTGACTCGGGATTTTTTTCCTTAATGCTAGTGATATTATGTGGTGTTTTCCGTTTCCTTCCTCATGTCATAACATTACTGTAGCCACAAAAATGTTATTCATCGTGGCCCATGGTTTTTTGGTATGTAGCAATACCAACTCATTGGGCCTCAACCCCATCCAAACTTTGATGAGCTTTATCTTACATCCAGTCTATTTTTAATCACCTCTTATGATTAATAGAGAATACTCTTGGAATATATTCTTTCCCGAGCCCAGTCAGGTTAGGTTATATTTTATTATTAGTACTTGGCAATCATTAGCCAGTGAAATATTTTTTAAACTTGATAATAATTAATTTATAAAATGTATATTAAAATAATATATTTATATTTTTTAAAAGAATATTTTCAATACTTTCAATTTTAATTTTTGTTCTATACCTACGTTGTTTTTTTTAACACTGGATTTTTTATTTATTGGCTATTTTTTTCCAAACCATTTTTGTGTAATCCATTCTATGACCACGACCACAGTGTAGTTGTTATATTTTTAACAAAATAATAATATACTTAAATCTAACCTTAATTATTCGATTACGATATCGTAATTTCTTAACGACAACTACGTATACAATTTTACTATGTAATTATTACATTCATATAACGTATATACGTATGTACGTATAATATTTTATTTCACTTTTTTTTACTTATATTTTGAGTTTTGAGTTCTTACGTCTTACGGTGTTGTGATAGTAATATTCACATTATTAACCGTTGATTGGAAGACGTGTGCCGCTATTGCATACTTTATAAAAACGCAGTCTGGTATGCACACTGACCGTTTTGGACCTTTTAATGAGGGGTGGATACGAACAAAGCTATGTCGGCGCTGAACTCGGGGGACTTATTTAATATTTAAAATATACCTTAATCGTTTACATTGGTCAACAAAAAATGAAGTGTTCTACTTAAGTATTTAACAGTGACTTAACATAATTTAGTATGTTATACGAAATGGTTCGTCACATTAACTAATTAGCTACGAGTAATATTAATATTTATACTTATATGCATTTTCTGAGAGTATTCCTTGCTCTCCTGGTTATAACAACACGCTCAGCTTGGATTGTGTATATAATATTGTCCACGGAATCTTCTCGCGAAAGCTGTAATGTATTTAATATTATTATACAATGTGCGGTAGCGTCGGGTCCAAGTCTGCAGCATCTGAACGACGATGTTGCGTTGGTCGACGAGATGAATTGAAACTTTGCAGATAACGTTGTTAATAGAAGAGGACACCGTTGACAAACCAATTGTAATTTTATCTACGTCCACTGTGAAGAAATTACGATGACGATAATTGCATGATAATACAATAGAAAATACGTTCCAGACAAAAAAATAAAATATTTAATTCAAATATTGCGGTGTGCCAACCGTTTAGAGGGGTCATTTCATCGTTGGTCAGCTAACATCCCACAGTATAATGAATTTACGGAGATTTGAGGTGGACTCGAGATAGGGTTTTATTTCAGCCACCACTTAAGATGGTTTTCACTATAGTGGAGTTTCATTTCATTTTTATTTGCGTCTCTTACTGAATGGTTGCCTGAACTCTGTGATTCAATTTTTTACAGAAATAGAATATTTTTTAACATTATTTTTGTGTTTATGTGCACATCACTATTTAATTAACAAACAACAATTAATACCATTGTTTTAAGGTATTAAAAATGTAGACAGATGGTGTAGTGTGCAGACGTTTTGTTCCCAGAAATATATCGGAACTTAAAATACCATTGAGTCATAAGAAATACAAACGGTCATACGATTAGAGGTATTCCATATGATATGCAAATACCAGTAATTTTATATTATAAACATCAGCATTTTCATGAAATGGAATATAAGTAACTATTCAATAAATGTGAAATATTAAAATATCTAAAGAATCACAATGCTAAAAACGTTAACATTAAATTCAATTGGTGTAAGAAGACATTTTTGAAAATTCACAGTACATGAAAAAACCAAAATAAACTTCACTTTCTAAGAAGTTTAAGAGTTAAGATATTTGCAGATTATTACGTTAGTTTTATTTCGCTTTATGTTTCGGATAATCGACTACGTAGGGTGAAGAAGGGAGTGTATAGAGCCGCCAAAAGATGTGAATGTTCTGGCCCCTAAATTCTTGTTCGATGGATTGATAATTATAGTTTGTTTTCGTTTATTGCAACGGTTAAGAAGTATTTAGAGACCCATGAGTAGTGATTACCATAAATAAGTGTTTAACTAGAAATGTGTTGAAAATAAGGTGTGAAAAAAAAATATAGTGGCTAGTTTCCCCTAGACGGTTAAGAACATTAAATTGCATTTTATTACAAAAATAAATAGGTACTCAATAGTTTTCTCAAAAATAAAAATATTTTTGTTTCTTTAATATCATTCAACTTGTTAAATGATATTATACGTTATCAATTATAATATATTACATTTATATACCATAGCTGATAAAAGCAAAAATATATTTATAAATAATATTTCTAGGTAGTAGGTATTATAGTATAACGGGATTGCGGTTTGACGTAGGTACATGCTGAAGTTTTCATTTCACGTTTTCATGTTTTTTAATAATATTTTATTTTTTACTCTGACCAACTTATTTTGTATAATATAAGTATATAACACATCTATTATAACGTATTTATAACACATTAAATAATTGTATCGGCGTAGTACAACAAACACACTTTTTATTTATCAACATAATTTAGTTTAATACAACATAATAAAATAGTAAAGACACTTGATGAAAACCGTTATGAGCTTATAGCTCCAACAGTCCAACCGTCAAAGACATAAAATACAATTTATGTACAATAATATTCCTATCCGGGTCTGCACATGTGCTACAAGTTATTGCTGACACTGAGTAGTCAGACTACACCATTTAACCTATCAAGACCAAACTTTACATAGGGTCATAACTTTGGTCTGCTTAGAATTTACTGACATTTGGAGAAAATTTCGTTTTTTTTTATTGAGAAAAGGAGACTTTTAGATGAGGGAAAAATACTTTTTTTACGTATTAAGCTAACAATCAAAAATATCGTTATAAATTCCGATCTCAGCGATATACATATTGGTTTAAAATTATGTTTTTTTATTTGTGTGGTCTGACGTAATTTTTGTTTTTCAAGAGCAGTAAAAATGGTTCAATTTTCAACTTTGTGAGAAGTCTCTGGATTTTTTTTACTGAAGGCTGGAAACTCGTTAGTTGTAGAGGCAACCGGTTCTTTGTTCAGACATTTTTTTTATATTTAATGATTTATTATTCAATTAAAATTTAAAATTCAACTCATTCATAACCATGCCCTACTCAATAACGATGTACTATGTACACATGGACATCTACTACGAATCAAAGCGACTTCCTTCGTATTTTAAATTTATAAGTGTAGGATAGTTGTAAATATAAGTTTCATTATATTATTTTGATTCAACAGTTACTATAATATTTTTGGAATGGAACCATATAAATTCTATACAATTATTTTCGTTTTATTTAATATCTAAAAGATTTCTGAGCTTCACTGTGTGAAATCTCGTGTGAAGAACAAGGCTTCATCTTGTTTAAAAATGTAGTTATTTTAATATATGTAAATATATTATGTACATACAATTTAAAAAAAATCAGTTAAACAGTATTTTTAAAGCATGGAAAATAAAAAATGAAATAACTATTTAGGTATTTTAACATAATACTTAGTTTTAGTTTTAATTGTTTCGTATTTATACTGAAGCCTATAAGTAATATATTTTTGGAATATAGGTAAAGACGTATCACTGGTCATTAAGTCATATATCTGAATCCTTATGAACTCGATCACCTTATGGCAGCCTAGGAGAAGTTGTTAGCTACGTATCTAGTTAACAGATACCTCATGTTTTGTATAAAGGTACATACCTACAATATATATAATTTATATAGACTAAACTGACTTAATAGGTATTCCTAGTTATTTTCGAATTGAATATTTTATTTTAAATTAGATTCTTTTATGTATAATATATTCCTATTATTTTACAAAATAGTAATGGTATTGTTGTTAGGTAGGTACTATATTATATAAATACAGTTAGCTAATGCATTTCTTAATGGGAACTATTCTTGCTAGTAAATATAATAATAACACTCAATACATAATAGATACATAGACAGGTCGGTAAGTATACTATATATTGTATGAAAATAATGATTTCTTTTTTTGGGATTTGAGAATAATAATGTATCGATGGCGGAGTGCACGTCACTCGAATAAATAATAATATTGTATTCAGTTTCGTGAAACCGTATACCTACCTAATATTTACTTAATGTATTTTATTATTATGTTAGATAATAATAGTAATGGTAATATTTCGTAGTTTTTCTTTTAAAACATGAAGTGCGCACGCTCAACGCACTACAGAATTCAACAATAGAGTCCATTAAGAAGACAATTAGATAATACTTATACAATATTACATTATACACATAGGAGTTATTAACCATTTGTACTTCAAGAATAGAACTACGTAATTGAATGAATGGTTGTTTATCAGCTTAAAGTTGGAAGTTTTCGACTATATAATATGACGTGCATAATATAATATAGGTACATATAAGGTGAGACTTTAGACTTGGCACTCATTAATTTCGTGAGAGTAACTGTAGTCTGTAGGAGCCTACTCGTGGAACACTTGAGGGAATAACTATAAAGGCTCGTTTGGTGTACCTACGAAAGCCATTTCCACACTTTATTTTGTTTTACTTTTATATTTATTTTTTTTTTTTGATACAATAAGTTTGTACTAATTCGTAGAAAACACAACACATTCGTTTTCATTGCACATTTTCAACGCACTGTTTTTTCTCCGAGTCAGTGAGTTTGAAAGTAGGTATCTACATATTATTATATATATTTTTTAATCATATTTGGTGTTATAATTTTATAATCTTGAATGGTGTGATAGACTGTCCAGAATTGTTCCAAAAGGCAAAAATTGGCTTTTAACTCCAGAATTAATCTACTCTTTTTCTATATCTCATTCTAAAACTAATTACTTTACAAATAGAGTGGTGTGTCACCTACCAATAATGTGTATTTTTTTCGATTCTAGTTTGAAGCTAAAAACTTGTATTTATATTTTATAATTATTTAAATATTTGATGTGTAATTTGTATTCCACATGTATTCCGTTATTCTCATATTTAAATGTTAATTTAACGATAATTTTGTTTTTCATTTACTATACTCTTACCCTTTGGGGTGTTCCATGTTTATTAATTAATTTAATAATTATTATTATGAACTTACATAGCTTTAATATACGTTAAAATTGCGTATTTTATATAGTATAAAACAATTAAATATGTATACTTTAGAAAGCCAATGGGTTTTAATTTAAACCTAACCGTAACTCAATTCGTTTACTACATAATGGAAACATTTTAAATTTTAATATTGTCTAATGCTGATTGCTTATGACCTGGAAACTTTTAGGGTGCTTATATTATTGTACGCTAAAATAAAAATGATACAAATTCGAAGTCACACCAAATATTGATGCAGACTTGCTTTGTTCGGATCTGTAAAAAAAGTTTTAAACAACAATCTTATATTATACCAGGTAGTCTAATCATTATGGTTTTATAATGTCTCCTACGTTTCACCTACTTTATGAATTCCAAACACAATTATAGGCTGATTGACTGATTTTGTGAAACCTCGACACCTCGTGCCTAGATAACTCGTAAAGTCCAGTGATTAATATGACGATTGTACAAGCAGCACGACCAGGCTATCCCATGCTATCTGTTTCTCTAATGTGATCCACTCATTCAAGTTGAAATATATTGTTATTATGACCTTAACATCAATGAAATTATCAATGTTGAACATTTATCATTTGACATATAATATATATGTATTGTACATCGAGGTCAATTATATATATATATATAGAGAGAGAGAGAGAAAGAGAGAGAGAGAGAGAGAGAGAGAGAGAGAGAGAGAGAGTGATTAATAATTATACCTAGTTAAATAACTACAAGTTCAAAATTAGATTTTTATACATCAATTTACTACAAAAAAATATAATGTTTTGGAAAATGAAATTTGAATATAATATATGACGTCATTCAAAAAAGTGAAAAACTTACAAAATTGTTATCGTTTTAATTTTGTAATTTTTATTTAAAATTATATTAGTTTTTAAATTAAATCAAATTAAGTAAAAAACATTATACTATTAAAAAAATGAAATTTTTTGAAATAATAAGTACAGCCACTGTATATATTATTATACTAAAATTATTGTGCGTTTGTCAGTAATCTTGGAAACCAAAAAAGATATCAAAGCTTTATTTACATAATATTAATACGTTCGGTTGATGTTCTAATTGTTTTTTGTTTTGGTTAGGTGTCGCCAACAATAAAGAAATACAAAAATTATTTACTGCCATATAATGTTTGCCCGGTCAGCTAGTATAATATATTGTAAAATGACTAATCATAAGTTTGAAACTTTACAATTTTTGATTATTAAACCAAAATTGTAAAATGTTGTGTTTAATTTTAAAATATTTCGTTATTGCGGCAAACAGCGACGAGCGCCTATAAGATATAAAATGTGTTTAGAAATATAATTAGTATAAAAACTATAAACTTCGAACTACTATATTATTATATTATGTTTTATTCTATTTTAAACGCTCAAATTGAATACACCAAATAATAATTTTTTTCAATAAATATTTTTAATATTTTTTTTATAACTTTTAGTTTATGCGTGCACTTCAGATTGTATAGAAGTGATTAAACATAACTTACGAATAGAGACCTGTAACCAACATAATAATAAAACAAGCGATTATTATTACACATGAATAGGAAATCAAATTTACGTCTTATAAAACAGTGTTCAACACATTTTACGACCAGTCCCCAGTCAAGCTCAAAATCCTTGTAAGTTTTTACATAATATTATGTACCTATACTATTATATTGTTGCAATTTTGGTATCGATCATCGATATGTATTATCGTAATAGTGTCTTAAACTAAAATATTCAGTGAAACAATCGCTCAAGTACCCACCATATTATATAATATTTATCAAAGACAATGATAATATTGTCCGTTGTTTGTGTTATGTTATAAATCCGCGTCATTCAGAACATTTGAAATTAAAATAATAAACTATGATTTTTGTCCTCTCAACGTCGGTTATCGCCGTTTTCACACAACCACTAGTGTATACTGTAGCACAACCATTGGCGGGCTCATGGGGGGGGGGGGGGTATAAAAACTAAATGATAAAGCAATGCAATTATATTATTTTCCACTCTACAAAGTGGTCTGAGAGTAGTCAAAAATGCATACGCCTTCACCCCTTCGAAAAAGCTGAGCACGGCACCAATTACAATAACACACCGATAGCAGCAAGACGCGTTCGGACTTGTGGAATATAAACTGCCGTCGTGACCGGCGAGGGCGAAACCGTCCCCCGGACGGCGGCGGCTTCCAAATGTCGGCCAACAATCAAAATAGCTACGCGTCTACCCGGGTGGTCGACCCACGCGCTCTTTCACCATGTATTCTCGAACACGCACACGCATTCGATATTTACGAACCCACACACGCGCCGGCCTATAATAGTGCCATACGGCTATCTAGCTGGCTGTAAGTTTCTGGTGCCGAGTACGGTTGAGGCGCGGAAAACAAAAAAGGTACGCGACGAAATCGTGTTTTATTTTTTAATTTTATTTTATCCGCGAAAATATTGTCACCCCCGTCGCCGAGACCCGGCCACCCACCCGACGGTGATATATATAAATACATAAGTGTGTGTGTGTGTGTACTTTTTTCCGACCGTTCCGAAGACGTTTCGTATTGTTTATGGCATTTTTCCATTGCGGAAAATATCGATTTTCCGCGTGGGCGACGTTTTTTCTTTTTCTATCCCTCTCCCTTTCACTCGATCTTTTCCTCTCTCAACCACCCCCTCTTTACATCGCACCCATTCACTCTTTCTCTATCTCTCTCTCTCTCTCTCTCTCTCTCTCTCGCTCTTACGAAAGAAAACCTAATACTACCATACCTACCTACACGAACTGTACTAAATTATATAATATAACGAACACGGTGCACATAAATTATTGCAACAGAGCGGGTATGGACCTATGTGTATTCCCGGCTTAAGCTAACGGGCGCGCAGAACAACACGGACCACCGAGCAGTACACACAATTAGGGGTTTTAAGTAGGTAGGACATATTTCATGTTGAAATATTTCAAATCTTCACCCTGCGCGAAGTGGGATTTCCGACGCGATACCGAAACATATTATTATTATGTTTTTATATTTGTTGTTCGTATTTGAAGCCGGCGGTAGGTATACGTATATATTTATAGTGTATAATAATAATAATATTGTGTTTTGTTTTCTCTTGACGACATTTATTATTTCTATGAAATATATTATACAGTCCGTGACGCCATCGTACCGAGTCCTAAATATAATTATTAGTAATGAAATTCACCTCTTACAATGCGTTATAACTTATAACAGTGAATAATTATTATTATAATAGTTGTGCGGATTTGAAAGAAAAATCTTGAAAGTATTTTATAAATCCAAAGCTGATATTGTATTCAGTTTCGAAACGAAATAGCAATGCATAATGCACAGCATTTATTTTGTGACACGTTATATAAACTCAAACGGGGCAGTTCGAGACCAGTACATATAGTGTAGGTATATATAATAATTTACATGACGTAAAACTTGTCGAAATATTATTATAAATTACTTTTGTGTTCGTTTTTCTTTCGGGAAACTTACAACCGTACATTTCAATATTTTATAATAATAATAATATACGATTCAATTTTCACCGGTTTTGTTTGTAACCAATACTTTCCGTGACGCTCGTCAAATTATTGTACACATCGCCCGCGGTCCTCGTCGGGTCCGACGACACGGTGACAGGACGATTGGGCAGGTGAGGTTCTAGGATTCAAATTTCGTACGGGCATAAATATATATTTATAAGTCAACTATGGCCAATATAGGCTAAAAACCTCAACATTTTCTATTTGCCTCACAGATCAAATATCAATACATAGATTTTCTTGTGTTTTGTGTTGAATATAATATTATATAATATTACAATACCTTATAATATGTTATTAAACTATACTTTTAAAATTTAAGTATTATAATATACAAAGTAGGTACTTATGCAATTAGTGACAACGTAGTTACGCGTACCTATAAGTAGGTAACTGGTAAGTTTAAAAAATGAAATTATTTTAACAAGTTGTAAAAATTAATGAAATATTTTCATTCCTTCCAATCATTCCTTACCTACTTTTATTATCAAAACGAGAAGATATTGAACTTTTTAACAGGTAAACATCAACAATTGTTGCCCACCTTCCTCGTACGGCAGAACCACCATTGCAGCAATCGGGGCAGTGAGGTTAGTACATTTTGTTTCTCTTAAACAATTCGGAGAGAGGCAGAGAGCTTAATAATATTATTAGTGTCCTCGCCTCACAGCTCACGTCTCAGTCGCCTTACGGTGGTCGTGTACCATTATTATTATTATTATTTCTGTCGTCGCGCCATCGGTTCACCGCCGTTCACCCCTCAGAGCTCCGGGCGAACTGTACTCGAATTTTTAATGTTCTTTTTCTCGCGTCGTCGTGGTCGTCGTTCACCGACGCCGTCGTTAAACGTCTTTTAAATAGTAAATCCACCCGCGGGCCAGTCCATGTTATAATGAAATGAACGTTTCGTTTTTTTCCTTTCTCGTATCATGTTCACCCCGCGGGAAAATGTCTTTTCCACTAGCACCCATCGACACCGCCGCGGTATCCACAATATACCACGACGTTACAACAATTATTGTTTGGGGGGGAGGGAGTTGGAAAACACTATAATTTATATGACAATACACACGGGTGTACGTTAGGCCATTAGGGTGGCCATGCTTAACGACCTGAAAGCGATCCTCTATCTTTTTTTCGCTGTCCATTTTGTAAATTGTACAAGACGTGCGTACAACGGGTTGTCTTACCCGTTTTTATCGTCCGAATATTATGATAACGGAGAAAAATATTGTGAGTGGAGTGGAAATAAAATTACTAGTAAGTATCCACCCTTACTTCTCTATTCGAGTTTCATTCTTAATATCAAATACGGACGGCTCTCTCTCGCCGGTGGTCAATACGTAGACTTTTATACATATTTTTATTAATAATTTTATAATTATGCAAAAAATAAAAAAACAGCTGCGCAGTGTGCGTGCAACAAATATCAATCTGACAATACAATAATATATTACCTATTATTCTATAGGTAAAACGTCACGAGTTATTGACTGAATCTGAGAGTTGACCTACGGTTTAATTTACTTTTGTATTGCCTGGTGTACTGGCACGCGCATGTGTGTGTGGGTATCTTATTTCTGGTTTAATTTCCACACCGCAGCAACAATGCCATTCCATCCCCGGACTCCGATGCCCAGCGTACCACAAGGGGCGCGTCGTAATTGCTTTTTCTCCTCGTTTATTTATATTCCTTTTTTCCCTCTCTCTCGCACCATTCCTCCTCCCCACGACTCTCTGCCCATCATCCCCTACCACCACTATCTATCTCTGTCCGTGTCTCTGTCGTTGTCTTTCCCACATCACGACCTAGCGTCGTCACCGGCCTTTCATCCGCCTCTATCACACGCCATCAGCTCAACCACCACCCGCCCGGTCACCGGCGTTATTTTTTTCTTTCCTCTCGCATCCTCCCGCGGAGTCTCGGGTCTAGGGCCTCCAACACCCTCGGCCCTTCATTCACGCGTGTGTACATACATTCATATAATATATATGTATTTATATATAAGTACAGCATTCTGCACCCTCTTGCACTCGGGGGTTGGCGGCCGTCTGACGCGAGAAATTCAAATCTCGTCGCCACCGCCCGAACGTTTCGTGGAACGGTCGAGTCGACGACGACGGCCCGGCGCCACCCATTGCTATGCCAACGCGCGCTGACGTCTCGACCGCGGCGCGTGCCTAAGGACTCCCTCCGCCGATTTTCGGAAAAAATTAAGCCATGGTCGTTCGTAAAGGCTCCGATCGATTGTTGTAGTTCTGGAGTTTTTATTTGTATTCGTGTCCGCTGTCTGAGGATACTTTTGGCAGGGTTAATCGTGAACTCGTGTTCGACCAAGACTTCGCGGAGAAACAATTTGGAAACGTCACACGAATATGACCAGACGATCATCGTGCCTTTTTTTTTCACGTCACGAATTTCATATCTCACTCTGTTGAAATTTGAATTCCCGTCACGTCATTATAAATGTATTGTCACTTATTTTCACTGTTCTGCATAGTAACCGAACCCTGAGAAAATGGACGGTGAAAAAAAAATATATATTTTCATGACATTATACAATATTATCAATTTCAATTTTAGTCTCGATATGACATTTTTACGCTTCATAAAACCGTAGTTGATCAATAATATTACGCTGATTTAGAGTCACTTTCTCACAATACTCCTTGGGAATACGAATACTATAGCGCGGGCAGTATCGAAATTGTAAGATCGACAATCTTGATTTTGAAATTTCAACCATTATCTACGACCTGTGCTTGACAGGTATAGCGACAAACATTTTTCTCCGGGTGGGCAGAGCCGGTCAGTGATTATTTCTAAGCCTATAATATGTACCTTAATGTCCCAGCATAAAAAAATCACTCAAAAACATAGCGTGTAAAGAAACGTTTTCTATAAGTCCACCCTTATTCTTAAAATTATTATTCAGCCATATTGTTTTAAACCTAATTTTTTGTAAGGTATTTAAATAAGGTAACTGAAATCAAATCAGTTACGATTCATCCGAATATAAAAGTGCCAACATTTCACTGTTTTTTACGAACAAAAACGCACCAAATTTTTTTTATATTTTAAAGACTTTTTTTAATATGATTGTATAGTAAATTCTTGGTCTCTGTTTTCATATCACATTCCAAATCACGGACTCTTATAAGCTTGAGACAGTAGTTAAAATGTTAGGAACTCTTTTTTTAAATTTTTGTGCCACTATAGAACTATTATGTTTCAGAAAGCATAATATACAGTTGTATTTCCAATTATACTCTTTAATCAAAAAATACTTATTTCTTTACCTATGGTAACTTATTCTTAAATTAAAAAATATACCAGTTATAATTAAATGCACAGAATGTGTAGTATATTGTTTTATTATAAAGTTGTACGTGAATCCGTTATTTTTTTATGACTGGATATTAATTGAAAATAAAAAAATTTTCGATTTCTAACGAGCGTTTTGACAAATAATACAATTTGGGTCCCACATCTTCACAATGTCATCGGTGACTTAGAATCAATGTATAGTGTAGATTAAGGAAAAACCAAGGATGGACAATGCTTAAAAATTTTTGAATTCTTCATTCAATTAGAGTAGATAATATAAGTAAAGAATCCGTTGGGGTGTCTTAATATCCTTATGTGTTCCAATTGCAAAACGCAATAAATCATTTATTACTCATTAACAACAATAATGACAACTATAATGACTAATCTATTATAATTTTGTATAAGAAATAATATAAATGCGTATGTTTGTAGATTTTATATATTCGTATAAATTCTATATTACCATAATAAATATCCAAATAATTGGTATAATATATAATTACCTACCTTTTTTTTTACTAAAATACATATTGTGTTGAAAATATTACATATTTTGCTACCCAATTATTATTATTTTCCTTTTTACATATTTTAGGAACGTTTTCGCTTTTCAAATTAAATGTAAGAAGAATTGTTATTCGTACATAAATTAATGTGGTAAAGAAAATAAATAAAACAATTCACAATATTTGAATTTTTTTTTTCAGCATTTATCACGGCCACATTTGTTGTAATAAATTATGTATGCCTTACCGATAGAAATATTTGTAGTCTGACAATCAGATTTCATGCACCATACCGTATAGGCTGAGTTGCCAATGATTAGACATATCACGTGTACGCCTATATAGTGCATAGTATATTTTTTTACTCAGGGTTGATGAGAAATTAAAAAAAATAAATGAACCAAGGATCAAAAACGTAATGCAACGTATTTTAAATAAAATTGTGAATTCAATTCGGCGTATACTCACGGCCATTTAGTTGGAGTAAAACTAGATTAAAAGCTGAGTAGAAATCGTCATCGTCCGGTCCCTACGTAGGTACTAGTATAGCTAATATCAGTGTTGCAATAGTATAACATACACTCACGCTTCGAGGACGAACAACAAATCAATTACTCACAGAAAAAAAACAAAAATTAAAGGCCAATTAACGTATACGATTAAGTTCGACGAAAATAAATTGGAGTCTATTGAAAAACGTTGTCACGTGTTGTCATGCGTGTGACATGATAATGTTTGTCGTTGGTACCCAACACATGCACGTGAGGATATTATTATAAGTTATAAAGCGTTTTCGTTCTCATCGTCGCCGTGGATGAATATATTTTGGAATGATATTAATATGTGTAGGTATATTTTTTTAAATATTTTATCTGAAATTTTCCCTCTCCTTAATTAATAAATATTTCCAAGACCAACAGTGTCTTAATTTATTTTTTTTACCAGTACATTTATTTATTTATTATAATTGTGACTTTTATTATTAATACTATAATTATCTTATATTATAGACCTCTATAATATAATAAGCGACAAACTACTTTTTTCCGTCATAATCAATAATTTTTTGAATTTTATTCGTATTGAGTATTTTACTTTTTTTGAACCGCCATAATGTGAAGGTTAGGTCATCGAGGAAAATGTTTTAATTAAATGATTTATATTTTATGTTTGTCTGCTCTTCCATATTATATAACTTGTTATCGACAAAATAAATTAAAACAACAGTAATTTCTTACACTTAGGTATGTAGAATGTATTATATATTATATATTAGTACAATATTTTTTTAGAGCAAACTTACTATTACTGGGTACATAATATTAAACCGAAAAATATTATTTACAGTAAACACATCATCTAAAAAACTACTAATAATTAGATACTTAACACTTTTATGAAAATATATTTGTCGTATTCTTACAGTTATTATTTTTTACAAAAAAACCTTTTTATTTTTATATTCTTAAACAAAACATTTTTCAAGGAATTTTTTATTTATAAAAATAAACTATTAAATATATTAGTTATAAGTTGTAAGTTATAACTACAGCTATTACTGTTCTATCGGGATGAATTTATAGTACACTAACATTTCGGGCGGTACACTTGTGTCACTAAAATCCTCACATCAACACTTTAAACACTTAGAAAACTTAAAATAGGTACAAGGATAGAAAAAATTGTACGATATAATATAAGGATACGAACAATTTGTATATTTTTTTGTTAATTTTAATTAAAACTTTATTCTTTCTTAGAAACTTATATACCTATATCTAGACCTAATGAGTATTTAATGTTTACCATTAAATTAATAATCCATTTTTTTTCTACATTATAAAATACATTGAAATTCACATTTATATTACATTCCCATTAAAATAAAATAAATATGTACCTAGTATGTATTTAATATAATAATATTATAATATAGTGTTTATTGGTATAATAATATTGGGCTGAAACTTTTCGACTGTGATATCGAAACAGCACTACGTTGGTTTTACATATAAAAGCGATTTGTAATACTTATGAGTTTTAATCACAAAATTAGGGAAAAGTCCTTATAATATATTATAGTATGTGATATTAATATGCAGTAGTTGTAATCATTGTGATCGAGGAAACCGTGATTATAAGAGTGAACCCATTTGAAAAACTTACTAACAATAGTAATATTATAATATTATATTGACTGCCACTGTTCACGAGCATTGTGGCGTACTTGTTAAAAAATCAATAATTACAGTATACAACGGTTTTACCTACAAGTTATGAAAAAGGAAAAAAACCGTTTTTAAAATGTAAAATGTACCTAGTATACGTATCTAGTTTCGTCACCAATAAATCGTAATTATTTTTAAGGTAAGTGGATTAATTAATATAAACCAATAAAATAGTTTGAATTAATAATAATATTATTTAGGTAGTTACATTGAAATAAATAACAACAATTGGTATTGTATCGATTTTTGTATGATTATTACGTAGTTATTATAGGTACCTACATTAACAATTATTTTTCTAGCCGGAAGTATAACAAATTAAATAGACAGTATGGTGTATTTTTTTATGATCGAATATATTATTATTCGCTTCAGTTCAAAAATTGATTAGTACATTTCAAAATTTAAATTTTCCAAATTTGTGCAATGGAGTGTTGAGCATTCGTTTGGCTTTACCGACGTTGGAAATTGGATTGTGAAAATATTCAATTTAAATTGAATATCAACAAATCAATTACGCGAGCAGTTTTTCATTTTGCAGCGCAGACATTGAAATGACGTCGTAGTAAATACGATGAAAATAAATAATACATACCTAATACAATGTGAGTAACCTTATACACCCACCTACTTTATTAGATTTAAAGACGAAAACGAAAATCCTCGGTTTCTGTGGTGTAATAATAATGTTTTCAAAACGATCTTTAATAGTGTTTGAGGTATTGATTATATTTTCTTTTTGGCGTTTCGCCGTAGGTATTTGTGCATACCACTATTGAACGCGTACGCTCTTCGTAATTAAATTACTTCCAAAGATCGATATTTAATACAATTATTTTGTTCGATCATCTTTTAAATGGATTAATAATCGCGTGGAATAACAGAAAAAAAAACATTTACAAAGCGTCCCGCGTAACCTACAACTAGAGTAAACGTGCCTTGCCTATCACGTCATGTTTCATTTTTCAAATTATTTTCAACATGTAGGTACAAAATATAATAATATTATGTACAGGTGCTTACAACTTATATATCAAACAAGTATCTACCTAGCTAGTGCTTATTCTTTTCTTTTGTTATTCGATAAACGGACATCATATAAGATAAGAAAAATATTATAAAGTGTTCTTAGTAAAAGTTTGTTGAATAAGGCACATTAAAAACGAATAAAAAAAGAACCAGACATAAAGTTTTAGAAAGTACCGAAAGTAACATATTTACAATATTGTTTAGTTTTTCTGAAAACGGCTGAGGAATAAAAAATAATGAAAAAGCAACAATATATTGCGTTAAGATAATACCGAGAGAGAAGAATTAAAAAAGTCATATTAAATTTGTTTACAAAACAGTTTTCAGACATTTGCATGTATAATATAGTCGTGTAATTTAAATATTTCATTTATTTATGGTAACTAAATTACATCACTTAAGTAAAACGAATTTAATATTTTTTCAATATAATATAATATACTATGTACAAGATTAACGTAATTTTATTTTTTGTAAGCTTTGAATGCCACAAAACCTAACTATAAAGTCACAAACAATTATAAATGCTCATTGCTGAAATAGTTATTTTTGTCATATGGTATGCCCTGTTAAAAATAATACACAAAAAGTAAACATTTCATCAAAATACCAAAGACGAATATAGGTACTCGAAATTTAAACCAGGGTTTTTTTAAATAATACGTCACTCAATTACGTTTAATCGTTAAACATTGTATAATGTATTTTCTTTTGGTAGTGGGGAGAGGGGGTTCATAATATTTGTTCACATTACCTTGACAAAGTATTTTATTTACGGAAACGCTCTTTATGGCGTCGTCTAATGAGATTAAAGAGCACAAATGAGCAATCTTTTCATTTTAGCACAGTTTAAATTTAAATGTATCGTTTCGTTTCTCAGGGCGTATAATGCTCGCGCTTGTGTATTTCCATCAAAATAAGGGTTTCGTTATAAATCAAAAAGACGGTGTGGTCATAGTTATACACACCGATTCAAAAAAATCGTTAGGCTGTAAGACGATTTGGAACTTACCACTAACTATTTTGACAAAGTTATAAATTATCGACCCACAGTCAAAAACATTAAAAAAAATTAACTAAAATTGTTTTCAGTGTACAGAAATGTGGATTCGAAATCAGAATAAAATTTCAAAATGTGTATCAGTGGCGTATTTTAGGATATTATGAAGTGAAACATATAGCGGAAAATGATATACTTAATTAAATTATTTTTGTTTTTATATTACCTATTATAACTGCAGTTGTTCATAACTCATATTTAAAATTATTATTACATAACATTACGCTTTGTACAAAATGGCCCAAGAATAATATTATAATTACGTAGCTTGTAGTAAAATATAAATAAATTTGTACCTATTGCCACCAAGCGTAAACAATTTTTATATTTATAAAACGATTAAAAACCTAGGTTCTTTTAAGTATATTATATGGTTTTTGAGTACCTAAGTAAAATGATTCTTCTCTTGGTATATACTGTTTAGCATAATATATTATTATATATTTATATTACTTATCGGTTTATTATTATTCAAAAATTAACGCGTATCTAATAGTTAAATATTGTCGAACAACGAATATATTTGTATAATACAACTTGCAATAAATATATTTAATTAAATAATATAAAAAAAAAATGGCAGTAAAATCATAATATAATCGGTAATCATTTTAGGAGCCTATATTTTATGTATTGGTCGAAAATATAGTGCTCTTCCTTTTTTATTAGCAATTTTTGAGACGTAGGACATGCTCAACAAATTGTATAAATAATTACTTTTAAAAACTGAACATTTCAACGATGATTGGGCTTTATAAATAATCCATTGACTGAATATTTTCTAGTACATTTTTCAGAAAAAAAGTGCCGGTTTTTTTGAATAACTTGAGATTTTCTCACAGCTGCATGGTTTTCGAATAAAATGGATTATTTCTATACAATGACACTTGTCTCAATAGCGCAAAATGCTTTTGTATTACGTAGACTTTATCTTGATGGGAAAACGTATGGAGTGCTGGAGATAAAACTATAGAGATAATATCGATACGTAAAAAAAAGTAAATTTAGAAAAAATCAAACTCGTAAATACAACATATACTCGAAATCTCTATAAACGATTTGGAATTTAAGATTGAACAATCTTAAATAATCTTTAACGTGTATATAAAATATTCACTTTACCCAAACCCTTATCGGAAAGTAATCATTCGTTTGTATATTAAGTGTTCATATTTATTTTTAATTAAGTTTCTGCTAAATATATTTTAGCAATAATTATTGTCTTGTCGTCGAGAAAGATAATTCATTAGTAATGAATCATTACACACCATAGTACATATTATACCTCTACATTATTATTAGTTAACATGTTAGGATGTTTTATACCTATAAATTTTTATGGTCCACATTATTTCAATTTTTGACACAATATTATGTAATATTATTGCGGACTTTTATTGAATATATTTATGGTTATATAGGTATTAAATAAAAGTATCGAACAAAATATAAAACTGAAAACTAAAGTTTTATTTTTTTTCAAGACTTGAAGTGATTAAATTATTGACTGAGAATGTAGACGTTTACATTAAACATATTAATTTGGTACTTATATGCAGTGTTCGGATTAGATAAGTATCTTTTTATCTAGATAAAAAAAAGATACAATTTTTTCTTAAATGGTTTTAAAATTATCTGACCAAACAATATAGTTTTTATTTTATTGTTCTATTTAGTGTTTCCATACAGTCTACAGCATTATAGCTATACATAACTATATTATAATATAATATATTATACTATAATATAATAATATAATAATTGTGCAATTTTGCGATTTTTATCAATAAAAAATCTATCTAGATGAATTCAATTAGATTAGTAAAAAAAATATCTAAGATGACCGTTTACATACCTTGTAACTATTTATCTAGATAAGTCCGAACACTGCTTATATGTACCTAGTTATTTTCATAGTTTTGGTTTTTGAGAACATAACACTATACTTTCACAATGACTATATATACAGTAGTTGGTGGTAAGTTTGTACTGTAATAACGTCAAAAATCTGTGAAAAACTTTTTATGACACTTTCAGCTTTTATAAGCCACGCTGCAAGTAGGTGATTCATCATAATAAAGTCTCCGATAAATTATTACTTTTCATAATAATTATTTTAACTTGCTCTCGAGTCTAGTCCAATCAATGACTTGGGACAAAACCGTATTGCAAATTTAGGTAGTCCAGTACACGATAATCTATATTATAGGCATATATATACGTATCGATATTTTATATAATCACTCACTAGTTATACTGCCCTTTATAGGCGTAAATTTGGTTTAATATCTGGGGTGAGAGGTAGAAATATTAAAAATATCAGTTAAGTATTATTAAAACGTATTATCATAATAATATAATACATTATACTTTTGAGGTTAAGTTATGAAATACTTTGTAACACAAAATTACGTCTATAATTTTCTTCCAAGTGTCGTAACTGAAAAAATAAGTTACCTCCTAATAGGCATTTTACTCATTTTTTATTGGAAAAAAAACCATATGAAATGGGGACAGTAAATATTGTATAGGTTATAAACACAACTATCGTTCTTTGAAAATACCATAAGCAACAAAAAAAATTAGTAGTTCCTAGTATAAGAACGTCGTATCTTACATTTACTATAAGCACTAAGCATAAAGGCCGTAAATATTTTTATGGATACGGCCTTTTCGCTTAACTTTCCCATGTTCTCCCTGTAAGTTAAGGCGTTATTCCCAGAATTTTTATATTTTTTTTCTGAAGTAAATACATTGTATTATATTAATAGTTTCTAAATTATGATCTTCCTTATTATTTGGAAAGTTTATTACTTTGTTATATGCATTGTCTACTTTAATATAACATAATAATTTTATAATTTATTTTACGATTTATAATATTTTTGCAACAATGCAGTCAGATTTACTAACGGAATTAATTTTTAGTTAATAGATGTAGATCCGTCTTATATCGCCAATTAATTACATAAAAGTAACTTTTTTTCGTGTACCACTCAAGTGGTAAACGGTAATTCTTTTTCATTATTATTTCATTGCATTCCTCGTAAAAAAAAAAAAACTATAAAAACGAGGATGCGTTTTAAACTAAATAAAATAGAATAACAAATAATAAAGGTACCTATAGTATGATGAAAAATACAAAAATGCATTTTTCTCAAAACAAATATTGATGTGTTGATTTTAATTAGGCACTTCTGTTTATATAGAAGTTTACGCATATCTTCCTATAAAAGCTATTATAATTTATAATCCAATCTATACCAACGTACTTAACATCTGTAAATATATAACAATATTGACTATATTGTTATTGTTCATGAATAATTGAAAACGATAATAATAATTACAAACGTCGTGTACTGCTGCAAAGTTTCCATATGATAATAATATATTATCGTCTTGCGAGATAAGAATCACTCGCAGGTAGTTGGCGTTTCAATTTCCTGCGACCAAACGCCACCGCCATCACGTAGTAGTTATACCGCAGTACCTATATACTATATAGTATAATGTTATGTACAACCATGTTCGACCGTGGTACATGCATACGAAATATATTATTATTAATATTTAATATGTTTTGTACATTATTATTATTATTACTACTGCACCACCCGACCACCACCACCGTCATATTGTGTTCGACTCGCATACGGCACGATAACGAATTAATTTCACACGGACTTAAGCATTATATAAATGGAATATGCAATTTTTTTTATTGTTGTTTAGTGCGTATGGTTCGGTTGCGAGCGGCGCACGCGAATCGTTTGCATACGATTTTACCGATTATTATTTTTATTACTCCATTTTTTTACACCTCGTTCGACCACTGCCGGCATAAGTATTGGTAGTTGGCACGCTTTTGTCACGACCGTTGTGCCGATTCTTCCGGTCAGGTCGGTGTCTGCAGCTGGCCAGAGCTCCCCCTCCCCCGGACGGGGCCCGACCTTTCACTGATCGTGTTACGCACAACACAACAAAACAGTATCATTATTATTATTATTGTTGCAAGGTAAATTACAGCTACCACTCCCCCACCAAGGCGTCTGCAGGTGACTATTACATAATAATATTTATAATATCATATTAATATATACGTGGTAGGTAGGTATATAGATATGAAAATATATTACAGTTTTATCACCTATTATTATAAAAAACATTAAAGAAAATCGTTGGAGAGCAAATTGCGACCGGTGCGTGCGCGGTTCACGTCCGTTTGTATATACGTAATAATAATAATAATTACATACTGTGCTAGGTATTATAATACTATTTTGAATAATGCACTTACGAGTACTATAGGTATAGACAATATTATGTTGGATAGACCACACTTTTGTTTGCTCACACGCTATATCACGCGGCTTCAGGGTTACGAGGAAATTCCCCTTCCTTTGGAAAATCATTTTTGTATGAAAATATGTCCGCCACCGTATAATTAGATAATAGATAAGTACTTTCTGCATATTATGTATGAAAATAATAATAATATAACGAAAATTATTGGTATTTTTATGTTCTAAGTTTCGATCGTGTATTCGCATGTCATATCATTTAAGTGTCATATCTATATGGTTCACACTACATCGTGTCGTGTAAAATAATTTTCTAGGATTGGCTGAACCACGTGGTTCCATTAAGGTTAAGTACACCTATCATATTGTATGGTATATCATTATTTTCTCATACGATACCACTGTAACCAAATAGTAGTGCAATGTTACGTTGAATGTGCTCAACTTTTGATAGTGTGGTTATACATTTCTATGTTTGCAGTTCGTGTTCGTTTGTATATAACGTAATAATAAATACTATTTTAATATTATTATTTCGCATAATACAATATGAATGCTATAGCCCTATAGGTATAACATAATATTATTTTATATCGTATAACATCGATGCCTAAGTGCGGATAGACCACACGTTTATTTGCTCACACTCGCTAGCACACTGCAAGGGACGAGGAATTCCACGTCCATTGGAAAATCAGTTTTTTATGTAAATGTGTCCACCGCCGTATTATTACTAACTGCCGTAGGTGTATATGTCTGATAATAATAATACATCGAAAATTATTGGTTTATCGTTATTTCCTAATACAACACCACAGTAACCAAACGCCACCGCATAGTTGAGCGCGTGTTCAACTTTTGATTGTGTGGTTACATATTTTAGATTTTGTATAACAACTTCGCAGAAAAATAATAACTAAAAAGATAAGAATTTTAGTATTGTTGGTATTGCATTTTGGGTATGAACATAGAAAACGTCAAAACGAACGTCATGAAGGCGCATGATTATTAAAACACGACTCTACAAGACACGATGTATAGTGTGAACAGGGGTTCACACTATACCCTCTTAAGGCCTGTCGACTCCGATCTGTCAATATGTCATGTTGTGAATGGACGATCGTTTTGATTTTGGCCGACTGTTAGAGACAGCTTGTTTTATTAAACGCGTGTCCATCATACGAAATCTAAATAATTAAAATAATGCAATCTCCCGAACAGCGACGGTCGGAATAATAATGGTCGTTGTCTGCTATAGGAGGTACCTGCCTATCTTATTGCGAACGTCTAAATAGACACCGCGGAGCCACTTCAATCGGGGTATACTGCGTAATTAAAATTAAGCAAATATTTTATGGACTAGGTTCTCTCCTTTGAGGTTTCGCCGATTGTATAATCGCATACCGTTAGTACTCTTTAGCGTATTTTATTCCATTTTCAGTTCAAGTGAAATATATATTGGTATATTATATTATTAATCGCTATTTCGACGTTGATTTTTTATCAGAGACTTTTGATAAAATATTTTAACATAAATATTTTTTTGGGCTGGGTACAGACATTTTATTTTTCTAACCAATTTCGCAAAGTAGTCGATTTTGTTGTCATGTTTATTTATTAAGAAAAACATATTTATGATTCATAGATTTTCCTTGTAGAATAAAAATATCGAGTTGCGAGTTATGGACTTTTTATTCCAGCAGAATATCATCTCTACGTGAAATCGTCCATTTTTCCGTCGACTAGCATAATACTATTTTATAGAATACATATTTAGAAATTACACGATACGTTGTATGCTAATTTTATTATTTTTTTATTATTATTTAATTTTTTACTCTTTAACTATTTGCACTATAGAATTTTCGCGATTTTATCTAAAAAGTATTAAATGTCCTTATTCCATGTGCAATATTGAAAATATTTTTTAAAAGTATATATTCCTTAGAAAAAGTAATATTTTTTAAATCTACCAGTATTTTTAGTTATTCAATGATCGCCGCCATCAATTACTTATAAACAAATATGTAATAATACAACTAGATCGAACGTTGTTTATATTTCTGTTATGTTTTTCCGTATGTTACAATTATATAAATTAATTTAATTTAAACAATCGAAGTTTACATTTTATAATTTATGTATCAATGACGTTTGTACTACCATTGGATCACTGTGCAAACACGAAGACGTATCCTTAATGGTATTTTATAATTGTATAATATTTGTTATAAATACCTACCAACTTTTTAAAATTATTTTAGTCAATCACCTATCAGAATATATTGTATAATATGATTTAGGTACGGTAGAACGTTAGGCCGTAGAACGGTGCCACTGCGGCAACAATCATATACAACATATGTGTAAGTGGTAGTCAAATAATTTTGGTATGCATGTAGATGAATTTTTAACGTGCACTATTTGATCATTAAAAATATAATTCATAATTTATATTATTATAAACACTAAAAAAAATATCGTGGGGGGAACTATCCCCTCATTAACCTCTGTTTAACCACCACTCATACGCGTTTACATAATATTACTAAACAGCACTGTAATAATGGATAATTGATACACATTACATAAATAAATAAATATGGGATATTATAATACTATTGTGGGGTAAATGTCATAATAAATACTCAGAAATCTGGGGAAAAGGAAATATCGTAGTGCGTATATAGTGAATATAATATAATATAATTGGTCGTGGACTGCGGTGGCCGTTGTAAACTAGTCGGATGATATTAATTCTATATTCTCGGGAAACTGTCGGATTTCCACGGGATCATCGTAACCCACAACTCGTGACGTCAATGTGAAATATCCAAATTCTTGAACGTGTCCTAGCAGATGATTAATAAACATGGACAAATTGGAGCACAGGGACGCACAGTGAGGTATTTATAGATAGGGTAGGTCGACAGGGTTTAAACAACACCTTTACAACCTCCTATTTTCAGAATTTTGAATCCTGATCATGATAATATATCGAAATTGTACAGTTCAATTATTTTTTATTTCACTGTTTATGTTTTGGTTTTATGACATAAAAATATATAAAATAACATAATAAAAATAAGCTAATATTATTTTTACTAAGAGATATTTTAAGCCAAAAAGAAAAATCAAATATATAAAGCTATAAACAATGACGAGATTGTGTACTAAAAAATTGTCTTACTGTAATTTTAAGACTATTAAAAGTGTTTTTAGAAAAAAATGCATACATATAAAAGATATGATATCAGTAATACGATACCCAGTCATTCAAAAAAAGAAACCAAATGAATAAAAGATCTTATAATTAAAAGAACTGTTAGTGTAACAATTTTCAAACTTTGCAGTACGTAGGTACAAATAATATCCAACATTCAAAATGTTATAATGCAGACTTTAAAAAAAAAAAACTATTTAGTGTTATGTTCTCAAAAAAATACAAAATAAAAACGGTTAGTGAAAATGGGTGTTTAAATGTGTATACTCCTTAGTCTTAGTATCTTTACAAAAAATCAAAATATCATGGTTTATTGTTATAAATATTATAATGTATAATCGATCGGCTGTAATATAGGTATTATTATTGATTCTATAAAATGTTTTATGATTAGACGATCTTATAATATTACAAATAGAGTGAATTCTATAGAGTGATAGAGTGGGGCTATGCTATTGGAAAACAATTTAATCCCGCCACAGCCCCCATCACTTTAAATACCCCTAAATACGCCTCTACGGTGATGGCGTCACTTTGAAAAGCGTGCAACGAAAATAAACGTCGCGTCCACGTACTATATTGAATACAATAATATTATGTGTACAGTCAGTTTACGAGTGTACTGGTTGTATTATTTTTATTGGGCGTGAGAGGTGTTTTTCACGGACACTCTCAGAATTCTTAAATAAAACGCACTATACTACGATGCGCGTGTACACTCTGATTACGCGCGCGCGCGGGTGTGTGTGTGTGTGTGTGTGTGTGTGTGTGTGTGTGTGTGTGCGTGTGTATATTACCGTTCGATCGTTGTAAATTTATTATATACAATCGCAGAGTACAGTAAACAACGAAATCGGGTGCGATGGTGGTGGCGGTGCCGGCGGCGGTAGCGGTTTACGCGCGTACCGCTTGTCTGCCGGGCGTCTTGCCGGATACAAATCTGGCTAGTTTTTGGGTCGACTGATGCCCGTAAAACCCTCGTTAAAATAATCCCCGGGACTTTATGCCACTCCGCCAACCCACCCCTGCCCACGGAACACACGCGCGCTCACCCTTCCCGAACGAACGTAAAACCGAAACACATAAAATACAGCGGGTAATAGATTTGTCGTACACACGCGCGCAGAGGGTCGGTCGGCGGCGGGTGCGTTACCCTCCGTCTCGTTCTCCTCCACGTCGCGGCACAAAGACATTGATATAAGTAAGCACACATCGGGAGACATTGTATCGTTCCGTTCTCTCGCGGTATATAATAATATGTACCACGACCGGAGTACAAAATATTGTATTGTGCGAGTATAATATATTATTATTATAGTAGTAGTACGCGTGGCGTGCTCCTCCGGCCGAAACGGCGACGGAAAAGAACTTCGGAATACGCGTGGTGATCACGCTGCGGCGAGTCGAGACGATCGCGTACACGCAGATATCATATATTGTTATTATTATCATGTACAGGGTGGCCATCGGAGGATTTAAGATACGACGTGACCGATTCGAGTTGGCGAATATCCGAGGAAAACCCCGTATATAAATAATAATCAGTGGTTGATATAGGATTTAGTTTTGAAGGATCATTGATTAATTAATATATTTTGTAAAAAAACATGCTTCAAACAACATTTAATACATGGGTGTTTTAGGTATTTATAAAAAACACTGCTGTTAATAATTAATATAAAGGAATTTTATATTATTAAATATATAAGTACAATAAGTGTAAGTGTTAAAAAGTTAAAAAGTATTAGTTTAAGTAATTCACAAGTAATATTTCATGACTAAGTTTAGCATGTTATTATATTGGCACAGCTTTTAGGCCTCAGGGTTACAAGACCCCTCTGCCCCCTTGATTCTGCCACTGAATAATATGATTATATAATAAACACACGTCGGTCATGGGAACTTCGTGTATACACGTGCCTTACAATAATATATTATATTATTATACGTTGTGCCTTGTTAGTTTTATTAAGGATAATTTACCTAGTAATATTATGATACAGCTGAATACTGCAAACATTGCTTTTTCGTACTAAACGTTTTCGAAATCTTTGTGATTCTCCGTCCAATCAATGTTTTATTATTCAAACGTCAAAATACGAACACATGAATTAACTATTTTGTAATTATAAATTATTACAATACTGTGAGAAACGCTGAAATTTCAGGTGTGTAATGTGTATAATATATTAGCTCAAACTGTGCTAAAAATATTGTACAATTACAAATGACAGATACGTCAGCGTATCATTATCATAATACTATAATTCAGTGAGTATAATAGAGAGGAAGAGAAGGACACAATATCCACACGATTACACGATGATCTGACCACCCTTTAGAGCTAGGCTACTCTTTCTGTCTCTTTGCCTCCGTATCTCTCTTTCTCTGTATTTATCTTTCTATATCTCTATCCATCTCCTTCTCTCAGTCTTAAGTGATGGACAGTCTTTCATGCTACAATACTTATGACAATATCATATCATAGAATAAACAATAATGTCGCGTGTCGTTAGGTATATTATTCTCGACAATATTTCTTTCTTCCGAGGTATGATTTATCGATATCCGGCCTTACGCTCACCCCCTCTATATTGGCTGGCCGTCTGTACCAAAGTCCATCGATCCGTAAATCCGCTTGTCCTTGGAACGATCTGACTACTGTGTGTCATCCGAACTCCATTAACTTTTCAGAGATTTATTCATACGCTGCCCTCGTGAAACACTACCACCGTTTCATGTCTCAAAACTCCAGAAAACAACTTGGTAGTATTATTTTAGGAAGCAGCAAGCAACCGTATAATATAATGATCGCAAAGTTAACCCGTTATTTTAAACGCGCAACTCGACCATTAATCATTGGTCATGTCAACCAATTAGAAGTCTTGCAAGCTACAAGCCACGTCCGTTGGAGTCCAAGTTGAAATAATTGTCACCCAAGCTTTGAATTTCAGGTGTGCCATCTGACACTTAGCTATATAAAAGGACTTTTTTGGTTTCAAAACTGGTAGTAAATACTGATAAAAACCTATATCCAAATCAAAATCAATACCAATTACGAACTAAAGTATAACTGGTATTTAAACCCCTAATGAAAAAAAAAAAAAATTAAAAACCTGATTTTAAAAATCAAAATCGAAGTAAAAACCGGTTTTAAAACAGAAAAATGTGAAAACTGGTATTAAAAATCCAAATTGATACTGAAAAAATGAAAAACCGAAAACTAAAATGTATCATTTCGGTTTCTAGCCCCGCAGAACATATTGTTGGTAAATATTATAATATTTTGGGTAACTTTATATCGTATATATTATCATAATGCACCCGGAACGGCTCTCTGTCGTTTCCTTTATCGTTTTTTATATTATATTATATACATATATTTATATTCACTGGGCCCATTGTCGTTTTGGATCGTCGTGTATCTTGGGTTAAAGTTTGTTCGTGAAAATAACAGCCGCCGCACAGTCTCCTGCAGCTAAAGCGGTGCATAGACAATAATACATACGCTCACGCACTCGCAAACACTCACCCGCGTGGCTACGGGCCAAAGATAACTGGCTTAAAGCGTATATTTTTGAGTTCACTCAGCCAACGGTTTGTACGTTAAAATAATATAAAGAGAGTAAACAAACTTGTCGGTCGTGAGACGGATAATTTGCCAGTGGAATTTAACTTTTTAGTGGGAAAAAAACTGAGCTCCAACAAAAACACGTGTTTTATAGTATCTGCAACTATCGCGATCGTAATAACACTTTATATCACAGTTACTATATAAATAATAATGTGTTATTACCGTATAGGGCAGTGCAGTGACTTAGACAGATATTTTCAACAGGAAGAGTTTAAAAAACTGTATAAAAAATTGTTTTTTGATTTTGAGTCATTTGTAGTATTTTAGACAATTTAAAGTATAACTGTTGTAAATCGTATCAGGAATTCAAACATCAAATAATGCACTTGTCCAAAACAAATAGCTTGATAGTTGAAAAGTATAGAGATATATCGAAATAATAGAGATCCATATAAAATGATATAGGTAGGTACGTTGGTTGTCGACCAGTCGGTTAATGTTTGCGTTTGAACCAAATCACCAACTACTGATCAGAACTTTCTCTACTAAAATACGTTGTTCGTAATAATATGATAGAATATAATAGTTACGAGTATTAGATATCTAATAATAACAACAGTGGTGACGGTATACGGCAATTTGTTTATCTTTAATGTTTTTAAGTATTTGAGTTACATGTTTGTCTTTGTTTTTTTATAAATATATTTATTATGAAGATAAATTATAGCAAATAATAATATATAATACAAATATAGTATCTAACCCCTAATATACCCTATATACCTAACTTATACCTAACCAAACGATTATGATTTATATTAAACAAAGGTAAACAAATCATTTTTTGAATCATATTAGAACATGAAATCCATCTCAAGTAAATATTCTAAAAAATTGTGTATACCTAGTCATTAATTTACTTGTCTTATCAGTATCGAAACTTATATATTGTAAAGCTACGCTTATAGTTTTCGCCGGTCACGTGATACATAAATGATAAATCGTACTATACACGACGACGACCACAACGACGAAGACGACTGCGGAGGCACTATACCGCATTCGTGTGTTTAATGTTTGTATATAATAATATCGTGTATCGTAAAACCTACCCATAAGCGTTGTTTCATTTCTAAAATACGTCTTCAAATTTTATAACTTTTTGTACGTTTCGATCCGGCGGCGGCGCCCCGACGGGCGTGCGACGTTTTTATGCGTTCCTTGCGACTTATTTTATCGGCCGTCGAAATCGAAATTATGGCAATAAATATTTTATTGCTAAACCTTATATATCGCAGTCTACAGCGTGGGCTATCGACGGCAGTATGGAGCCCAAATCGTGTGTCTTGTCCGTAATAATATCACGAGCTTTTGTGCGCACATAATAACGTCGTAGAAATCATCTCAAAGATACAAAAAAGAGGGCCATTTTCTAATTTCTAAATCGAAGGTTTCCCTGACATTAAAGCTACTGTCATAACTAATATCAAACAGAGAAGAACAGGTGACGGCATAGTTGTAGTGACGGACTTTCGGTGTGTTAGTTTATTCACTTGTAACATTCTTTTTTTTAGAATTGATGAACTCGGTTTAGCTTTGGGTATGAGTTATTACGACAACAACGGCAATACGCAGCTACCACATATTATTATTATGTTCTTTTTGTTTAAAAAAATAATCGAAAACTTTTCTTATTCAATTCTCAAATAATAGATGGTACTTTACACATTAGAAGAAAACGTTAACCTCATAATAATAATTATTGTTTCGTGAAGTCATCTCTCTTTGCCTCTCTGTCCGTCTATGCATGACTGTTGTGTAGCTGTTACCTCAGTATAATATACGCACAAAACAAACGAGTGGGTACGTGAGTTAATAATTTAATAAAACACGAAATGTGTAATCAGTGCACCTGGTGTAAGACGGAAAATGGTAATTCAGTGTTCGTGGGGGGGAGGGGAGGAGGATGAGAAGGAGGAGAATGAGGAGGAGGAGGTGTAGGTGATAACTGATGTGATGGCCCACTCTAAAATCCATTACTGCATTGAGGGATGTAAATATAAATATTATATAAATGACACTCGAACATTGATTTTTGAAACACATTGCAAAATTAACACTTGGCACACCCTTTGATGTATAAATTACCGTGCTCTTAAAGGAAGTGTTTTACTAAAAAAATTAAAAACGTTTTGTTTTTTAATGCCTAAAACAATGATATTATTATTACGATTTCTACACAACAATGCATCGTAATATTAATTTATCGTACTTAGATATTCGACAAATAATAATTATTATTATTTACCAAATTGTCTTGTCATGTTGTTATAATAAAACATACAAAGTGAAACAGAAAGACTTCACTAATAAAAATTAAAAATTGATAGAATAGTTCAATATATGAAAAAACTTATGAAAATTATATAGCTAGTAAAAAATATAAGATATACTTGTGTCTGAAAATACCCAAAAAGAATATTTAAAAAAAAAGTTTTAAATACATTAATTATTCCAAAAATAATATTGATATTTAAAAAAAATTAAAAAAAATTACTTGACTATCACACAATTAATATTGTTCTAAGAATTCAAATTACAAATTAGTTAAGTATTTTGAATTTTTATCAAAACAATTATTTAATATTATTTTGAAAATTATATTTTTTGCAATTATATAAAAAAAAAATTATACTTAAAGCCCAAGCGTCTATAGATTATATGTATGTATAAAAAAATATTGATAAGAATAAAAGTTATTTCATTTGTCAAGTCATTCTTTTTTACACATTGTATAACAACTTTTTCGAAAAATGAATTGTTGTAAATTTATGTCTACATTGAAGATTTAGTGAAAAGCTAATATGTACATGTATTAATAATAACATAATATATACAGGTCCTTATCTCATTAGGATTGTATTAATTATATGAAAAATTGTTGATAATTATAAATTACAACTAAATTAATGATTATAATATTTTTAATTATTTTAATCATATCAATTATAAAATATATAATAATATACAAATTATTAATAATAAAATGTTGAATTTTTTTTTATTTATAACCAATAACTATTTTTTTATAATAACTCAATATGATTATAAAGAAATTTTAGTACCTACGTAATATTATTACAATATAGGTATAGGTACCATAAACTTATCGGTTTTACCATCGTGTTATAAAATAGGATTTATTTTTAAAAAAGGTTGTCCTTAAAATAACAAAACAAAGCTTATAATAAAAATCCATTCTATATATATATATATGTATAACTATATAGGGTACCAGCTATATATAATATTATTATATCAACAAATTGTGCTACTTTCAAAGCGTATTTTGCAGGATTAAAAATCAATATTCTGTTATCGTCATTATAATCGGATTACTATAATATTACAAAATAATATCGCGTAGTAGGAAACAGTAAATTTATGTTGTTACTTATTATAAGCCCACACGTCGTGTTGGACGTAAGTATAAGTCTGAGTTTGATAACGTAATAATTTCAACGTTATACTTTAAAGTATTAAATGAAAAAAATGAATAGGTTACATTTTAAACGTACCTAATTAAAAAAAAAAAAAAAAAAAAAAATAGAAATATCATGACACAAGACTTAATTTAAAATAGACAAAATATATATGATTTGTAACTATATTTTCGATCATTTGCGGGAATTCTGCATTCAATGAATATGAATATTATGATGATTATATAGGTTCGGAGATGAACTTTTATGACTATATTGCATTTTAAATAGAATACAATCGAAGGAAATCAGTGACTAAAATTGAAGGTATTTCTGATATTTTTGAACTTCCATTAATGAAATTAATAAGGAACCTTGAATTACATTAACAAGATTTTTACAATGTGAAAGAGTTTTTATCAAGAGTAACTTTAAAAAATGTACAAATGTCTAAAGATTTCACAAAGCTATATAACTAGCTGTAAAAGAGTCAAAATATTTCGAAATATTGTTACCATTCATTGAAAATTCTAATATAAATATTTGGTGAAAACTTCAAAGGTCAGCGGTAATTAGTTTTTGAGTTACCCCAAAAGTATAAAATAGAAATTTGTTTTGCATACAAATTATCACTATTTTTACTTTTTTTTGTGTTTCTTGACGCTTTCTAAAACTGCTTAGGATTTTCAATTTTGAACTACCAAAAGTACCAAATAGATTCACTTTTCTATCCGATAGGGTGCTGATCTCAAAAATTGGATCATTTTTACTACCCAATATGTTGTTGACAGACAGAAAAAAACATACATCAATGTAAAATCAATATATTCTTTCGCTCCGCACAGATTTGAAAATAGTAAAGAACAACATTTTTTATTGTTTCTAAATAATAAAGTTACTAGTTATTTAATTTTGAAAGTTTGGAACTCATTTCCAGATATATTTTGAACTTTGGAAAAGAAAATGACACATTACATACATCATATTAATGTCATAATATAGTACGCTTATATGTATAACATTAAACGCAAAAGCATAGTGATGTTTTGAGTTTAAATAAAATCAAACATTAAAGTAAGTCAATATTTAAGTACGTTATATTTTTTCAAAACAAAGTCAAATGCATTAAGAGAATGTTAGTGCACTGTTTCTTTTCTGTCTATTTTATCTTTATGTTGCAAGTGGATCTTATAGATAAAAAAAAATATTGCGCTGACCTCCTCTTAAGTTATTTTGAATTGGTTATTCGTATATTTTTGTAAAATTGTTTGCATTTTATTTGTATTGAAACGGAGCACACGATAAACTGCTGAAACGGAATTTGGGTTTGAGTCTCCTTATTACTGATAATTTGATAATATTCTCATCGTGCATTTGTTTTTATTGTTCACGTGGCTTTTTCAAATAACATGAATAATATTATTAATTATTGTGGAAAACTATTGAGGTTAAACACGATTGCATGCAATAGTTTCATTTCCTGTGGAAATACACAAATAGTGTATGTATATTGTATATTGTACATAAATGAAGCGAAAAGTCGCAATTTCTCCGGAGAATTGTAGTTATGATCATATTTTTGTTCATAATATTATATTTAAACCCCAAGTCCTGCATTAAATTGGTCATTTGTATATTTTTGTACAATTTTATATGAGTTTCATTATAATGAACCAAATTTAACAATAAACTATATAGTTGTATAGAAACCTAGTAAATCGCTGACACAGATTTTGGGTGTGATAGTCCCTTAAGTGTTTTTATTATTCGTAGGTACGATTTGTACAAATTACGTGAATATTATTGTTACTTAATTATTATGGAAAACTATTGCAGTCAAATATAATCACATGCGATGCACGACATTTGCACAAATAGCTGTGTATAGATGACGTAGCAAAAATATGCAATATTTCTGTCAAACCGTGTACATTGCGCAACATTAGATAATATTTTCTGATCGCGGTCGGTTCTTTCACCCCCATCCCATCACAAAGTTAGTTATTATTTCTAAATAATATTGAAACTAATTATACAATTTTGAAAGTTTGGAACTCACTTGCAAACACATCATGAACTTTGGAAAATAAATTACACATTCCATATTATATGATAAGTTTATATTATAAACTCAACAGTTAACTATAAACGTCAAACATTAAATTTAAGCATGATAGTATTTGTTTTTAAAAATCAAAGTCTTGCCTCAATCAATTGTTTAATCTAAGTATGTAGGTACATTGGACAATATCGGATAATATTTTTTTGTCATGGTCTGTTCTTCCACCCCCCCGTCCCCACTGTGCAGACTCTTGCTATAACACCGTCGAAAATCGTTCGGCGCCTCGCGGACCGCACACCCGACGACCACGCGGGAGAGGGGACCCTCAAAACTGTCCTTATGGACGAACCGATTTTGCACGGTGAACGCGCGTGGGCCGCCGGGCAATCTGCTAAATATAAATTTTGGATATCGTCCAGGTGTGAGACGGCACAGCGCAGCGGAGAGTATGCCAAGCCACGGATAATATTCAAATAAAAAATACGCATTATTGCGATATATGATATTAAAATATTACGTCCGTCGGGCGACGGAGTTCCCGCCGCAGTCATACGTCACACGCGGTTGTCTGTCGTCGCGGCCGCTGTAATATATTTGTTATTGTTCTGTTATTGTTCTGATTGCGTTCAATCGGTACGAAAACAAACTCCGGTGTCGTGGCGATGCGAGGATAGAGAGAAATAAGCGTGAAATACGAAAACCGCGAACGGACAACAGTATAATGTTATTCATCAAAACTACGTCACGATAATAATTTAATACGTCGCACAGTTCGCCGAGTGCCATTCGGGTGCAAATTTCGAGTGTTTTGGGTGCGTCGAATTCCGATCGGGGACAGTGGAAGCGGTGGCGGTAAATTATTTTCTTCACTCCCCCGAACGAGATACCTGCGGGTCACCCCTACAGCTCTGCCCACGCGATAATAATACAATTTGATAATATTGTATTTTATACAATCGTCGGCAAAACTGCCTCAGAAGTACTGCGTCACATTATTATATGATAATAACATAATATTACGTAGTGGCAGTAGATATTTGTCGGCTCGACCTCGAGCATATTTTATTTAGTACTTCGTCGTTCATCATCATGTCTTGGTTTTTTTCGGCCGACGATGACGAAGAGGACGAAAACTTGCTGTTTAGCCCCGCGCTCATGGCCCGGAGGGCCAGCGAGAGTTGGATCGATACGCCGCCAATAGAGGTATCTTTATAAAGGATTTTTTTTTTTTTTAAATTATTCTCAACGTTTTATTAATAACTACGACAGCCGTCATCGCGCCTTCGAAAAATTGTCATCACGCTGACATCATGTCACGGACGTCTCTGGACGATGTAATAATATATTTCTCTGACGTCATGCAGGACCTTGGCCGGTTTTTAGAACTTTTGGGTCGTCTTTCACAGTGTAGGTAGTTAGGTAGGTACACCCGCAGTTTCACGCGTTCATTTTGACATTTTCGTCCGATTATATATCATCTCATACGAATGATCACGATTTGTACAAACTTTCAAACGCATAAAACTTTTAAAGTCGCACTTTCATTAAAGCGGGACCTCTGTTAACGCCTTATCGAATATTTCTTGAAAACCCGATCTGTGTTTAGGCTAGCCTTAAAAGTAAATTGTCAATTTCCAGAAATGGACACCCTCTTTATAAGCCTGACGATTTTTCTAGACCTGTCAGCATTACCAATATTGCATTATTACATGTAAAACTCAAATTAAATATTAATTATATTGAATTATACAGTCATGGTGCAAAACACTTGAAAATTTGATATTTAAGGTTCACCACGAACCACCGCACCTAATTACTATTAGAACTTTCAGCGGACTGCAGTAAAATCTACGACCTATTGTTTTTAACTTTTGTCGGAAAAATATCCATCGGCTAAACCTTAATATTATGGACGTTGATTTAATTGTTCATTAACTGCTTGTCGAACGTTTTCACATTATCTGTAGCCTATATATTATTCTCGTAGGATATAATCAATGATAGGTATTAAGTGCTTAATACGCACTATTCTACTTACCCATACTATAAATTTATACTTATCGTCCTACATAGCGTTTATATAATATAACATTAAAACTTAATAGGATCATAAAATATGTATCGTAATTTTCAATTATTACTTCTGCATGATAAACATTAATACCATTACATACTCTATACAAATTTTATTTAATTTAACACTATTTTTATATGTGCAGCGATTAGTGCTAATCATTTCGTTATTTATAATGAATACCTAAATATTACCTACACAAAATAACAATTTATATATTTTAAAAACTATTCAACAATAACTTGTTGTACATTATTTTCAATAGTAGACATTTTGTTTTCGTGTCAATGGTATCCAGGATGTCCATTTTTTGGGAGATTTACACATTTTCCGCAATATTGCTAACGGCACCGTTTTCAGCTTTAACTTTCTCTGACTCGTATTATAACCACTCGCCACAGGGTGTCCGACAAACATTTCTGAACACCAGGACATAATAAACTGTCAAGGGTACAATAATAATAATATATTTAATATTGAACCTTATTTTCCACAGTTTCATTACACATTTATGGTATTTTGAGGTGTACATAGAATGGGGTCCTAAACAAATGTTATATTGACACGGAGCCCTATACGATTTCATAGAGGGGTGACTATGTGTTTGTTTGTTTTTTTGGTGGTGTGCAATATCCTTAAATTATATATAATATAAATCTGATGTCAAAGGCATTAATGGTTATATCAACTAACACAATATTTGTATTAGGATAAACTGAATTAACCTTAATTCAAAATGAGTCTTATCTAGGGTTTAAAAATCAAAATGTTTCAAGTGTTAGTTTTCCAATGAAGGAGTGAAGCCGCAAACCAACAAACGTCTGCAGTACCTTTTTGGAAGTCGATTTTAAAACAAACATTAATATTTCATTGGTAATAAATTATTACACGATAAGCACGTCGTGCCTATCAGCCATATCAAATAAATAATGTAATTGCATTTAAATTTCTTATATTGTTTAGTCGGACTACGGTAAAGCGCTTCACCGTGGTTGCCTCAGTGTCATGATCATGAAATTTCGTTCGTTGTGCGAATTTCGTTAAAATATTCGAGAGAGGGTGTTTATTATTAATATTCATTAACCAAAACCGACAGCCTCGAAGTGGTTATCATCATCGTCGTCGTCGTCTTCGTTGTTTCAATTTTTTTTCGTTTATTATTAAAAAGCCGTATCGCAATTATACAATATTATAATTATTGTGTAATCCGACGGCTGAATATTAATATTTATTATTATTGTTATTATTATTGGTACCTATATTTCATACACTTGGTTATGTTTTTAAGTGCTGTACGCATGTGGAATAAATTTGAATCCAGCCGGACGCACAATATTATAATCGACGCCGACTGCAGAATTATTGACGTAAAACAGCGTTTCAATTCTTATTTCTCGTTTTTTTTTTCGCGGGTGAGGAGGTGAGTTGGGGGTGAATCGAGACCATTCCGATATAATATATCATAAATGTAACATGGATTTTGAAGATGTCCTCGCACCAGTCGGATTAGCATCGCTATATATTTTACGAGCAAAACATATATTTTTGCCAAAAAAAAAAAAAAACTCAATAATAAAGTTTTATAGGCCAGCGGGATTTATCTTGTAGTTTATTATTGATGCGATACTACATAAATACGTAATAATATTGCCAGTCAATGCTATGGCACGTAATAAATTATGTAATGTATATAGCATATTCATTGGATAATTTGAAATGCTGACCGATGTCAATGTGATTATAAACATAATTTAATTGACAGATAGATACAATTAAAATGTAACTATATAATATTCATTAAAATTCATTCGATTTTCTTCCGTCGTGCATACCTCTAGCTTCTACTATCATAATCGTCGTACTAATTTATTTTTACGTAAGTGTTATTTTAGATTCTGAGCGGAGTGATGAATGTATTGATTTTAAAATGAAATGTGTTTTTTTATTTTTTATTTTATTTTTTATTTTTGTGTCTGTCATCACCTTTTAGGACAGTAAAAATGCTTCAATTTTCTTCAATAGTACCTTTTCTGATAGGGAAGTGAATTTAGTTGGTACTTTGGGAAGTCAAAAGTCAAAATTTCCCAGTAGTTTTCAAAAGCGCCGTGAAAAACAAATGAAAAATTAAGGAAAAAACGGAAATTTTTACAAGAAACCAATTTTCGACAAAACCGATTTTGGTTTTTGGTATAACTCTAAAAGAAATGACCGATACATGAAATTTTGACTCAGTGTTTATATAAGCATTTTCTACTCACCGTAGCATTTTCAAAATATTCTGACTTATTTTGAGCTGTAAACGGACATTTTCAGTTTCCAATTTTTTTAGTTTTTTTTTTCTATAAATGTCAATAAATTGGGTAAAAAATCTTGAAAATTGAATAGTAGGCTTCTTATATATAGTTTCAAAGGCAGATGAAAAATATTAAAAATCCGTATAGTCTCTATTTTTTTTATAGGTAATCAAAGTTCAATTTTTGACAAAATACGTAAAAATGACGAAAATGTGCAATTTATTTTGAGTTAGAAATTCATAAAAATTTTCTTTTTAAATCTAAGGTTTGAAAATGTAATGCAAGATTCCTCATAAGTGTACCTAAATTATAAATATAAAAATGTTTACAAGCAAGTCAGAATAAATTTTTATGAGCGTTTTAAGTTCAAATTTTTACAAGATTAGATAATCACTCGATTTCTCATGTAGCGATTTTCTTATTTTGTTGCAATTCAAAAACGAATAACTGTAGATGCATGGAAATTTCATTGAATGTTTATATTGGAATTTCCTATACACCATCTAACTTTGAATATATTTTGACTGTTTTCGAGCTTTTTAAGGATCATTTCAATTTTTAATTTTTTTTAGTTTTTTTTTTCTATGAATGTCAATAAAAATGTATTTGTTGGGTAGAAAATCTTGAAAGTTTAATACAAGGCTCCTGATATATGGTTACAATAGCAATTGAAAAATATAAGCATTTAAAGTTCGATTTTCGATAACATTTATCAAATTAAAAATTGAAAAATGATTTTATAGTTAAAAATTGATAAAATGTTCAAATTTTATAGCTAATGATTGAAAATTTAAAACAAGGATCCACATAAGTAGCTGGTTATTCTGTAACCAAAAAATCTCAAAAATATAAAAATACAGTTTTTTTTTATAGTTATTTTATGATCAAATTTGGACTGACATGCCGTTTCCGCTCAGAATAGTTTTTCGTATACAATGATATTATATCATTGAATTCAAATTTAATACCATCCATTAAACAGTGACCTACTTGAAACCTACTGTACAGCAGAGCGACATCCACTTACCCGCCCTTTTTTCATTTGTTTCTAAAATATTTTCTAGTCGACTGGAGCCTGCAATAGAAGCAGGATTTCGCTCAAGTGCCCGCTAGTGGTAGACATAATAATGTTATAAAGGTACCTTGTATATTATTAATCATGATAATATTATAATACCTACGGACTTCTTCGTGAAAATATTCTCATTTTTATTATAATTATCAATAGCAGGTGATCTTATTATTGTACCGCGCAGTATGCCTACAACTCCCTTTCAATTGAAGGACGCGGCAGTCTGTATGAATGCAATTATTATTATTATTATCATCATTATTATTTGGCGATCACTGCCCATTTTTACCCTATGTATAAAATATTATACCTATTTATAAATAATGAATAATATGTCCGATTCAATGCTGTTGTTAGAAACACAACGATTGTCAGGTCGAGTTTGTCCAAAAGCCGCCGACTCAGTTATCCACCAATTATTTGTAGTATGCTTACGACGAGAAAAAAAAAACCGACAACTCTGTAAATGGGATTAGAGTTTTACAACAACAAACAATAATAATTCGGAGGTAATTGCCTCTCGAACGTCCTCCCCTATTCGCCACGCCATCTCCACCGGGGTCTATATTATTAGATATAACAAAGATATTATAATATTATTATTGTATTACTATATATACGTATGTATATGTACATTATTATACTCAGTGGCCGTTATTCGCGTCTCTCGTTTTGTCTCGCGTACTTATTATACAAAAACGAGGCAGCTCACTATATTTGAGTATTATAATATTATACCTAGGTACCGGTACTGTGCATTGTTCTGCTGCACGGAAACGAAGTGCGCGAAAATCGTCTGCGCTCAATAACAAGACTGCAGCCGCCAGTCATTTCAGCTGTTGGCCAAAATAATAATAATACAGCGTTCACTGCCCATGGTCTAAGCATATTGGGTATTCTAGGAAGTTACCCATTATAATAATATTAAACAATATTCGATAAATTATTTTAGCGAACGAAAATAGCCCGACCATATTTTTTTACTTTTTTTGATTGAGGGGAGGGGGGGGTGGCTTAAGTGTTTGGGACTTACTATATTTTAGTAAATAAATTAAGTTGGGAATTACCTTTCGAAATTGTGATTAAATTATATCTAATAGTTACTTTTTTCTATTTGATCAAGTTAAATTATACTTGTGAGTTAAAAATTAAATTCATTACAATTCAAATTACTTTTTACTTTCAAAAATACCATTGGTGCTCTTAAAATTATATCTTCGGTACATTTAATAAGTATCTAATGACGATCTACATTATGAAATTATATAAATTCTTTATTTAAAGTAAACGACAGTATTATTTGATACGTTACCTATCTTTTATGTTTAAATTTATTAAAAACAGCTATGCATTCTACAAACTTATTAATACAAATTTTTTGTCAAATATGACTTTTTTGCTATAACAAACATTTTAATGTCAGGAAATCTAATTTATAATATGATATATTTACTATACTTATTATCAATGTGTACTTAAAATACCTATATTAAAAATAATTAACTAAAGAGTAATCTTGTAATTTTCTACAAAAAAGTAGGTAGGTATCGAACTTAAATTACGTATAAATTATGTACAATAAAATTGTATACATTTTTAAAATCTAATTTTGTAACAATAACTCGCAACTTAAGTTAAGTTAATCACCCCAACACTTCCCCCGTATTGTATAACTTTTAAGTGAATGGGAGGAGCTGACGAACTGATTAAATTGGTAAAGCTGGTAAAATATTACATGGTTAGGTCATATTATTTTCTTACCACATATTTTACTGAAAATAACGAACAATATTCTTATTGTGTAAGTATATTATTATATCATAATTAATGCACATGCAAAAAACAAAATTTTAAATAATTTTGATCGGGTTCGATTTCGAAAAGTTATATTTTTAATTTTTTATTTAGTGCTTACAATATAATGAGCACGTCTTGATTCGAGGGTTGGGTGGAGGGGGGTTTGGCAATGTATATATAATCATTATTGTATTGTGTTGGCTGTTATTATGTGATTTACTGGAAAATCGCATGTCTGCTGAGAAGAATGTCTACTCTATATTAGTGTCTACTATATTAATATATATTTTCTATTGTGTATTTGTGTGTAAACAAAATAATTCTGTTTGCATCGTTTCACTCTTTATATTATACACGATGATGCATAATACGCTGAATTATATTTTTATCAATTGCGTTTCTTGTCTGTCCCCTTCCCCCTTTTCATATTTTTCCGTCCGGTGCCCAATCTAGACGTCTTGTAATCGAGGGACCTCGAATAAATCTAAAGAAGAGATGAAATTTATTATTATTATATACTCGCGTACATTTTAAAAAGCCCGAAGAGACCAATTCAAAACAAATCTCGCCGATAGACAGACATGCGACGATATCGTAATAGTATCGTATGTGATATTATATTATTGTTCGTAATTTATTATTAGTTTGACCGTTAAAATATCAGCGTGCATATAATAAAATAATATTACATATACAACTGCCATTATCTTTTTTCTATTAAAGAATAATATAATATCGTCAATCGTCATAATGTGGCTGCACAGTTTGTTATTTTTGTTGTAACCGCACGATGATGTTCCCTCAACAGATAATAGATACGTATGAGTCGTTAGTGTTTTACTGGCAAGATAAAATAATGTACTGCATTAAACCGTTTTTATTTCCTCTGAAACGATCGCGACGAATCACAACACATTTATACGAAAAAATCTCCGTAGATGACGAGCACAATGACATATTTTTATAAAAACCGTTAATATCACGTCAATAATAGCGGAATGACGCTGAATAAAATGTGATAAAATAATATTATAATTTTAAACGTCACCTCGAGGAGGACATAACCTGTTACACGTTTTGAGCATAATAATATTATTAACTATTATCGTAATATCATATCCATCGCGCGATTCAGTGCGATTTCCTCGGGACATATCGAAGTCAAAAAATAAATTCACAGTGCTAATGGACTTAACGACGAAGTAAATTCTTTAGTGGTGACTCGATAAAAATCTAATCACCAAATAAATTTATACGCAACACAATGGAGAACTGTGGAAAAACTTAAAACTTTCAACTACTGAATGTAAGTGTAGACTCGAGACAAAACGAATTAATTTATTGTACGGCGTCACGATGGTGTCCTACATTTTGTTGGTTTCGAATAAATGAAATCAATCGGTACAGCCAAAACCGCTGTTATTGAAAAATAAGATTTCTTAACCGTTTTCCCAGAGGTATATAAAAAGTTGAGAATCCCTTAACAGGCACCTATAAATAGCGGATATCTCCAAATAGTGAATGTTTATTTGGGAACAAATTACAAACTAAACATACTAAATAGTGGAACTAAATTTTGTTAGTTTTGAATAATTTAAATCAGTCAATACGCCAATAACGTTGTTGGTATTGAAAAATAAGATTTCCAGACCGTTTCCCCCATGGTATATATACAGTTAAGCACTCCTTAACAAGCACCTCTAAATATCGGACACTACCAAATAGTGGACAAAATTTCGGTGAGTGTCCGGTATTTGGAGGTTAGGTATAGTGGTACACTGTATTTATTTATTTTTGATTTCGATAATTAATTTATTACGTTTGAATTTTTGTACTTAGTATGTCATATAATATGTTAAAAAAATATTTTACCTTCCTAACGAAATACATAATAATATTAATCAAGAATGCCGCAGTTTCAAGTTTTAAGCAATTATTTCCTACCTATTTACAACTTAGCGTTGTTTTTTTTTCATCCTGACGTTGCAGTTTAAAAAAAACCGTTGACGTTATTCTTTTAAATTAGTCATTTCTCGCAATGAATTTACATCGGGTTAATATATCAATATTATATTATAAAGGTCATCACGTTTCGGTCGAGTGTTTTTTTTTAAATACGGTTTTACAATAAATCACCACATTTTAAAAGGGTTAAGCAATTAATACCGATTGACTTATTTACATCCGGACCCTTGTAAATCTAATAAAACCAAATCCAATGTCCTAGGGAAAAATGAATTACGATTAGTTAAATGCAGTGATGAATAATGTACTCGTAATTAAGGGGTGTTGTGGTTTAACTGGTCGTTCCACAAAAAGGCGTGAAACGTCCCGACGCTTTTTTTAAATATATTACGTTTGTTTTTTTTATGTACGACAGCCGACATTACAAGAAAAAACATGGTGACAGACAAGACATGGAAATCGTTAAAATTACCGAACCAATATTTATTCTCATACGTAATATTTTTTCATCTTTTTTTTTTGATTTTCATCGGCAACTTGGCCATTATTATTTTACTATACCACATTTATAGATAGGTACCTACAGCATGTTTTTATATTAAAATATGTAATTCAGATTCATTTACATTTACATTCTGTGAATAGGTGATTGATTGTCAGGACACTCCACGTGTTCCACATATAGGTATGCATAGGCACAAATAGAGTTTGAGATTTGGGGGGGGGACTAAAGCCCTACTATGATAATATTGAATAAGCTTGAAACAAAATTTAGGAAATGTTTGGGGGGTTTCGCCCCTAAAGCCTCTCCTCTATTTGCATCCATACACATAGAATGTTGAAGGTTTTTCTTTGTTCATCAAAACTGCGTGTTAGGTGAGCTATTTTAAGTCGGTAAATCACAGTTTCTTCTTCTCTGCAGGGTCCTGGGTTTGCATTGATTTATATTGCATTTTAATCCTGTCGAGTAAAGTATTAAGGTTATGCCAGTGTCATTTGTTAATTATACATGCATTTATATTTCATTCATTAAATCCGAGTATGATGTAGATGTATTTATAAAAATAAGCGACGTCGAAGAGAATTTTTCAAGTGCTTCTTGGTCTATTTCTTCATTTCTGGTATGCTTATATGCCCGGGAATCCATATGAAATGAATCTGTTTCCCTTTCTCAATAGCTTTACGATTTTCATCTTGGGTAAACTTGGTGTTTTCAGTTGGATTATCCGTATTTTTTTGATGGCATTAAGGCTACTTAGTGCGAGTAACTTAGTATATTGTGAAATTTGTTTGCAAACAATATTTTATCCGACAGAGTACGTCAATATATATATTATTATATTCCCATAATATATAAACACTTAGGTAATATAATATTATTAACGTCAAAGTAAATATATCATATTGTAATAGTATTTATATAATGTATCATATTTTTTTCTGTTTGGATCTACATTTTATATGATACTAATAATATTTACTATTGTGTTTGATGGGTGTATTACCTACGTCGGGGAAGCCTTACGGTGTCTCCGATTGGCGGTCACTGCCGATCGAAAAAGAATAGTTTTATTTATTTTTATTATTCAGGGTGAGCAGTGCCGTGAGCAGCTCTACCAGTTTATTCTTGAATAAGCTTAGTGAGGTGAGTTGGGTTTTCTTTATTTTTGGTGGCATTAAGACTACCTACTTAGTGCCAGTCACTTAGTATTATTCAATTTGTTTGTAAACAGTATTGTATCCGGTAGATTTGGTCAATTATTATACGCCTATAATATACCCAATAGTGAATTTAGGTGAAGGAGAGTCCACATTATTTTCCCAACGTCAAAATAAACAAATTATGTTAAATAAATATAATATAGTGCATACCTACCAATGAAATTTATCATTATTTTTTCATTTAAATATTTTATATGATACACATATAAATACTACTTACTAATATTGTGTTTGATGGATATATTGCTTCGGGTGGGGGGGGGGGGAGTAGAATGGACGTTGGTAGGTCGCTACCGGTCGAAAAAGAATAGTTTTGTATATATTTTTATCAGTCGGGGTGAACTGCAGTGGCGTTCGTCATGTAAGTATATTATAATAATATAATACGACCGCACAGTTCAAATTTAAACAATAGGTATATTATGTAAATCGTATTATTTGTTACGTACCCGAAATACATGAATCGGGCAAGACTCAAGAGATTTATGTCTGGCGAATCGCAAACAATAATTGTTATTGTAAGTACAGCATTGAAGTCGACCGTGAAATGTAATGGGATAATGATTTACAGAAATATATTTTAAGACTTCTGGTTTTGTGAAACGTTTGAACAGCAGCACGAAATATAATAATATATTATTATTTTAAAGTATGAAATGGTTGTAAATAAATTGTTTTTCTGGTTATTCTAAACGGTTGTTATATTGTTTTCGAAGACTTGACATTCGAATACCCTACAGTCATATTTTTTATTCACACTTTTGTCGACGTCGTTCACTTTGTGCGAGTCTCTGCGAACATCTCGATAGTTTTAATTGCTCTCAAACATAATTATAATAACATCAATACTGGGTATACTCTTCTGAAATTCATCATTCCTTAAATTGTGTCATCATTGACGAATTCGTTAAAACAAACCCAACAGCTTTTCACGTATTGTGATTATAGTGTACTTTTGTGACTTAACCATTGTTTAACACTGAATTACTGCATTTCTTTGAATATTATTAATCACGTGATTATAATAATGATATTGTATTTCTATATACCTACTATTAATTAAAAATTGTAAAATATTTATCCAACAATAATGGCGCTAAAAATCGTGGTAAATCCAAATAAGGTCCACGGACATAGAGTAATGTGATTTCGAGTTGCAACAATAACTGGTCAGATAATAATATGATGATAATATAAGTACAAATGCAGATTACGGATTACGCAAATCACGCCGGTTTTGTTATCGACGTGCTTTTAGCGTGTAATATGATTATATCAAACTGTTGTGACTTAACTACAACCACTAAATTACTATATTTCTATGAATATTATTAATCACGTGATAATTATAATAATAATAATATATTAAACTGTGCTGGGATACTGCTGCTGCAGTGAAAAGTTTGAAATAGCTATTTATATATCATATATAATTTCCGCCGAAAAAACTAATTAGCAAACAATTTTGTATTTCATCAATTTAGAAAAACTTGGTCGAACAACTTTGAATGAAAACTGTTTTTACAATGTAATAATATTATTATAATCGCTTTCATAATTAATACGAAATTACACGCAATCCGGTCCGTGATGTGGTTGTCCCGAAACCGTATAAATTATGTATTTTTGGGAAATCTTGTATATTGATCGTGTTTAACCGTTCGCAGTGGTTTGTCGTCACGTTTGATTATTCGTATTTCATTAGTTTAGAAAAACTTTGTTGAATAACTTTCGCTGAAAATTGTTTTTACAATGTAATAATATTATTATAATTGGTTTCATAATTAATATGATATTACACGGGCACCTCAGTCGACGTGGCTGTCCTAAAACAATATAAACCAGTGACATCAAACATGTGGCCCGTAAAATTGTTTTATCTCTTCAAACATTTAAAAAATAAAAATAAAAAATCCTAAACAACAAATTAATATACTTTGTATTTTGTAATACCTATATAGTAATAAATACAGTTATAAAATAATAATTAAAATCGATAGGAGGAATATAATAATATGTTGTTTTCATTTATTTTGATTTAGTATTAAGTTGAGTACCTATAAAAAAAGATGTTTTTCTCCTTTGGCGTTTATAAATAAAAGACCCATTGGTAATCTGAGATTGAGATCACTGGTATATGAGCTATATTACGTATTTTCAGGAAATCTTGCGTATTTATCGTGTTCAATCTTGTTTTTCATTGTTCACCGTGGTTTTTCGTCCATTTTATGATTTATATTTCACCAATTCATAAAAACTTGGGCGAAAAACTTTGGCTGAATACCGTGTTTACGATGTACCAAATAAACAATAGTATTATTAAAATCATTTCATAATTAATATGGTATTACATTGCATCCCGGTCGACGTGGCTGTCCCAAATCCCAAAACAGTAAAACCGTATGTCCGTTTTTGTTCGTGTGTACGTTATAGGTACTGCAGATCATTTGGTTAAACATAAATTTAGATCAGCCAATACATTTTATAAAATGATTCGCGACTGAGTTTAAAATACAAAAAATATGTGTACTTGGTGTAATGGAAATACTAGACAAATGAAAAATGAAAAACTGATGCTAGTTAAGCTTATAAAAACAATGTTATGAAAACGTAGATAGGGATTATCAATAATTTAAGATTTACATATGTCTAAAAATTCCAAAAAAATAACATTTTTAAAAACGTTTTGAATACATTTACTCCAAAACAATATTGATATTTTCAAAAAAAAATGTAAAAATAAACTTATTAAATTTTTCACAATCAACATTTTTCAAAAATTAAATTTATAAATTTGTTATTTTAATACAGTTTAAATTTTTTTTTATTTTCCGTATGTATATAAAAATGTTTAAATGTAGATTAGAACAAAAATTATTTCATTTGTTGGGACATTATGTTATACCTAGTAGATATACTACTGTTATGAAATACCTACTAAGATAATCATAGGTTAAAACTTGAAGATCAAAAGTTTATTTAATTCAAGCACGAAAGTGTGGCGAGAGAATTTCGGGATTTATGCAAAATTTAAAGTTTTATAAATTATTCAAAAAAATATGTAACATATTTAATATTTAAATTTTAAATGTTTTGATTTTAGAAGTTTACGTGCTGTATATTATTATAATTTATAATTTATGTAAATCATTATATGACGTATTTTCTAAAAAAAAGGATTGCTCCTGCTGCTGCTCCCGCCAATAGCACGCATAATAAATTACCTACCTACCTACTGTAAAAACCGTTCATATTATAATATTATAATATAATGATATTATACGATATTCCGATCAGACTAAATGTATTTCAAAAAAGTGTCATCCTAACTAAAATTGCGTTGTAAATATATTGAATAAAAAATAAGCTATTTGTATAGGTACTAATATTATTTCAATGTGCTAAAAAGTGTAGGATAATTTATTTTATATGTATTTTTTCTATATGATATAAATTATACATTTATACATACGTCATAATTAGCTCTATTGGATAAAATAAGTGTTGTAATTTTTTTTTATTTCAGTGAATATTATTGCACTATGCATGAAAACAACTGAGATAAATTTATTTTAAATTTTAAAAATAACCGACGATTATGAGCAAATTAAATTATATATTTGGACTTTGAAGTTGTGACGATTGACAATATACATCCGTGGATAGGGTTGATGAGCGGAAAAATTCCGATTGTATATTATAATAATACAATATGTCGAACATCGCAAAATTTGAATAATAATTTCTCAATTATTTCGAATTATAAACAGTAAATCATAAAATCATCTTCTTTAGTAATTTTATATTCATTTCCATTGTGTTTGAATAATAAATTCTTTAAATAAATTATTAAATTCCTAATAATATTATATCATACCGTTGAGAAATCTATATTAAGATTTATGTGTTTCACAGTTTCATGATATAATTTTGAATGTAATTTTGTATTTTACTATCATTAAAATAGCTAGTCAAAATGTCTTGTGCCAACCTAGCTTGCACAAAATAAAGTACTCATGTACGAATACGATACATAAATGACAGCAATAAAAATATCCGGAAATTATGCGCGCAGAATACATTCAATAAACTGACACAGGGTTTGAATCAAAATTCAAAGATTATAAGATTATAAATATTGACGAAAATCACTAAAAATGTTCTAAAACATTGAAAGTAATATAAAAATTGAATTGTTTTAACAATGTACAAAATTTATATCAAAGTTGAAAAAATTTGAAATAAATAGTAATTTATATCAAAATATAATAATCGTTTTATAATTTGTTTGGAAAATACACAAGTCGATTTTAAATTAAAAAAAAACAATTTGAAGACAATCTAAAACTAAATAATAGTCAACAGGTCTATAATATTATCTATCAGTACAGGTGATAAGTTTTAATTAATAACTAATATAGTAATATATTTCATTATCTCAGGCCTGTATCACAGCTGCGTGTAACGATGCGTATGGAACGCTCTAACGACGATCCTGCACGTATGGCTGGTACTGAAAAATCAAAATTAAAACCGTAAAAATGTAAAAGTTATGTTTTAGATAAAAAAGAACACCTTTTTTTAAATCCAAATACAAAAAAACAGAAAACATTAAATCGATATCGTGCGACCATATAAAAATAGATATATTATTTTATAACAGACAAAACTAATATGAATACTTTTGAAAAATGGAAATTAAAATAAAAAAAGTGTAATTTCGATTTCAGGCCCTGACTGAAATGTTCTTTGACTTAAACCAAAATTAAAAAACAAAAACCATTCCTACTATTAACTGTCTAAACATTTTTACTTTCTACATAGATTTAAATACAAAATCAAATAATAGGTACCTATATATAGAAAAATCCATGTATAAGCACTCAAGGTTGTAGTATAGGTTATGTATGGATATTGTTCGATATGACGATTAATTATTTATAACCTCGTGGAAAAGGGTCACATGTTTAGCTTCTTATCCCATTTGTTTGTTTCTTAATTAATTATAATTAATATTATTTAAGTGTCATATAAATTATAGTCTTATACCCTATTATATAATACAAAAATACTATTTTTTTAAAAACGTGATTACATTGTATGAAAACTCAATTTCTCACTTAAATAAAAAACTAAAACATTTTGGAATGTATCCCCTGCACTTTTTTTGAGAAGCATATTTCTAGTACAGATGTAAGAAAAACATTTAATTTAGAAAATTAAATGTGAGATTAAACTCCAAACCGAAAGTAAAACCATACTCACCAGACAATATTTTCTTAGAAGACTGCTAAAACCAACCAAACACATGTCTTACTTATAAACTAGAGGGTTTTATTATCTTTTATTAGGTATCTAATATAGGTAATGTATCATAAAGCGTAGGTTATAAGCTATAACTGTAACGTACATTATTATATAAGATCCTATGTAATATTACATTTTGTAATATCGTGATTTTAAGTGTAAAAAAAATAAGTAGGTATTAACCTATGTTGACACAATAAGTTAAATTAAAAAATATATATTATATTATATGAGAGGTCCTGATGAAAATGTAATGTTTATTACCTTTTATTTTTATGACGAATATTTTATTACTAAAATCAAATTATATTATGCAGTAATAGCCGATGTGCATTAACATATTTAAATTAATTTTTCATATTATTTCACTATGCAATATCCATCAAACATGAGACCACTTTTAATATAAATTCTTGTGTTTAATTGTTATTTAACTATACGTAGAATAAGTATATTAAACTACTCAACAATTATTGCCGGTAAGACTTTATCTTAATTTTTTTCAAAAAGTTTGAAATGTGTATTTGTGCATTTATTTATTTTACAATAAGAGATGAAAATATGTAGACTTCGCGAATATTAATTTTGACGAAACAACTTAAACTATTCTAAATATTATACCTATAAAATCTTTCTATTCAATACTAGTGATTAATGTGATAGTAACAATAATTATAATATATTATAATATTATCATAGAAGATATTTACAAAACATTATATTTTTCTAAATTTATTCCACAAACTAAATGTTATAACAAATTACAAAATCTCAAACTTAGTGAATGCTAGACTCTTTTGTATTTATATATTATGAAAGACAATATTATTAAACTTATGTAAACTTACAGGAAATTATAATCCAACAAATTGTATCGTGTTGAAATTGTAACTACATTTTATCTTATTGCATTTGAATAATTTATAATAAATCATGAAGCAACAATTTACACTACTGTATAGGTGTTAAAAATAATGAAAAATAAAAAATTGTAACTGATATAATCTCCACAAATAATAGTAAAGACGGATGGATGAATTGAACAGTTCAATTTGAACTATCTTACAACAGCACATTAATAACATCAGTCAATATTATAATAATATAATATTAGACATTATTTTATTTTAAATTTATTCCACAAACTAAATATGCAACAAGTTATGAAAAACGATAATGATATTTTAGATAATGCATAAGTTCTTGGTTTTTATATGTTATGAAATTCAATTTTATTTTAAAGTAAAATTATAATATAATATATTATATAATTACAGTTCGTATCACCTATATAACGAAGGACAATGGACAGTAAAATACATAGTTACATCGTTATAACCAAATATGATTTTTTTTTTTATTAATACATTAACTCGTATTCTACTCGTACAATGCATTTTTAAACCACACAAGTATATTATTTTAATTTTAATTTAATTTTACAAATACATACTATAATATTATGTACATATTTATAATACATACATATTTAATAACAGCCAATATGCATACATATTACATATTTTATTATTACTTAGAATTTAAAACATGAAAAATCTTTACCCATTAGTTTTGCTTTCTCTTGTAGAATCGGTTCATTAATTATCGGTATATTGAAACCTCATTGTGTTTTAAACCATTTTAATAAAGCATTATCAATATCTTCATGATTACTATCACGAATTTTTTTAACGTTATATTATTTCGCACTCGAATTCTCGTTTTATTTTATCTCGACTTTCCCATATTGTAGATATTGTAGAATGATTTACACCAAATTCAGTCGCAATATTACTGTTTTGATCATTATTCTCCAAAAGAAAAATTATATGCGCTTTTTCTTCGACAGAAAAATGTTTTCGCTTATTCATTTTGACGTTTTAATGAAACACATTCAACGGCACTAACATAACTAAAATATCAAATCCGATATTTGTAGATTTGTGATAATATCTCATAAAATGTACTATCCCGTTGATAGCTTAGACGCTATTTTAAAAACGCATGGAAGCACTTGATACATTATATAATAACTGTGTGAAGATATGTCTATCTATGTAGCTAATTACACCGATAGTATTAGACGATCATTTGTGAAAATAATAATATACAGTCATTATATACGATTAAAATGTGTGTTGCGGCCCGATTTTTAAGTTGTATTAGCGGATATTATTGTTACGTTCAATGTAGTTATAACCAGTTATTTTGTATGTATATATAAACAGAATTTTGACGGGTCCTTGAAATTAAAGTCGTTATATCCCATATGTCGTTACGATCGACGTCTTTATAGATGGTACCGACTGTATGATACAAAGTTATAATCTAATAATTGTATCAATCATGTTGAAATCTTAACAACTATCATATTTTTATGTCTTTCAATCAGTAATAAATAATAATAAATCGTGTAATAACGATATTTTATAGTGCTATATAAAAAATAATTGAAATTTAATAATTGTAACCGATCCATCAATACTGATATAGTTAATCCCCACAAATAATATCTAGTAAAAACGGATGGACGGATAGGACCTTCTAACAACTGCACGTTATTAACAGCACTCAATATAATAACTACTTAGGTATTAGAAATAAATAAATAACTGTGGATGACTTTTGATAAAAAGGAAATAGGATTTGTAACGTTCGTTACACCTTATATAAATACCTATATACATAAAACACACGATATGCTTCATTAACATAAAATATACACACTCGACACATTTAATACGTCCAAATTATTATTTAATATATTAAAATGACACACGAGAGAGTTCGATTCCGACCATCAACGCGTACGAACCAAGCAGTACAATTATTAACAGCCATCTACCAAAATCTGTAATGTATATCAAAAATATATATTTATTAGATATATATAAACTAAACGTGTCTTATTATTGATAAATACCTCACAATAGTGCTCTAACCCCCCTGCTACGGAAAATTTATCCATAAGGAATAGAAAACCTTCCCTGGATAACTAATATCGTAATAAGGTTCCCCCGACCACGTTACAGATTCAGTATAGATTTGTAGTTTATTCGTTTTGCATCAATTGGGAATAATCTGCAGGATTTAAAACTATATCAAAACCATTGTGAGGTGAATATTGCAGGAAAGTAAAAAATGGAGTACAGTATATTTATTATTGCATTTTTTTCGCATATTTTGAAGTCAATGCATTTTTTTAAACTTTTTACGAATGAGTAGGTACATTATTCGTTGAATATTTTGTATTTTTACATTTACCTAATCACTGACAATACATTGAAAATAACCATTATTTTGCTTTAGATATGTTTAATCCGTTGTTAATTGTAATACAGAACGAATAAATGAGATAAAATGGGTTAACGATTTTTATGTCACTATGTTTACTATACAATCTTTAACTCTTGTGACTATAGTTTATCTATTTCAGTACCTTTTCATATGATTCAAATTTAAAAATGAGTGTTGAATAACTAATAGTGTTTGTCAAATATCTTACATTTTATAATACATATTTTGGAAAAAATAAAAACATAATATTTTGACTTTTTATTACATAAAAATTCACGCCCTATTAATGTTGTTCGACACGCTTAACAATCGATAATTTGAACTGAATTCTTGGGTTCAGAACCAAAAGATTATCGATTTTTATGAAACCCACTTTTTTTATAAGGTACATATATGTTTAAGTATGCTTTATAATCAAAGAACACAAACAACCATTTAGGTGCATTATTTAAAGAGTTATCGAGAACTAAAAGGTATTCTAAATCAACACGGCTAACTAATTTATTATTTATAGTAGTGATAAAATAAATCTAACCATTCGGTTCTCAGCTAAACTTTTAAAATAAATATGTTATATCATCTACATTAGAACCAAAAAAGTATTATTTCATACCCATTGTACCATACAATGACCATAAGACAGGAAGACGTGCGTATTATTAATTATTGTTTATTTATCAACAAAATAAATAATTCTATACAATAATATAATAGTACCATCATAATATTACTTTAGTCTTAACATCATGATACGATTTCCTATATCGTCAACCGAATTTATAATTACGAAGCGTATATTAAATTTATAACAGTTCTAAGCGAAAAAATATATTATCCACCAAAAATTCCCATGACGTGTAGAATAACACATTGTTAATGTTTAAATTGGGCTATCATTGAAAGTTGTAAACCCCTACACTAATAACCTTTTAAAATGTTTACCTGGAAATCAAAGATATTGTAATCTCCTACTTAGAAATTTTTCCCTTTAAAAAATAGGGTAATATTACTTAAATTCACAATTTTGAAGTTGAAAAGCTCAAAAAGCTCAAAATTATCATAACTTGAAAATAATAAATATATATTATTTAATAAACAAACGCTTGAATAGAGCTTGTTTATACGCTGTATGATTCTCGAAGGTTAGATTATATCCATATTATATACTATACTATACTATACGTTCATATCGGCACTTGCAGTACAAAATGTTTTAAATAGATCAGCGATATGGCATCGAATATTGTCGAATAACGATAAAACATGATAATCTCGTCTGTATCGGAAATTTCCGAACAAATTGGCGTTTATTGCCGATATCGGCAATATAATTTTGTTTTAAACGTAAATGATAATGATTGTTGTTTTATTATATTTTTCAAATCATTTTTATTTTATGTGTTAATATATTGCAAGACTGATATTTTTTATAGCAATACGAGCGGCATTGATTTTTTGTAGGAGTTAACACTATCTTTTATAGGAGTTAACACTATATTTTGTAGGAGTTAACACTATATTTTGTATGAATTAACACTATCTTTTGTAGGAGATTACACTACATTTGTAGGAGTTTACCATTCCACATAATATAGAGTGGGGGTAAAACTCCATCGACGGTGGCTGATTACGTGCTGCATCAGCAAAGGCCTTCGCAGAATGGTTTTCCAATATTCAGACCACGATATTATAATGACTTCTGTCGAACACATTGCCAAAAGGACGGCCTGCAGATACGGCCGTACACTGCACTCATGGGGCGTCCTCTCCCCCTGCCATACATACCGACTTTCGATGATAATATTAATATGTTAAGAGGATTACTTAAGTGCTCTTCCGGCAGCGCGGCTCGCATAAATGTTAAAACGATGAAATTGTCGGGATTATAATGATAAACGGTTGCCTCCGTTTGGGTATTCGCGAATACCCTCACACATCGACACCTCGATTTTACCTATGGGCTTATATTATCCTTTCCAATTATTTTTCATCAGCCCATCAGCAGAAGTACAGGGACTTGTAAATTCAGAAATCGTGAATATTAATGCTTATCCATTTACCTCCGACAACACCGACATTTCAGATATATTATGCACCCTCCGAGTATGGCATTTCGCTAGACAGCTTGCGCCAAAAAAGTGAATAAAATGTTCTGTCATGGATCGTCGACAATTAATACGGGTAGAAAATCTTTCCAACAGTTTGTGTGTACCACATCGATCAGTCAATCAAAATTCCACTAATTTGACGTACCACTCGACTTTTGAAACATATTGTGTGTCGACAACGTTGAATCATTTTCTGAAAACATATTTCAATTAAACTATCTGCAAATACGCAACTTTAATACATTTGACGTGACTCGTCATACTTTATAACTTCTATTTATTATATAATGTCAAACACGACTACTTTATAACAATGGTTGCAGGTTCGACGGGACGGAGACAAATAACAACTTGGCGCCTTCCAAACGTAACAAGGTTTTTTTTTAAATGTTCCGATCAGGTCGATGATCGTTTTGGTAACTTTTAACTCACATTGGTGACCACTATGGGGTGGTTAAGGGAGGCTTAGCCCTTAAACAGATGTTTAGCCCACCAACTTTTTTTAAAGTTTTAAACGTTCATATAAAAATACAATTTATCATAACAATGCTTTAACTTTTTGTTGGGACTGTATCCCAGTGGTCTATGTGAACTTTTTTTCGTATTTTAACACTGCATTACTGTTTTGATCTCTAAAATATTTTAAGTACATAGGTATCTACTGAACTAGGTATATTATTCTGATGTAGTTATATATTAAATAAGACTTTTGGTTCTAAAATATATATTTTTTCGTGCCAAGTTCTATGGAATATTATAAGATGTCAGGGGAATAAAAGTTTTGAAAACGCGTTATCAAAACGACTCGGCGAAAACCTTAGCGAATCATTTTTTGACGATGATGATGAACATTACGATTTGATTCGTACACTTGTCTTGCCCAAATCATTGTTCGAAATCAGTTGCAAGGTTCCGTGTTCGTATTGACAAAACCTATAATGATATGTTGTATCCGTTGTAAGGTATAAAACGAGTGCTTGCCATCGCTGAAAAGTCCTACAGGCAGTCGCGGTCACTGTGAAATGATATAGGGGGGGATATATTTTTATAATTTACATTCTTCGTTCCTCCATTTATATTTTGTTCAAAATAGTACATCCCCCTTAAAATTATTATTTAAAAAGATTAACGATTTATATTATTTATATTTTGGACATGAAACAAAAATATTTTCTTGTTTGAATGTTAAACGAAATTTCTAATTTCTCACAATTTTATGTTTACGATGAAAATGCAATGGTTCTTGATTTTAAAATTATTTATATAAGTAATTGTGAGTTACTTATAATTTTGTCATAAACAAAATAACAAATTTAGTTTTTCCAGTTTTTAAGCATACCTACTATATATTAATATAAGCAATAGATACTGTTAATATTTATAAATAATTATAAGTTGTATGTATATAAATTCTTCAATTATATACAAGTAAATATTTTTATATCTATAAAGTGGTTAAAAATAAAATACCAAACAAAAAACGACAATATTAGGTATTATGAAAAAAGGTATAGTGGTATACCTCCATCTACCACCACTACTATTGTGTTATGTATGAGAAGTATATACAAATGTAGGTAATGCATTTCTCCAGTTATTATGACCACCTGACGACTGTCGCCTGTAGGTGTGTTCGTTTTACTCGTGTATACTAAGGGTGGATAGGGTCAGTAAAGCCGCTAAGGTCTACTGTCCTATAATTATAGAAGGCTCTACATTTTTACATGGGAAACTTTCAGGCCTTCGGTAAGGTATTCAACCCCAAATCCCTTCGTTATAATATGAATATCAATAAATATATTATACACATTGTTTGTTTGTTGGTTAATCCATAATGCAGAATTTTATATTTTTATGAAAGAATAACGGGAAAAATTGTAATATTTCGAAGTATCAAAACACCCAGAGTACCCCAAATATGATCAAACTTCAATTCTATTTTAATTTAAACATTGAAAACAATATTTGAGCGCGTTTCGAGTACCTATCTAGCTATGACACTTTTTGAAAATTCCAACAAATATAAAATCGAAAAATCGGAATTATATTTTTCTATTTACCCCATCATGACTAAATGCCTCTCACCCCCTGTCAAAAAAAAGAAACCACTTCATTGTAAAACTAATACTCTCTTCGCTTGGTTCAAAATAAAATGTCCAGTATTCGCTGACTTCGAGTGTCATCGAATTTTAATCAGTGGGGCGTAAAACGTTTTGTTCGTTCTAATTGAACGCCACCCGAGACCATCCCTGGACGAATATAACCGCTTTAAGCGCACATACATATTAGTATTATATCTTTTGGCTTAAAATGTATACGTTTCATAAGGTCCGCGAGTGTAACCTAATACATATTAAATGTGCAACAGAAGCTAAAAATGTTATCGAACCGTGTCCGTGAAGTGACGTAAAAGTGAATAACATTCCCGTAGAATCTGTGAGACGCAATTTAGAGCACCACGTAGACGTCTTGGAAATTTTACTAAATAGTTTTTATTTTTTAACGTCGAAAAAATGCTTACGCTATCGTGTTTATCGTCGTAATAATGATATATCTACTTACTTTATATTATAAATTATGCGCGTTGCTATTTTCTTTTCAAATGTGACAATACATCAACAAAATCCTGCTGTATAAATTATCAAGATTTTTCTTTGACTCCTTTGTAAACCTTGTAATAATACTACACTGTCTGATGCATAAATAATTACACACTATCTGCCATGACCTAATGGTGGTATTTTGGTGTTGGTTGTACATATAATAATATATTATATGACTATGACTTAACAATAATAACAATACAATTATCATAATAAGCTTTGTGCGCTAACCTTTTGTTTTCACGTGAAATTAGCGATACGATAAATATTTTTTTTTACAACAAGCGTAGGTGACGTATTAATGGTCGTTACAGGTTTGACGCATGAAACAAAGTCTGACCAAATAGAAGTCACACGTTGGTGACGATTTATAAACATTAAACACTATAATTACCGGATATAATGAATACTTTTTACCGGCTTCAAAAAAAAAAAACACACACATCTACCTATTGGAAACTATGACGTGTGTACTGCTCGGTTGGGGAGGGTGTATTAAAGTGATGGTCAAGGCCTCCTTTTTATGTAGTACTTCAAGCAGTATATTGTATTCGTTGTTTATTAGTCAATTTATATGAAAAAAAAAATTCAATAATATTTAGTCTCCATGATCTAAATTGTAAGTGTTTTTACTATAAAGTAAAAACTATTTTACATTTTATTTATGGTTTGTGACTTTTCAAAACAATAATAATTTTTTGTCTCCCTCCCCTTATTTCTTATTCTTAGAACTACTATTCCTGTATCGCCTACGGATCGTATAATAATGTATAACTATATAAGTACTAAGTGTGTGAAATACATTGTACTTATAGATCTTCGCAGCGGTATACAATGATAGCAGTATAATATTATAATAAATATAAGCGTATACTGTTTGCGTGTGCTGTTTCGCAGGGCCGAAAATCAAATAATTTACGTCCATTACCCGACGCTTGCATATATTATCATGTTAAGCGTACCTACGTCTATGATATGTGGTTACAATATCGTGTGGGGTGTGTGTGTGTGGGTGTTCGGGGTCGGGTGTGTGAGTGGAGTGAATGAGATTCAGCAATTGGTAGAGTGCGTTCATCGAGCCGCACTCTCATGTTTGGTCGCCCATCGCAAAATGATGAAACGAATTTCATTTACACGAAAAATCAATTAACGTTGGTAATGAGAGGGCATAATATTATACACACACGAGAAAAATAATCCCATTCTCGTGATCGGTATAAATACGGAATCTGAAATATATCGCCCGCAACAGTTGTACATTATACATAATATATAGGTACGTGGTACGTGATAGTCGATAGACTGATAGATATATGTATATAGATACGTAGCCATTTTCCTCCAATAATGCGATGTAATTTTCGTACACAATCTATTTTTCTAAAAATAAAAATAAACTTTGACCATTTTCTTCGAACAGTGAGTTAAGAATATAATAAATATATTTTTAAGTCATATTATAATCATCCAACAAATAATTTAATTTACCTTTGAATTAATATTAACAAAAAATAATTAAATTAAATATTTTATCCTAGACTGTTATACTATCTTTTTCTAAGACGATACACAACACTACATCACTAGTGTCGGCTAAAATATCGGAAAAATATTTTAATATTTGGAGAAAATTATTGTGAGTAAAACGGAATCTAACTTTTTATTGTGGAGAAAACGATATATTATTTTTGGAAGAAAATAGGCCCACTCTAAATTACTGTTTGGTACGCCGTATGTTATATAAAATCTAATCCTATTCGCTTCGTGGCAGCGAGAAAAACAATGTGATTATAATATGTTTTCAGTAGAATACGAAGGTGGTAATACGACCCCCCCCCCCCTTCAACTCACTAAAAATGTTAATTATTTGTTTTTTATAATGTTTATATTTATTTTATCAATATATATTGAATGATACCTTGGACATTGTCCATACTTCTTTTTACAGACTTCGATCGTGAACAATAATTGTATGGCATATTATCTCAAACTTGACAATTATTACAAATTTATAAAAAATAATCACATTAATTTGTATACAATTCGTCTTAAATTTAAAAAAGTCAGATGCAAAAAAAAATTAAACAACAATTTATACAATTATACTTAATGTGATGTAAACATTTTACTATTCTGTAGGAAGATAATAGCTTTATTATATAGTGTTTGACAATAATCATCAACAAGAAACATATTTTCAAATCCAAATCACAAAAATCACACAATTATTACTTTTTGATTTAGTCTACTTATATGTTTCGATTATCTGTAATATTGTTTATCAAAACAATACTATTATAAAACATGTTTTTACGCACACGTCGTCTTCACATATTATGGTCACTAATATTATAGTCTAATAGTTATATTATTAGGTATGCGATTCAGATGAATTTTTAATCAATGGTATTGTCATAATTATAAATGTAAGGCAATTTTTTTTTAGTGTGATGATTGAATAATAGCTATTGGATCTGCAGTAACTTTATATTTTGTATGTTCATTACATATTTTGAAGAGTGTTTTTGAGTCTCAATATAAGACACGTGTTGTACTAATTTTAATGTGATGTTTGAATAATATAATATGACTATTGACTGTGATTATCATAATATAATATAATTAATAATTATATGTCCAACTAAAAATGTATACGAAAATATGACATGAGACGTATTATTTTGTATTTTGTGTACTTATTTTATGTCAAGCATATTGAAAAGAAAGTAAATAGGTTATTTTTCTTTTTTACTCACAAGTGATATAAAATATTGTATTGACACATTTTCCGTGTTATCACACCGTTCTAATTAATTATTATTGACAAAGGTGAGCAAAAACAAGTTGAGAAGGTGGTTAATTTTCTAATTGACTCAATAACTTAACAAGTTCGACAAGTTGACACTTATCCATCGTCATAACTCAACTTTTTCCAGTTAATTTGAAAACAACATGTCAAGCGAAAACTAATTTTTATACACACGTTGAATATGGCTAAAACTTAAAACCAATCATCTAACAGATTTGGACTCGTGACTGTTGCAAAAACTTGTCTTCAGTTTGCCCGATAAAGTTGACATTACTACCCTTCTAATTGGCAATTTACTGAGAAGTAATAATAACACACATTATAGAATCAACCCCAGAAGCAGCAGTCTCACCACTTCGGAGTATTATTATTTTTTTTTAGTTGTCTTAAACGATCACAACAGTCGTACATCGACGCACGTGTTCCGTATAATATGCGCCTGTCAAACGGACCATTATATATTTCGATTTGAACGCTTGTGGTTTGATCAATCGTCGTCGAGGTAAAAAGTTAATTGTATTAAACTTGGTAACCCAAATAGTGAAATATCCATCATCATAAGTCATAACTTAACTTTGTTCCAGTATAAGTTTGAAAAATAACGCGTCGAGTTAAGATAATGTTTATATACATATTACATTCCGTTGTTCAATCCAATCAGCTAATCGATTTGAACTTGTGGCTGTAGCAACAACTTGTCTTATAGGGTTTGCCGATAAAGTCGACGTCACCCTACTCGGCACTACGCCACGAAGGAATATAATATAGAACCAACCCCCTCCGCTTGGGAATATTATTATTTTTTAGTTGTCTTAAACGATCTCGACAGTCGTAAATCGACGCACGTTTTTCGTATAATATACGCTTGTCAGACGGACCATATATTTCGATTTGAGCCGTGCACGGTTTGATCAATGGTCGTCGCGGTTTCCTCGGCAGACAGAACGTCGGCCAGGGATACCATCGTTTCTGACGCGGTTGATACCATTATGGTTTATCGGGGCCGCGATAATGATTGCTAACCGATTTAACTACGTGACACCGCGACCCCGCCGCGCCCGGTCAAGTGGTGCGTGCCTGATCAATACTTCCACTCACTTACGGCGGTCTAGCACGTCTGATTTTCTATAACCACAACCACGCTCATGTTTATAATAATATATTATATATTATCATTATACAGCCCAATAGTAAGGCCGCAAACGAATAGCATACGCGTCGCCACTGAAACGGTGGCGTCGAGTCTTAAGTCTTCATACTGTTTTTTGACAATTATTCACCCGTTTTTTTATCACCCGAGATATGCAATTAAAAGTATGCTCTAAAAAAAATAAAATGTTACATAAATTATAATACATACATTTAGTAAAAAAATTATATTTTAATTAAATAATAAAAAACTTGAAAAATACCTTTTGTCTTTCTAATTTTCTTCTATACGCGATAAATTATTACGGATAACTCAATATTACACACGTTATCGTAGTTTTATCGGCCAGATAGTGAATTACATAATCAATAGTATTAATATTGTAGGTACAAATTTGGTAAATAATATTTCTATACTTATATTTATAATATGTTACATCATTATAGATCTAATGTAAATTGTTTTTAATATACATGCACCTATAGTGCTCCTAATTTTTTAATGTATCAAAATATGCATCATTTAATGTGCAGTAACGAAAAAATATCATGCAAAAAAATATGCAATGTAAAATGTAAAATTGTTAACCTCCTTGTGTTAAATTTTGTTCTACGATATTTTTAAACAAATATGATAAAAAAAAATAGGAGTCCTAATGATTGTAATACATTGCTTGAATCCTCGCGACAATGTTAGAATAATGACAATGACTAATGATTTCAGGTATTTTGTTAAAAGGATATAATGTGCAATCATTAATGTAAAAATCAGCTGAATAATATCAACAATTTCGGTAGGTAACAAATATTTAAAGATGTACTGCACATCATACTGTTTAATCCTACTCAAAGGTTTATTGAGTTTTTCTCCTTTTCCCATTCCTAACCTAACCTGTAAATGTTTACACACATTTGGCGACCTTATAAACAGAAATCCAAATTTTTCTTTTTAGAAATTTCTCACTCTTTGTCAAAATAATCAATTGACAGTATCAAAATAGACATGTATAATAAGCTCCAAACAGTGAAATCTAATCATAGAAACGGATTTAGTCCCGGGAGACTTGTGTGCGTATTATACACGTGACTATAGAATAATATGATATATGATCACCCTTCCCTTTACGTGATTATCTGGAAAGGTCGTAGGGTTCGAATGCGCACTGGGCGTTTATTATTTTAAATGTTTATTTATGCAATCAATGATATTTATGTTATTCATAACGACAGTGCAAATCATATAAGGAATGACACGAACATAAACGAAATGCACTCCGTCGAAACGGTCGTATATTTTTATGATAGGAAGATATTTCAGTTAGAATTATTTTTATATTTATTTATTTGAATGTAACACTCTAAAAAGGTTATGAGTACAAGTAATATTAAACATGTATCACAAACTTAAAACTAATACAATACAAATGACAAAATTTATAATAATTATAATTTTAGAAACATCCATTTCAATATTTTTTATTTGGCTAGTGAGTTGTGAGTCGAAACATTAATAAAAATTTGATATTATATTACTTCAATAGTTTAATACTTTGGACTACAAGCAATTAGCAGTTACTAGAATAATGACGAACCAAAAAAGAGATGATTATTCCTTGAGTTAAGTTTAGGGCTACAAGTTAAACTCGGGGGCAAAATAATATCCCAGAAGTTCTCTTTTAAATAAAAGCTACATCATTAATTAATAAACGACTAGAAGTTTATTATTCTAAACTGAATTTCTTAGCACTTTTAAACTCACATCAGCCTTGCCTAGCTTAAATTCTCAAAATATTCTAAAAAAACGACGTAGTATTTTTTAAGTTTATCTGCTAAATATTTTGTTTGGGATTCCAAATTATTTTCATTAGTTGTTATCGATCACATAATATCATATAATATAATAAAATTATTATTATGAATATCCTTCGAGTCGCGTTCACGATAATGCAATAGTATAATATATTATCAATAATATGCATCGTACGAATAAAAAAACCATCACCACGAGTACGGATCGTCGGTCGCCTGTGACCAATAAAAATACATTATCGTATTTATTTGTATATAATCGTCGTATATATATTATGTATAATATGAATTATAGAATATACGCGGGCAAGTATATAATAATAATACGCTATATCCAAAGGACATAAAAATAGGGCTTCGTGGTGACATAAAAAAATAATAATAATAATTTTCCCGTGCAGTTCGGAAGTCGAGTCGTGTGCGTGTATAATATTATGCTCCAGCACTAAACATGTCATTGCTCTCGCACTATAAAATACATAATGTCGTTATCTATATACACTATTATTATCATTACATTACATAAATTATGTAACGTATTATTGTACTATATGCGTCGTGTCTTATTGCTTCGAATGCTCCAACCATATAATATAATAATATGCACGAATTTATAATAAACAGATCGATACATATTGTATGTAATCCGTTTAATCAATGATTTGACAACTGATTATTACGTATCGTTTCCATATATTATTAGTCCACGTTACCTATGCCGTTTTTCATTTTTATTAGATCATATTATTATTATTAAAGTGTGGGGATTGGGTTTCTGATCCGGTGGCAGAGCTTCTTTTGTATTTTTTACAACTTTTTCTTTAATTATTTCGGTTGACTTTCATTTTTATCTTATTGATTTTTACCACAGTTTGGTTTGATTATAATAACTATAGAACTTTTCTGTTTCTGTTTTTTTTTTATTAGTTTTGGACAATGATTTTGTTTATTCCCCCGAGATTCGAGTGATATGAATCTAATAACTTAATTTAAGTACCTAATCAGATTTTATTTTCTGGATACTTGTTATTATTTTGATTGCTCATATAGGATTTTTATTGGTAAATAAATGCACTTGACAAGTAGTAACTATTATTTTTTCTATATTTGTGGCTTCAAGTGTATAGGCATAACATGTACTTTCTTTGATTGAAGAACGTATAGTGTAAAAATACTGAAATTGTCTTTCAATTTAATTTGTAAGGTTTCTGCAGTTCCTTCTCTATAACGGTATAGCCTACACAATTTTTGGTTTAATCATATAAGTTAATATAAATTCAACTGAATAGCCATACAATAGTCTTGCACTTGTACTTCTTGAAAGTTTTCTATAATTATTTCGTAGAATTTTTGGAAATAGTGACAGAAGAAAAACCCTTATATAATTGATGAACAGGGTAGGTTTTAGGTTAATAACCCAAGGCATCATAGGGTCATTGGAAATCAGTTTATAATTTGTAATGTGAAAAATTGCTGAGATAAATATATTTGTTGTCTACATATATTGAGAAAAAAAATAGTCTAAAGAAAAATATATAAAGAAATATATTCTATTGTATAATTTATTTATTTATTTAATCATCAAAACATTTTTTATAAATAATATTACAATAGTTATATAAACATACTTAACATAATAATATAAATGTTGATACCTAATCCCTGTAAGCTTTAGTCCAAAGATATTAAGTGAATATATTCAGCTTATAAATGTAGATATATGCTCTTTTAGAAATACGTAACAATAGTTAAATTTTAAGTGTCTTACAAGGATTTAAAAAAATGTTATCGATAAATATATGAATTATAAAATATAAAATGTATATTTAAATAAATGTCACAAAAATAATGTCAATCACTATTGAATTTACGAAACACAAACATTTGTGTAACTATAATATTAACCACATCAATAACGGTCGATAATTGGATGAGAACTGGTGTTTGGTTTTCTTCTTAAATCCAATCTATTTTTTGCGATTGCTGATACACAGACATTCGAATAATATGAACTTTGAAAAGTACAAACCATGTATGTGGACGACCAAATGACGTTCAATTTTCTACTTTTCTCCTTTGATGTATTAATTCTCAAAGGTTGTCTTCTGGCAAGAAATATAGTTGCTCCACTCGAAAACTAAACTCTGATTCAATAAAAATAATAAAACATTATAGTATTATATTTTATGTGTCAGACATTTCGTTGACGCGTGTCGGCGAGGGATGCGGAGTGTCGACCGCGGGACATTTTCGATGACGAAGCGATGCGAATAAGATCAATAATTACGTGAGGATTTCGATGTCACAAAATCGGTTTTTTTTATTTCTATAAAAACTAAAAAGAATAAAAATACAAAACTGATAGAAATCTCAAATCACTTGATTTCAATAGGAGGGTTCGAGTCTCGTTTACCCTTCACACACGCTGCACGGTGTGCCGCTCAAAAGCCACCACGCCCTAAATCAAAGGGTTGCTTTATAGAATAATTTTCAGTCGTCATTTAGTATCAGATAAACGATCGTAACATCTCATTGTGTAGCAAAAGTGGATGACGAGTTTCCTACTCAAAATCGAGTTTTCATAATTATTGGCAATTCACGATAATGTTTTAAAAAACAATATTATGTGTCACATTTCGATATTCCTGTATATTTTACCATCGGAACCAGCCGATCACTAGGTAAAAGTTATGTTTTATCAATTAACGCTATGGGATTTACCATTTTTGCTCGGTTATTAAAGCTGAAAATCATAATTTTAGTAAAAACGTTGCTTACTTTAGTACATCTTCGGATTTTGGTACATTATGTATTTATTAAAAGCTGTTTTACACACGACAGAAAACTAATATGATTTTTGAAAAATGTTGAATACTTACTCCAAGCCAGGTGTTTAAAAACAAAACTAATTTGGTGTAGGTATACTTACTGAAACCTACCTTCTGATAAATATTAAGTATACTTAACATTTTCAACAAATGTTTATTTTATAATTTTCTTTCATGATACATTTTTTGAATATTTTTACTAGTTTTGAGCTATTTATAAACATTTAAAATTGTATAAGAATGTACCTAATTCAAAATGTACCGGTTTAAATTGTATTTAATTGTACAGTGTCATTTTAACTACCATAAATTATCTAAAAACAGGATCATATTAAGTGGTGATTATTGTGAATAATGATCATACGAGACCGTCCGGAGATGGCAGTAATCTATTATATAATATGATTCTATATTTTTATAATATATCTAACTAATTTTCAACGACTAAAGTAGAAAACTGTAAAACATTTTGGCGAATACAATCACGACTATCAACAAACGTCTCCTCTATCATACTTATTATTTTAATTACAACGATACTGTTCAGTTTTGTTTGAGGTAGACCAACGAAGCGTACATCCGCAAAGCGAACAACGACAGTCAATAACTATATTGATGGAAATAAGTTAGAATAAATGCCACAAACATGATTAAAAATATTAATTTGAATACAAAATAAATACTTTTTCAAATATTAATTTTATTTATTGTACGTTCAATATCGGTTGTATTTAACCACTGTATTGATAATCTCATTAAATCTTTCAGTATGCCACTAATACGCCTATATCTAGTAATTCTTCTAATATCTTTCAATTAGGTATCAATTTGGCTTAGGTTATATTAACTAAGTAGACAGCTCTTTGATATTGTGTCAATATAATATGGTCTATTAAATGGTTTTGTCAATTGTTTACATTTACTAGCTCTATTAGGTATCAAGATTCCCACACTTTTTTCTAGAACAAATGATTTGTAAGTCATTCCCATATATCGCGAAAGTTATGGAGCAAGTGCTTTTTTTCCACATGCCTTATTACTAGCCAATAAAATATCCACATATTTATTTGATTCTAACCGTGATAAGTTTAAGTTCAATGTAATTTCAATATTAATAAGCATAACTGATGTATAAAATATTTATAATATTCTTAATTTGCTTATTATTCAGTATTTGTAATTTGTAAAATTAATATTTGTCATTATATTTAAGTCACGTGTATGTCCATTCTTGTAAAATTATCAATTGTATTTAATTCACTATCAAAAGGGCTCAAGCCCGTTACATTTTTATATAATATAATGATAAAAAAAATATCAGAAATTAAAATAATATGATATAAACTATTTACAACTCAATTAAATATAATAAAGGTTAAATTAGGTTAAAATAATACATAGTTATACAAATCGATCAGGCTTATTGCACGTAAAATCCAAACGAACAGAGCAGGTTCTTTAAAGGCTCCTTTAACAAAGCGATAGGTAACACAATTTATCGATCACGATTTAATTTAGCAATTAGTTATTTTAATAATTTGATCTAACTTATTAACCTAACTTATTTCTACAGTCATGTATTAATTAGTTTTTAATTACACAATTTGTAAGGATGTACATAACATTTAGATTTTCGTAAAATCCTGAATAAAATTATGATTGAAGTCGCTTTTACGAGTACAAATAGTAAATTAACTAGCTTTACCTAGTGATCGGTCTTTGAAGGTAACATAACGTCTGAACAGATTTGAGCGAAATCATACTCAAAGTAAACTATATAGTCAAAGCGACACAGTTAGTAGTTTAGTATAATATTTAGATGCAGCTGTAGCTGGCGTGATTAAATTTGAAAGCTGCAGTTGTAACGAAATCTTATCTGAGCTCTGTTTACCGAAAATTATTCTCATTCTTAAAATATTATCTTAAAAACGGGTACTCGTTATACATACCTAAGTTTCATTTCTTATACATACCTATTTAATTTATTCATATCCGTTTTCACCTTATACCTAATTTTGACTTTCATCTCAAAAACTATCGTCAAATGTAATGACAAACACTTATTTAAAATAATACATTCAATTATATTACCGATCTATAGACTAAAACGAAGACTAAATTACAATGATCTCATTTGCACCTTTGCCAGGTTTATTGACTATTTCTTTAATTTACTCAAATACTGTGTTCGGGTTTTATTGAAAATTACTGTTATTAATAAGATGTAATTTTGAATACGAGTGTTCGTCATACTTACTGATTTCTATTATAAATATTTTAAAATACATTAATTTCCGTTTTTCTTTACCTACTTATTATTATTATTTTTATTATTCTTCTTCATAAAAACTTGTTATGACTTATATATATTTTATATACCTAGGTATTAATCTCCATGTTTTCCTTACCTAATGGTAAGGATATACGTTTATCTCTAAAACTATTGATACATTTAAAAACAAATACTAATTAAAAATATTATTTACACATATTATATTATAAACTATTCTAACCTATTCTGCAGGTCTATTTCTTCGAGAATATTAAAGTATTATATTATATTAGTAAATTTTACTCAGGTACGATAAATCGTGCACGTACAACAATCATTACTCAGGACTAAAGGATTGACAGTCATTTAGATTGCGTTTGTGATCGAATGGTGTTACGGGTGCGTGAGTCCTGTATGGAAACTAGGAAGTTGTGTGAAAAAAATGTAATGACCATAACAATAACAATTAATACGCGCGTCAAGACTTCTGGTCACCCGATCGCGGTCTATACTTTTGTAGTTATCTACCTACACCCCGTATTATTATAAAGCTCCTTCCAAACTATACCAAGGTACCGGTGAACAAGATAATAATACACATGATAGGTACGTATCGAGCATTATTATTATTTGTCTTTGTTTTTTGGTGGGGGGTTTTTAAATTTAAATTTAAATATAAATAAGTCAATAAACTTGAAATTAGTAAGTAAATATATTTTGTGCGTAAATATAAATTAAATTATATCTTTTACAAAGTAAGAAACTACTCTATTGAATTTTGAATTAGGTACCTATAGGTACATCGGATTATTAAAATTATTATCCATTAGATAATTTACAGCAAAAAAAGGGGGTGTTCTTATTTGAAAAAGAAATAAAAGTTCCTGTACAAGACACTCCTTAAGAAGATATCATTAAAAATTCAAGAATCTGTAATTATATAGTCTTTAAGTAGAGTCTTAACTATATGTACCTATATTTAAAATTTCTAAAAATCAGAATTTGAAGAAATTAACTGTCAAAAATGGAGGTGAGCATGATTGCAGTTGAATCATTCTGTATAATGCCTTTTCAACACGCAAATGTTGGGTTTTAAAATACTCTGGTACCTATCCGTGTTAATCGATCACCCTGTATACTCGGCGAAATTCAGTGTGTATAATTTCTGCCGGTTAGCTATTATATATACACGTCTGTATTATAAGTTATGTATAGCGTGCATATACCCTATGTCTGTATGTGTATGAAAAGTTTGTCTCGGAAAAAGGCGGAGGACTATGGCTGCTGCGGCGCTATTATTGCGACGAGTGTAAAGTCTATTGTTTGGAAAATGACGGGGTTCGATAAAAGTTTTGTTGGTTTTGCTCGTGCGTGTTTTTTCCCCCACCCACGTTTTGTTCTCGGCCGTGGAGCGATAAGGGTTGAATGGTGTGGGAGTGGGAGGGGGAGGGGTGGTAGAGGTCTGTCACTTGAAATCGCTTAGTTGCAGGATACAGTTTGATCGCAAATATTACAACAAAGTACTTTATCATCTGTCCGAGAAACTTCGGTGGAAAACCATGCTGAGCAGTCGGGATTTTAACACCCAAACGTCGTCAGAGCGGTGCAAACTTTACACTTTTTGGAATTTTACACTTGCCGTGTGTACATATTATATCGCTTTTAGAAAAGTATACAACCACGGCGTTTTGAACGCACCAGTCGCGACGCATGTGGTGGTGTATCTGCAAGGTTTCTAAATAACGTAAATAGTAATTATTAGCCTATAGTTATAACAACGGAACGGGTTATATCGTGATAAAATAATATAAAAAAAATATTGTACGATTTGTTTTTATAAATCGTGTGCAAAACAATTATTGTATGAGTCATACATTTTATTTATTTTTGAAGAGCATTAAATTTAACCAAGTATACATTTAGGTTGGTTTAGTCTTAAATTATTACAAATGTATTAAATAAGAATATTATTGACTATAAATGACAAAGAAAAGTACAATTCAAATCTAGGTATACCACCGTAAATACACTGTCATTAAAAATTAACAGACATTTTGTGATTGAAACAATGAGAAATCATGACGTATTCTCGTGGTTTGTAAATTCAATTTATAACATATATTACAGTGTTCGTGTAGTGGTAGGGGAGGTAAAAACTAGAGGGGCAGGAGATAATATTTTATATGTTTATGAGTTATCACGCCTTCTTTTTGAAACTGCAATTAGTATTATATTTAAGGGGATATGACTCGAGATGCAAGTTTTGTGTTTCATAGCTTTCTCTCTTTTTCAACATTTATCGATACGTTTGCGGGTATGTGCATTGCATAATACCATGCTGTACAGCTGCGATAAGAACATGATCGTTTTATAATCAACAATTATAATTGTTTATTAATTTACATAATTCTTCAATAATTTTTTATAACAATATTATGGCCGTCGAAGCTGTTAATGTTGTGAAGTGTTTCCTCGGATTATTATAATAACACTCATTTTAAGTGTGCGGTTCCTAAAACGATGATTGAAGAAATGTTAGCAAAAAAAGGCAAATATTTTTTGCTTTGAACTCTAAACCTTTCTGCTGAAATTCGACCGTCTCGATGATATAATCTCTGTGACTCAACTGTTCCCACTGCAGTGGTCGTATAATAAACGCGTAAATAAAATAAATTAATTTTGTTAAACATAATAATTTGAACCAGAACCGAATGGACAGATTTAACGAGATATTATGTTGGAAAAAAAATCAACAAACATTATATTATGACGATGCCGTAATACCTGAGAATTATTATGAAAGCACTGCACTTGACAGATAAAAAGATTAAATTTTGTGTAGTTGACCAATCTCCGCTATACGGTGTAATGAATATTAAAAGTAACAAAATGTGTTCCTTTGGATGAATAGTGATTAATGAAAAAAAAAGTTAAATATACATTTTTCGATCGGTATCAAATATGTGAACGGGAAAATAACACATGGCCTCATATTATATCGTGCGTGTTGAGGTACAAGTTTTTTTTCACGTTTTTTATTGCGAGGCATCTCAAGTCCACAACACTATACCAATCGAAAAGTTAACTAATGGTCAATGGACTAAGAGTATAAAGAGATACTTGAATCAAAAATAAATAAAATTGGTTTGCCCGTGTTGATTTTACGTTGCTAAAAAAGATAATTTAAAAAGTTGTTTAAAAATAAAATACTATAGAAAATACGCTTAAAAAAAACGAAAAAAAAAAAAATTTTCCCGTGCAACTTTGTCATAAAATTAAAAACTTTTCAAACCGTTATAAACCAATGTTGTAACAAAATAGTTTTGAGCGGTGAGAGGTGATTGGATAAATCTGCGAAAAAAAAAATCACATCGCGCGTTCGAAATATAATAATTTCACACGTCATAGAATTACCTATACCCACAATATTATCATAATAATATATTAGGTATATGGATGGCTAAGGTGACAAAAATTGGTTGTTACAAGCACTTAATTTTACAGAAGAGCAGTTCTAAGATTTTAAGTTATAATAAACCAAATAATTTGTGTTGTAGTTTTTTTGTTTTTCGGTGTTACAAAAATGATTTATTTGTAAAATATTCTGTAGATTACAATTACATTGGCTATATACTTTTAGGTCGTAAAATGTTTTTTTTTATAATGTCTCTATTAAGAGATTAATATGCCAATCGAAACCTTATATGTTTACGGTAAAAATATATTATAATTTACGTTCTAACAAATTCCATTTAAGAGGATGTCAGCACAATATTTGTTTTCTCTCTTAGAACCATACACAACATAGATAAAACGTTTCACCTAAAATTTTTTTTTTTATGGTTTTTGAGTAATCTTAGAGTAAAATAAAGTTTTACAAAAATTATAGAGGATAATATTTTTAAAGGTATGATTTATCGGTTTTTTATTATATCTTTATTTGACTTTATATTCGACTTTCAAACTAAAAAAAAAAAAGTTTAAATTTATATGATGTTTAAATTGTTTTGAGATAATATTTAATGAAAAATCGATATTTCATAACCTCAAAAAAAATTATTCTCTATCGTTTTTTTAATACCTAGGCGATTTTACTCCAAGATTACTCAAAAATATAAAAATAAAAGGTTCTACGTAAATGCGTTTTGTCTATGTTGCTCGTGGGCCACAGAGAGAAACCAAACAGTGCGCTGTCATCCTCTTAAATAGAACTTGTTAAAAACGACAATCATAGTATATTTTTAACGTGAACATACAAGGTTTTGATTGACATATTGCATAGAAAAATGTTTATTTAAAAAAAATCGAATGATTGACTGAATTGTTTTAAACAAAAGTAACGAGTATGGACTTGTTGTTTTGTCCTTTTAATATTTTTATCACGATACAAGTTTCATTGTATCTAGGAATGTCTCTTTTGTTTATGATTTTTTATAAGATTATTTGTGCACTAACAAACCTATCCTGCGTTAAAAACAATAAAACTGTCTTATTGATTAGGATGTAATTAGAAAGAAGCAAATAAATATTTTTTTTCTAAAAAGAGGAACCCACTCCACACTTTGTCATCCAAATTCCTGGACTACTAATGTATAAAACCCATCTGGATAGTTCCGATTATTCAATAGTTTTTATAAAAGCTGATTAATAATCTTCATTCGGCTGTATTGACTATATATTTAATTTTTTTATTATTTGAATAACATTCCATGATTTTTAATTTATTTTTATTTTTCGTACAATAACCTTATTTGATGATTATTGATTATTAGAGTCTCTAAAAAGAGTGATTAGTGATTACTGATTGACGACACTCTCATCTATGAAGTTTTGCTGTAATAATTCGCAGCACCATTTTGTATTATGATATTATAATATTATGGTATAGGTACCCAAGGTACCTGTAAAGTCTTAACTTTGCTCAAAGGAAGGTGAAATTGTACTGCGCGGGACTCGCAATAAATATCATTAGTCGTCTTATTTTCATATTTGATGTTTATTTTAGTTCATCGACGATCATTATTTTAAGTGCTTACTTGCTTATGTTTTCCTGCCGGCTGTGCTTTAAAGTCTAAAGCTCGATCAAACTCAAGCGCGGTCCTGACAAATGAATTAATCATGAGCCGATCCAAGCAAGCGCGGATCCAGCATGTATTTATGGTTGGGGCACTTTATAGGAAAATTTATATAAATATATAGATATAGCCCCCCACAAAAAAAAAAAACTATGACGTGATAAAAATGTGTGTTTTTTAACATTTATTTTCATATCTTAAAAATATTATCTTATTTTTTATAATTTATTCATAAATGAAACTTAACTTAATGCTTTTATTACATTTATAAAATAAAATCTAATTTTCTATTCTTTGTTTTCGACAATCTGTCAATCACAGTATCTATGTCAATATCTTCTTTTTTGTTCGCATAAATAACGGCTAAATCTGATAATCTGTCTTCTGACATCCTACAACGCATCCATGTCTTAATCCTTCTAAGTGACGAAAAACTCCTCTCTGCCGAAGCAACACTTACTGGTAGAGTAGTCAAAACTGTGAGAAGCATATTAATTAGTGGACATTTTTCTTTATCACATTTATCAGAGTATCTAAAGCTGAATGGCTGGTATGTCAGAATTTTTATCTTGCCACTGTTGGTTCCACCACTGTAATTCTCCTTTTAATTAAATAATGAAATTTTCTTCATTCACAATTCGTTTGCTCATTTCTTCGACATTGCCAAACTGTTTCCAAATTATACGTAAATTATATTCAGAAAATTCGAGGGGTTGAGACATAGATACTTGAGGAATAAATATCCCCAAACTAAATATACTTAGAGTTCCTTCGGTAAAACGATCGTTTATATCATTTATTATAAAATCAAGGAATGGATTATATATAGCTACATGGAAATAATCTTCTACTGAGTCAGTTGAATAATATTATAATATTATAAATAATATTTTATTTTTATACATTTCCGACGATTTCGATACTAAAATTATTATTTTTTTTCCAACGGGGTTGGCACTTGCCACCAGTGCCCCCCCCTCATGGATCCGCCCTTGGATCCATGCTGGTACCGGGCTGCAGTTATAAATAGATGCGTGTCGCTATAGTCGAGTAAAACGTATTTTTAAAATAGTTATTCATAGACAATAAGTTGGTCGGAGTTTGCAGCGATACTAATAGTTTCCGTAATAAATGTGAAAACTTTCAAAGTCGCTCGTTCGCAGTACATGTTGGCCGGGGGAGGCCTCTGAACGGTGCGACGATAAAACATTTTTAAGGAGCGAGAAAAATAAAAACAAACTCGCCTGTATAATAGTAGTTGTAGTAGTTCTTAGACGGACTCGGGGACGAGATTTATCGATTTCAAACGCTTTCCCAATTATTGTTGAGACGTCTCGTCTGCTGTTCGACGTGTACACGATATAAATAGAAACACTCGACAGTGAAACTACTTATTTCAGCTGGCCGAGCTTCGATATCTGTGAACTCTTGTGTGTATGACTCGTGTGTGTGTGTTTGTGTATTGATTTTGCCATATTGCTCGTTAACAATAATACAAGTTCGGTAATAAGGTCTAAGGTGTACTGCGTCAGTGTTAGGTATTTCAGTTTACAGGAGGGTTGTACATAGAGGGTGAGTGTGTATCTCGCAATAATAATTATTAGTTTATTTTTATTAATGATCAGTCCTCCTCCAGCTGATTAATTTGTTATCTCTGTTAGTACATTTTATCATCACAAATTTCTAATATTATAACTATCGGGTGATCCATTTAACGTAATACTCACTCATTATTTCAAAAACCAACAACGTTTTTGAAAATATTTTTTAACATAATTTTAACTCGTTAAAATCATTGTAGTAAAGTTACTAAAAAAATTTATTTTTTACAATTTTTTGATCGTTACAGTTTTTTTTTTTTTTTTTTAATGATAACCTACATTTTTAATTTTATATTCCAAAGCACTTCAATGCATACAAATCTAATTTTGAATGAGCAGTGTATGAGTTAGATATTAAAAGTTTAGATGAGAAGAGTAGAGTGTTACCAGTCTCAAAAGACTAAAAAAAAATATTTTCAAAAACGTTATTTTTTTTCTGAAAAAGTGACTGTCTTACGTTAAACGGACCGCTCTGTATATTTATAAATTGCAGTACTGTAGAAGTCTGCATGCAGTGCATATTATATATAAGTAGTTTAATGGTAAATGTTATTATTCCGCACATAGGAAAAACATATTATAATGTTCTCGGCTTTGGATAAACATCAGATTAGATATTGAAACGGTATGATTAATATACAATTTAATCACGAAAATATATTTCATTAATGATCGGCGTCTAGTTTATTTCTAAATTGAGAATTATTTACGACGAGGCATGTGAGGCGTCAAAATTGAAATATGTGCAATTCATTATACACGGTGCGATTAAAAATACTCCGGAGTGATTCCATCCCGCCCTGTTTAGAATCTTACCGTAAGATTTATTTGTCAGAAAGCATTTCAATACTTAAGTTTTATATTTATAGCATTCCGAGTATACACATCTAAATTTAGCGATTGATTTCAAAATCGGTGCAGAGCGAGTGTATTATTGGTTTTTATAATGCGGTGTTTTATTTTAGCTTTCTTCGGAAAACACTTTACGAGACAGTAAAATTGTTGAAAACTTTCATCGCCCATCCTTCTTGGATCCCTACCCTACTTTCGAAAGATCATTTTTCAAAACAGTGACATTTGCAGTAAACTTGTTACTAACAAAATCCTACCTACTTTGTAAGTACCGAGGTTTTCACGGAATAGGCTTTCAAGATTTCTTTCAGATTTAAAATAATTACACGAAACTGGGTTGTGACGAGATGAACAAAGCGAGATTATATAATATTCTGTTCTCACAAAGTTTTCAACGTGTTTTTTTTTTAATTGAAATTTTCATTTTCATTTTATTATTTAATTATGGTGAGACGTTGGACAATTTTTTTTAAATTTTGAACAAAACTTTTAAGGGCCTGTGTAATTAGTAATTACATTGTATTTGATCAACAAATATTTATTTCAATAATTCGATCCTAAGAATCAAAATTCCTTTCACAGGAAAATGTTTGACCACTTGTCATAGTGTAAATTATAATGAAAGTACATAATATAATATATTATTATTCATAACTTAACCAGTGATTTGAAGAACAAAAGACGATTTTCAAAGTTGACATACCATTTAACGATCGTAAATTATTGTTTTTGGTTCCTAAATAGAACAGATAAACAATAAATGTTTGGACAGCCAAAATATTTCCAAAATAAATATTTATGATTAATATACGTATCATTATTTTAACTTTACTTACCGTCTGATATCCTTCGACTAAGCAGGTTAATAGTTACATAAAATACCTTCGTGAAATTGGATATCTTATCAAGTCCTGTTTTTTTGTTTTCCTATGTATGAGAAAATTAGATAACGTAGTAGACCACATTCTACGTAGGTAGTGTCGAAAATAAAAAAGTCTGTATTAGCCGAGTTTGAAATAATATAGAATATAATAAGAATAATATATTATTATAATTGATACTCAAATTAAATATCTTCTGAATAGCATAATACTAAAGAAAATACAATATCACAATGTTATACTTTTATAAATGTATTCGTTGTTCATAGTTTGATTTGAAATTAAAATCGAATAGACAATAAAAGTATTTTATTCATAATAATTGTATTCAATTCATCAGTACTTATTAATTTATGGTATTTAGGTATTTTTTATTTCACTAACACAAAGTAATGTTGTTTAAAAGTTTGAAAGTTCAAACTTTATGCGATTTCTAAATATGAATAATCTGAGGTAATAACATTAAGAATATTATTGTATTATAGGAACAAATAAACTGACAAAACATGATGAATTATCTGTTTGTTGCACCTAATCCATTATTAAATAACAGACAACTACATTTTTACACGTGATTTGGCTACTATATATATCGGAGTAATATGTTTGTTGCACTTGTGTATAATTTTATTCCTTATAAATTATAATATATTGCCGCAAAAAGAGCCCGTTAACGGTTTTACAAAAAAATAGAGTTTCTGATTTCTGTATTGGACGTTTTCATATTTATATCAGTTTGATGAAAATTAATTTTTATTTGATACTTTCTGTTTTAGCGATACAACACATAACAATAATTATATAATAATACATTTTGTCACGTCTCATTATAATAATTATAATAATAATAATAGAATTTTGTTATAACATACTGTTTTACGCACGTCTTATAATATAATTACGTTATTATAATCTATATTATCGTTGTGTTGCACAGGAGGTTCCGGTCCAGATGGCACTGCAGCGCAAAAAGAGTCTGCCGGACGTTCAAGTGCCGCTAAACGCTCCAGCTTCGATCACCAGGGAAGAAGTGTCCGTGTTGAGTTCGGCCAGGAGAGAGGAAATGCGCAGGGTGGAAGAAGAAAACGAACGGCTCCGAGCCAACCCACTGCTCTACTTAGTCAGTCCGCACATGAAGGTACGTGCCACCACAATAATACAATAATGCACCCCACACACAAGTCATGGACATTGCTGTAGGCGAGTTCCAGATGTAAAGTTTAGCAGTACAACTGTTGGCTTAACTTAATTCCATACCTATACGCCACTTAATTATTGACGAATACATTTCGATTCGAATCGCACTCAAGCACCATTACTGTAGGACTGGGTAACGTTTAATCAATGTTCAAACGTATCTTTAATGTTTAATTCACATAAAGCCCAAATTGTTTGATTGTTCCAAAGTAAATGTGTAATCAATGTTGACTTGAAATCCTGACAATATCCCAATCGCAACCACCCGGATGTCCTCTAAGTCAATAATGTTCCGAGAGCAAAAATGTAGCGAACAATATTTTTTTAAAAATATGTTTACCTACTATAAATTAGCCGTTGACAAAATTGTAAATATTTGGATTTACTTGCACACACAGTTGTTTGACATAGTACATAAAATATATATGAATTTACACGACAATTAATGCTTTCGTAACCGTCAATATATTCAAATTATACAGTTTATTACGAATGAAATAATAATGTTTTAGATGAACCACGGGCAATTATTTATTGCAATTATAATATTAGAATAGCCCTTGAAACAAATATACTATTCAGGGTGATAAATTTAACAAAAGTCACTTATTATTTAAATAAATATTAATATTTTTGAAAATAAATTTTTATGAAAAACATATTTTTTATCACTATCATATTTAAATTATTTTTACTTTTTTAATGACAACATGAGTTGTCTTATTCCAAAGCATAATATCTCAAGTGGAGTACTTCTATGTATAAAAAAAAAATCAAATTTGAATGATTTTTTTAAGATACATAACTTCATAAGTATTTAAAGTTTAGATGATCAGAGTGGAATAGTACAGTAATATCACACAATATATCTGTCCACTACTCCGCTCATCTAAACTTTAAAAACCTTATCAACTAATATACAACTTGTCCAAAATTAAATTTTTATATATTGAAACACTCTGCTCCATAAGATTAAATTAAAAATGTATATTGTCATACAAGAGAATACAAATTTAAAAAAATATAGTAAAAATATAATTGTTTTCCAATCATGTTGTTTTGTAACCACTTAAAATATTGTAAAATAAATATTTTAAAAAATTCTACTGTCCTCTGAAATAATGAGTGTCTCAAGTTAAACGGACCACCCCTGACGAGAAAATATTCAGTTTTTCAAATGTTTTGTAAATAAAACCCAACATTTTGGAAAAAAACTCATGAATATCTGTATAGATAATCAGTGCAGGTTTTAAGCATTTATAACTATTGTTGCTTAGGAACGTCAATAACCAATGGGGTTTTGTTAATATAACAGATTATTATGTTAGAAAGGGGTGCTGAAATTTCAGTCACATTTGCATAGGTCAAAGGGTCGTGTAGGGCATTCCTGTTTGTTACCCACTTCCACCCTCATAGCTAATAATATGTCTCAAAATATCATATAACATTTCACCGATACCTACTTAAAAAATTAATAATATTCATCGCGTAGACCAAACATTACCGATTACAATTACATTAAACACGTTTGAAATTTTCAGAAACTTTTATAAAAACATTATATTATAGTCTTAAAACTACGATCGTTCAAAAATATTTAAATTACAGGCTGATAAAAAAATTATTGTTTTATTTAAAATATTTATCATTTAACTGTATAATAAAGTGTATATAATATATATGAGAAACATTTAAAGGCACTCATTTTGACTTAACTGGTAATAATAATACCACTCAGGCACTCCCTTTGACCCTAAGTCACAATAACGATGTATGTTTTTGGTAAATTTTCAATATACTTTTTTTATAGTTTGTGCATTTAGTTTTTCACAATTGCCTGGATAATTCCATAAGCTATGTGAAAAAGTAACATATTCTTCTGCTGGGTTTACACCATGTATTGGATTAGGCTACTTTAAACTTTAGATACTTTAACTTTTTACCTAGCCCTTTGGAGCAGATCTCCCATGAAAAAAGTGGTAAGTAATACATGAAATAAACTTAAGGGAAAAACTGTAACTTATTATAAACAATCACAGTTCATAAACTCAATACGAAAACAATAATTGAATCTTGCCTAGACAAAAAAAATCAAACGTATTTTACGCCTAAGTATCAAAATCAAAAATGAAGTTTCTGAAAGTGACTCCTGACGAAGGTCAATAATGGTGTTGGTGGTGGTGGAGGACTTGAGCTGCCCTCAGCTCTCCAACACGACCACGCCTATGATTCGGGACACTTTGTCACAAGAATATTTATGGTGGTACTTAGCCACCTTTAGTAATGAACCGACAAGGAAGAAAGTCGCTCTGGAGTATGGTCTTACACGCTGAGACAAACGACGCTGGGGACCTATTACTTGTAAATTTAGATTGTTCAACTTTTTCTCTTCATTACGTGGGTCGAGTAGGCATTAAAACGGTCCCTGCAGCTTTGTCTCCCACCAAAACTGCAGTTAGGGTGACCGTTTCTATGGTTTGGATATTATGTTTGATGACGTTTATAAAGTATTTTTTCGTTATATAAACGAAGTATTATTATGTTATAGGTACCACTATGATGTTTATTCTATAATGTGTTCATATTCTATTTAAATCGGTAATAATTTTTTTGGATAAATTAATCATTTTAAAATTGTGTTTCATGTTAGTTTTTAGGTTGAAATAAACATTTTTAATTTTTTAGTAATAATTATTATAAACGAATTCATGATAGTTAAAATATTTATATAATATATATACTGGCAAATTGCAATATGTCATTAGACATACATAATAAAATATATGCACAGGCCACTGGTTTATACAATATAAAAATTCAATTTTCAGTTATATTATAATATGTCTTATTATTATTTATGATACCGTAATGCGTTTTATTTCTTTCAAATATAAGTCTGGACATATAATCATAATATGTGTGCACTTAATTTGGTTACGTAGTGGTAAATAATTTTCTATTACCAAAATGGATTTGTGAAAAGTGGCCGAAATCTATAGTTGGTCCCAATAATAATTAATTAACCCAGCCATTAATTTATATTATATTATGTATGATTAACGACTAATGGAATATCATATATTTTTTTATGTTATTATTTATTTTTTGTTATAATTATAACAAGAAATCGATTGACTTCGATTAAAGAAAAAAATAATATTAAAAATATTTTAAGTGTATATTAACTGTACAAATCTATTATAACTTATAAGTACTTCAAACAAATTATATGGTGGTGTTTTATGACGAGGTATAATAATAAATTCGTTTTTGAACATATTTCAGGCATTAATGACTAGGTAATCAGCCGATACAATAATATTATATTTATACATTAAACATTATTCAATGTTTTACTGAAATATTTTGTGGATATGAGTTACATGAAAAAAATGTATTTATTAATTATTATGCGCTCTCGTTGGAGGAGCGGGGATTTATTGAAGAAATTCTAGAGTTAATGTTTATAACTCGATATATTATTATATGGTCAGCATTAGAAAAGTTTATATTTTACTGTAATGAGCATACTGCAAGCTGAGTATATAGACGTGGATCTTAATCAGTCATAAGGTAACCGTTAGTAATGTGTGATTCGAGTGTGGCCTATTCAAAGGTAATTGAATATAGCACCGTATTTTATGAATATGGTTTGAACTTTGAACCCTAGTCTTGTACGATGGACTGCTTAATCATTCCAAGTTTATTATTTTGTAAATTAAACTTTGTTTATGCTATTCAATTAATGCCATGGGATTTATTATTATAATTTTATAAGTCGTAACCCGTTGAGCATAATTTCAAACAGGAGTTAACTGTATATTATCTTATTTTGTTTTTTGATCAGGTTACGTGAAAAATTAAACTAAATTTTAAGAAGATCTAATCATATTTAAATACATTATCCAAGAATGTAACATATTATTTTGATTATTTATGTTGGTCACGTAACTAAAAAATAATAAAAAGCTTTATTAAAAAATAAAATACATGATTACGTATATAATCGGCTATTCCTGAAGCTACATGTGTAATTTTAAAGCTCAAAAAAATGTTTGGAGAAAAAAAATCCGATGAGAATGATATTTTGAAGAAAATTACATATTATCCGTTATTATTAAATATGTTTAGTATTTATTTTACAAGTGTTATGTATTAATGGTGCAAAAAAAAAAATGTTACAAAAACATTAAAAACATTGTTTGCAAAATTAAGAAAAACAGTACAATTTTGTTTTATAATAACGGATGACATTCGGTGTGGTGGCCCATAAAGTCTATATTTAAATGTATCACTATCGATAACACTGTTTTCTATACAATGCACATAATATATGACTTGTGGTTTATTTTTACGTATTATGACTATAAATTATAATTTATAATGAGTACAAAATAGGTGTAAGTACCTGCTCGTAAATACAAAACTTACAAAGTTGCAAAAAAATTAATGTATTATTTTTTGGAAACAGAAAATAGAAATTATCCATATCTAGTTTTTTTTTATATGTATGAAATATTTAAAAAAAATGCACTACACAACTCTCAGCCCCTTCATTGTTCTGTCCTAGGCAGGTTAACCTAACCTAACCCACTCGTACTATTGGGAAATCCGCCTAGTCTTTAACTATGTCCGATTAGAAAATCACATCAAGTTTCATGATATTATATTATAATAATATAAACAATAAACATCATGTCCGTAGCTCATATACAGTGAAACTTTCGTTGAACGAAATGTTCTGTTTAACAAAATACTTTTGAGGAGCAAACCAAATTTATTTAATATTCTATTTAACGAACTACTCAATAATCCGATTTTTTGTTGGCCACTAGATTTCTTAATATGAAACTTTCACTGTACCTATAAATATGTATATTGCGATAGGTACAGAAATCCATATGAAATAATTGTTATTATTATATTATACGAATACCGTCTGCCACCACAGTTTAGACTTGTTTTAATTTATAGGAGTTTGTATAGTAATATTGTGCCTTTCGACCCTCCCCTGCGCGCAGGGCCTGGACCGACTACGTATCCGGCGCATGTCGCGGGATATCATAATCATAATATAATATTATAAACGAATGATAATATTGTGATTTATCGGTTACATAAGAACCGTACGGTATACGCCTCCTACTCATAATCGTAATATTATTATTATTATTATCGTCGTCGTAGTCGTCGTCGTGCCACACTCGGATTGCGGGAAAGCCGTGTGTGAGCTGCGTGGTATACAGTCGCAGCACACGGGGTTTAGGTCGAGATCGAATTACCTGCTTACGTATCCGACCGGGGGTGGTCTCCCCAACCCACACACCCACGAGTCCGACGGGAAAATCGTGTCGTGTCCCCGAGGACTGAAATAATAGTAATAATAATAATAGTAATGATAATAATGATAATACAACGTTACGGTGCGATACAATTAAGAGCGGCGCGGGGCGGGCGCGTAAAGGTCGGAGCGGAACGGGTAAAAAGTTCACATCGCGCGATAATAAAGAAACGCATAGGCCGCGTGGCGTATTATTATTATTATTATTATCGTCATCGTTATTATTGTTATTATTATTATATTATTATGTCCCGGAGTCGACCGTCGTCATCTATGTCCTTTGCGTTAAAATTATTACGACTATTATTATTATTATTATTATACGGTTGGCCGATTTTATTTGTTTACATTACGCGCGACGCGATAACGCGTCTTATCATTCACGGTCGTGTTTGTACCATAGAGCAGTACTACTACCCTATGGTTTGTACGCTGCGTTGTTTACATTTTATCCTATTCCGATAAGACAATATTACTATCAATATTATAATATTCGTTCGGAGTGTGCGTCATAAAATTATTATGATATATCACTCGGATCGTCGCACGCGGTCGGTGCACATCTCCGACGGCGTCGGTGGTTGAGGACAGTCCTCGGGTGTCAGCGAGATTATAATATTATATAGGCACGGCTGCAGCTCGGGTAGATCCGTTTGGCGTAAGGAGCACTGGGTAGTTATATTTTCAGAAAACATTAAAGATTTTTGAAAATAATTCTGTCACCTACATAATAATTTTTAGTTGTTACAGAACAACGATTCTTATTTATGCTATTTTTTATCTTCATAATTTTATAAGTTTTTTTACTCTTGACAACATATTATAAACATATAATATCTTTTGATTTCATACTCGGTAGCAGAATATTATTTGGAGTATTTCGATATTATATAAAAAATTAAATTTTGGACAAGTATAGTTTATATTAGTTAATATAGGTATACAAAGCATAGAGCTTCTTGAACTAGATTCTCGTCTAAAATTCCTATTATTTGTATGTGGCTATCAAAAGACTCCACAAAATATTCGCTTTGAAAGAAAGAGTTGTAAAAAATATACATTGCAGTTATATAAAATGATAAAAGAAAATAATAATTATCATAACGATAAAAAATATTAACCACTTGAGATTATGTTAAAAAAATATATCATCAAAAAACGTTTTTGCATGGGTTTTTTTTTTTTGAAATAATGAATTTCTTACGTCAAAATGTCAAATATATCACCTGGTACATTACATCTACCAGTCTCAAAGTCCCAACCTCGGGTCGGTAGCATTGTTATTTGTACTTACGTCAGCAAGTTTACTATAATCAATGTTATATAATAATTAACTAAAAATATAATATTATTACCGCATCTATAAGAGACCTTCGTCTCGCAGCAGTCTCGCCGCCCGTCGGTCGATATAATCGTCAAGCTCAAGTCCGTGTTATGTAGGTACTCAAAAGTGTAGTGGCCCCAGGGGTCGACACACGGTCATCCACTCACAGGTGAATCAAAATGAAAAGATTTTTATGTTTTTCTAGGACGGATACTTACGGGTAGTTTTTTTTAAGGGGCAGTTTTTTTCAGTTTTCTTCAATGGTTCTACGTGCGTATCGGCGATTTAGTATCGACTGCTCGACATCACTATGACAACACTCACTAAACCTTAATATTAATTTGCTTATGATTCAAGGGGAGCCCCAAGTATAAAAATTCTCATATTAGATTCAAATAACAAAAGTAAAAGTAATGATAATAATAAGAGTATCTACATAAGTTGTGGAATAGCTTAACGAAAAAGGAAATAATTAAATTTAAAAAAAAATAGGGACCGAATCGGTGATAGACATAATATGAGGCGCGTGACAGGCTTATTTTTTATAAAGTTTCTCTTAAATATTGGGAAAATATAATATGGAAGGACATACACGAACGGTGTAAATATTACAAAACTTTAGAGTTAATGAGAGATAAAATAACAGACAATGTTAGAATAGATGACTAATAAACGTGATTTGCGATCGGAGCGTAGATGTAGATAAAATTTGGAAAAATAAAACTATCAAATGTAAAAAAATACGTTCGTCTATCTCTCTAGAGATACAAGTATAAGTATATTATATAATGTTATAGATTATTATTTAATTATATTTTGTCGTTTTTATCAACATAAAATATATATTAAACATTTATTTTATCAGTGTGTGGAATCCGTGTTGTTGCTAATAGTCACAGATAGATTTAAGGACCCATAATAATTCGTGTAGGCTCGAAAATGTAGGTCTGAACAAAGACACTTTATGAACATTAAAATCATATAACATTATAAATGGTATTTTTTAAGAGGTCGGAGTGAACATTTTGAATATTTTTTAGTTACGTCATTGAGTGCCTTATTCGTATTTTAGGGTGCAGAAATATGGCATAGGACTTTTTTTAAATTAAAATAATACACAAAAATGAATTTAGAAAATATTTACATCTAAAAACTTTCAGTCTATGAATGTATATAAGGTACGAAGAAGTCTCCTCTCTTTATTTTTAGATTGTAATAATAAATATTTTATAGTCAAAGCTGACATAGTTTCACTGTGAAATGTGTTTTTTATTTTATATTTTTGTGTGGTGTGTCATCAGTTTTGCCGTTTTAGAGGAACAAATCTTCATGATCATTAATCTCCGAGATTGAGGATGTTTTCTGGTAGACAATATAATAAGATCTATTTGGTATTTTGGAGGTCAAAAATAAAAATAATTCCAGTACTATTCATAATAATTGATAAGTAGGTACTAACCAAACACGGCGATGAAATGTTAATATTTACGACCATTTTCAATAAAATTAATTGTAATTTTTTTTTTAATTAAAAGAAAGAAATACAAAGTTTAGATTTTATTCAAATATTTATATTAGTGTTTTCGTGACATCAAACAATTTTCAACATAAATTGAAACGATTTTTATTTTTCGATTTATGTTCATCAACTGTTTGTTCTTCGGTCAAAAATCTCGGAAATGTAATACGAAATTCCTCAGAAAATGTTCATGGAGTAGTTGATAAATGTTATTTTTTTTAAGCGTTTAAAATTAAAATGTTGACAAACATCGTCAATATGACGGAATATTTGTAATGATAATTGAGGGTCTATGATATATTCTTAATTTCGTTCCCTATGTTATATACCCTCATTCTGATGTTTTTATGTGCCGTTGAAAGTTTTTGAATTGGAGTTTTAAATTTTTAATTCAGTCTTGTAGAAAGGGTTATTGTGGATTTGCCCTTTTAACACGAACTCTGGGGCTTACTTGTATAATAACTTTTTTTGGAAGGTTTGGTTTTTTTTTTTAATTTTTGTAGAAAATGCTGACGACCAAACTTGACAGGCTATCAACAGGGTGGACTGTTGAATCAAAAGAAATAGATTGCTGGTTCACCAGCATCCTCTCTACAATAAATCGTTGTATTTATTATTGAACTCAAATTTAACAAATATATTACCTACTAAATGACGAGATACACTCGAAACGTATACATTATTATACACCAGAAATGAGGTTCAAGGTTTATTTGTATTCCTATAACAAAAACTAAAAGCACGAAAAGGTCCATTCGGTCGAACAGCTGTTAACAATGAACAACGATTATACTAAGTTAGGAGTGTCCTCCTCCTGAGTTAGGTGACTGTGTTGGTATAAGGTAAGGTGACCAAACATACACAAATAAAAAACAGGACTAAAATAATTTCCATATTTTTTTAAACTAATATTTCCTATAGTTTTTCTTTTTTAACTTCTAATAATAATACATATTAATACATATCTGTTTTACATGGATCTTTATACAGAGTATTCATAAGGCTTAGAAACCGCGGTCATTAGACTATTTAGGACCGATAAACGATAGTATGATATGATGAGGCGATTATATGTTTTATCTAGTAAATTTTCATTCTGTCATCTGTTAAAGCTAAATGTAGGTATAAAAATGTGTAAATAGTAATTAACTGTTTCCAATTTTTTTGAACACCTTGCATGATATATATATAATATAATCGATTTTTATGGTTATTATTTTTTATGAATATATTATGAATTATTATTATGAATTTCTATATTATGAATATATATATATTTATATTATATGCCTACATAATGTTGAAAATTAATAAGCAACAATTGGAATCAACATAAAAAACAAAACAATAAGTTTCAGGACAACAGCACGCAAAGGTAAAATAATGGACAATCCTCTATAAGACAAGACGTTTGGTTTAATAATAATAAAAATGAATCTGCAGAATTTCCAATAAATGGTTGTTTTATTATTTAAAAAAACAATATGATTGGGGATGAAGATATTCATTTTTGAAAAAGTGTTCCTTCTGATCCGATCATCCCTAACGCTAAATTTATTATATGAATAATTTATATTACTCACTATGGTAGTATGGTTAGTTAAAAATAACAATGGTTAAAAATAACTAATTCAAAATCACAATAAAAAAACTGTACGATATCAAATTAAAAATATTTCGACCACTTGAGTTTAACCATGATGAACAAAGTAGATTTGAATAATAATAATAATATATTATCGTGACCTGGTGTGCGTGATGATTGTCCTCAGTCATCAAACGTGTTAAGAGTGCCAGCACCACCCGGTGTCACTAGTTCCCGGATGGGTGACCACCTCTTAGTGACGAATCTTTGCGACACATACACGTGTTCAAACCAACTATACCCTCAGCACAGTAACTACACATCTTAAAAATAACATTCACTCAATGGTATATGCTGCCACAGTAACTAATATGTATAAAAAAAAATATACATTATTATCGCACATATTATCACCATTTTCTAATTTATTGTAATTTTAACGTTAGGAAAATTAAAATCCCCATTACGTGGCATTTCCGTCACTCCATTACTGTAGGTACAGACAGTGCGACAGAGGTTCTCAAAATGTCACTATTTTGGACATAATCATGGGAGTGGGGTTTGAATTCATAATATTGTCTTTATTATAAATAATATGTGCGTAAGCAGATGTTAACGTTCATTTTTGAAATATGTTCCAATGACAATCTGACAGATTTTTGATATGGATTGTATATGCTTTTACAGACTTAAATGTGGCCCATTCGTTTTTTTCTAATAAGCAATCTTTCAGATTTATACCGTAGATTTATTTACTTTACCACAATTTACGTATTTATTGGATCATTATGTATATAAGTATATGGCCGTATTATAGGTATACCTTATTCGTATTGTACATATTAATACATGCTAATATAATATGACATTATATGTATAAACGAAATATTAGTGAGTATACTATAATAGAGGTTGGATTCATATCTTCTTTAATAATATGTGCATTAGCATGACTCATATATGTATTATTATGCTCAGCTTTCAAGTTTACTCGCTTTGACTTACACTGGTCCACAAATGGTGATCCCAGAACGTAACACATAATATAAACATTATTTTTGATGTTCATCCGCCATGTTCACGAAGGTGGAGGGGGTACTGGGTACGCGGTACTTGATACATATTATAAATTATACCATAATTTATAATCTCACGTAGTTTATACATAATATTCTTAACCAAATGTATACTAATGACTATGAAAACCTTAATTATACTCGTTTATATATCTATAATGCCTTGTATATGTTTTCCAACAAACAGTAATGATGAGACGTTACTTCAAGCAATAATAAAAATCCCGGATTTGAATAATAAAGTTTTATTTTATACTTGGAGTGGAGCGAGCAAACTATTGTTTTTTATTTGGCCTGTTAACGGTTTTTTTGTTGCTAGTTGAATGAAAGTTTCATGTATGTGGCCCTTCTGCAATATAAATTGAAAACAAAATGGTAGAGACGAACAAGGTAGATTTTTGGCATTTATGAGTAAAACGTAATGTTATTAAAAAATGGTAGGTATCAAAACTCAGTAAAATTTGAATACAAATAACTCTATATCTCTACACTCTACAGGTATCTATCTCTAACTATCTCTAACCTATATGTCTATAGCCAACCTTGATTTGAATTATAATATTAATATTATAATTGTAATTCTAAAACATATTTATGTACTTTGTTATAAATCTAGTCTTAATTTAAATAGTTTATAATGTTGTGCGCATGCGATTGTTATGAATCATCAATATATTTTCTCGTGTAATGTCGTAATAAACTATATGATTATGATTATATTAAAGGACTCATGTTTTTTTCTTGTACATTAATTATTTACCCTAATAAATATATTAACAATTAAGACTATGGAATATTATTGCAATATTATTATTATTATAATACAACATCAGTTTATAATTTGATAGTATATGTTCATCTCATAATAAATTATGCATACATGTATAATAGTTACTAGGACTATGGACTTATACTTCGGTCCTTCTTAATTTATATGGTATAATAGTGCATTTAGTCTAATGCGTATAATGTGGATATAACAATTCTAGTTTTACACTTAAATATTAGATTGGATAATTTATTATAGCAGGGAATCTAAAAAGGTGACTAACTATTGAAAAATAACAACATTTTAAACATAAAATCAATATTATAATTTTATATTTTACTTTTTTTTTGACACAAATGCGGGGTGAATAATCTCAAAAAAAACTGGAAGTCATAATTTAAAAAATATAGTTAATCTTGAATGGCTAAACTTGATAAGTATTATACATTCAACTCGTGAAAGAGTAATCATCAGGTTTCAGAACTTTGTGCACTCGTTTAAAAAACAGTGAAATATGCATTAAAAAACTCAAAACGAATTATAACAAGAATTAAAATAATGAAATTTTGGTGTGATAAAGGGCTGAGATGCGTTAATTTTGCACGAGTTATGAAAAATTATGTTTTTTTTTTCATTCGTAAAATATTTATTACGTATTTATTTTAATGTTGAATTTAAATTCAAGTTAGACAACGCAAAATGAATTCCTTAATTTGTGTGTCATTGCAGCCTGCAGTGTACAGAAAAAAAACGACAAATGAAATATATTTTGCTACTAAAAAATTACCGTACAACAGTATTATTAATTTATTATGCCCGTTTATGCGTTAACAGTTTTCGGAATTTAAATAGATATTCGATACTGACTTTTCTAATGGTGTACTTATAAAGTTCCAAGCCCCGAGGCCTGGACTAATGACTCATCGTGCTACATTATTATTCTCCAAGAATCCGGAGGGAACAAATTCAGATACAGGTACACGCCATTCAAATAATCCCGGGATTAGTATTCGGAAATAAGTTTTTGGCGTACAGGAACCAATTCGGAAATACCTGTTTTTAATGCGGAATTCTGCGAACCACGACACGTCGAAATTACAACTCAGTGCTCAACGTGGTTCATAAACTCGTACCTAGGTACACCTATACAATAAAGCTTTAAAGTTTAAAGATCATCCGTCCGCCGAAAAATAACTAATTAGTCTGGTGAAGAAAAAAAAATGTAGAAAACCACAAGAGAAGTATTATAATATAATGTGAGCTTAGACTTCGGACTATTCGTTCAAGAAAGAATTCCTACGAACTCCCATGCTGCAGGTAGTAACGCGTACCTACATTATTATTACGATGTTATTTAGTGACGATTGAATGAGTATTATTCTGACGTCAAGCATAGTAAGTTATGGCTATCATGGTTATTAGTTACAATTTACAATATTCCAATATGATGAAAATATTTCATCAGTAATCGTTTGAAACGTATTAATTTTGAATATAAATTAAAATTTTATAAAATATGTACAAAGAATACTAAATACAATTATATGCTCAATACTTTTATAAGTAATTTATCATTTAATTTTAGGAACTTTATACTTTTCAGTTAAATTAAAATATAATTATTTTTGTATTAATATAGCACGGAATCCATGCTGAAATAAATAGCTAATGTAAATCGTTCCAATGCTATATAACTTAACTATTATTATTTAACCTGGTTGGTATCTTACACTTTTAAGTAGGTACCATTTAAGTAGCACTCCCATTATTCGTATTTCACAGTGTTATTAATTATTATTATTATAATGGATTCAAATATTAAACCATTGAAATACAATGACCACGTATTTTGTTTTGCACGGATAACAGTTAATTACCTTTGTATAAATATTTCTAATGAAAATTTAAAAATCCTATTATTTAGATACGTCATTATGTAATTTAATTGTTGATAAAAGCCAACTATAGTCAATGGTTTAAATGTTTGATATCCCTGGTCATTACCGAGGATTCAAGCGAATTCCCGGGTAGCTACCTTGTAAAGTTTTTTTCCGTATTTCTATTTTGGAAACGAAATTTTTTACTAAAAAAACGGAGTGAATACGCCAATCTATGAAAATATATATAATAAATATACACGACCATGCTATTTAATATAGTATGAAAAAATCAAAAGTATTGGGAATTGATGCTAATTATTGGCTGCAGGATATTTAGAACTATTAATGTGAAACTTAGTGGTTAGTAAATAGAAGTTAACTATCGTGAATTCGCTGATATCACTTGTCATTACCAAGTATTCAGAGAAATTCTTTGCAAGATACGTTCTCAACATATACTTAACATTTTAATATAACATTTTGATTTTTCCGCCTGTGGATTCTTTGTAGTATTTATTTTTTCATGAATGCGTAATTTGTGATTTTGTCCAAATTGTGAGCAAAATAGACCACCATTCTCAGAAAAAAAGAACCAAAAAAAAAAATACCGAAGAGCCAAATACGTCATCGAGGCAAACACATTTACGTACCTATATACACGCAATCATACCATTTAGTATAGTATATTATGGTGAGTATAAAAAAAAAAAATCAAAAGTTTTGGGACTTGACGCGAAGGATCGTCACTTGGCGCTGGCCCAAACAATATTTGATAATGTTATTTTTATTTTTTTCGTCGCAGACGATTTTCCTTTTGCCTCGTCTGGCGCCGCCGCCGCGTGGACATAATACATATAATATACATTTTATATCACGACGAACGAATCCCATTTAATTGGATTACACTGTATACACCGTCATTGTCCGTTATGTTTTATTATTATTATTATGGATGTCGAGAGGAAATTTACAATCAGTAAAAATTAACTGCGACCGCCGACGCCGCCGCCGTAGGGTCGCCACAAAGAACCAGCCCTATTATAATATATGAGTATATATGTATACGAACTACGCGGTATAGGTATAATGTATATGTATATACACCGAGTGTGGGTGCCGTTAAAATTCCACCATAGATTTAATCATCGTAACCGCGATGTGCAAACATTATAACATTATTAATATCATCAAGCAGTATCGCAATATCGGATATTATCCGCACTTTATTGGCGATATTAAAATAGTGTATATATATAATATATATATATATATATAGGTATACCCGGGGATATCATTTTTAAAACTTTTAACTTTTAGTCAGTTAATTTTCGAATTAATTTAATGATTTAACTATAGTTTATGTAACGATCCCATAACTTAGCAGTTTCCGGTTGATTAAAAAATAATTGGTACTTTAAGTTAATATCCAATATATTATATAACAGACATAATATATTTATATATATATCAGTTGTAACCGTGAATAAGATTAAAACTTAATTTAATTTAGTATTTTATTTATATTACAAAACTCTTATGAATTCATTATACTAGGTTATATTACACATTTCATCAAATTCACAAACTATAAAACCTGTCCATAATCTAAAAAGAAAATATTGCAGAGGTCTAGTGAACTAAATGAATGTAATATAATAATAAAATTCAATCAGAGAAAAAAAACGAAACACGTCGGGTTCTATCACTTGATATTATAGTCTTCTCATATTATATTACTTTTTTATTGTACGTGTGATCAAATTAGGTACCTTTTCTTATTCGTTTAATATTTTGAAGCGCGTATGGTTAATATTATTTTATTAAATAATAAAAATATTTTTATTCTTTTTTGCCAAGATACCATTATATTGTTATAATTTAATTTATAATATAGTTTATCCTCTGTACAATGGATTTAATCAAAAATAAATCAATAAATGTTTTATTTAAATGTGTAATTAGCTAACCACTACAGTTTGTGTTGAGTATCAGGATGAATGTTTAGTTTAGCAAAACGGTTAATAATTATTTCAAACAAATTAAAGAATAACAATGGAGACAGTCTGTAAACCAATTATATTTCTTATTTTATGATATACTTAATTTTTTTTTTTTTTTATTATAATTTATTATAATTTTAACATTAAAATAGTAGGACCTACCTATCACCTTTAAGCATGCTTGTAGTGCTGATAGGGAGTTACATTGGTATACTATACATAATATCATTATTTACAATATTAAATAAGAGAACAAATAATAATAATACCAATATATCATTCGTAAGAAGTAATAATAAATAAAAATACTAATATTGCTAATTGTTATTAGTAATTCGTTTTACAATCATAGTAAAACGGTAGATTGAGTTAATGTTTGCCAAAAACAAATTGCATATTATATCAAGTATTTGAATATTATATTATACAATATTTACTGCCTAGCTAATATTAACTTAAAAGTCAACTGTAAGAACTTTTACTGCTCGCTGCTCATTTAGTTCTAAGTTGACTAAATTTAAAAACTCCATATTAACTTTTAGACACTTAGAGTTAAACGCATAATATTATTTCTAAAGTACTAATCCCCAGAATTTGAGTCAACATCGAATTTACATCACCGACTTGAGTTATTATTTTTACTTTTTTCACTTACTCAACCACCTCTGAACATCAGCATGCCATGAGTCTGGCACGTAGCGCGCGTTATCGAAAGTAATTTACTTACGAGTATTATACAACATAACACTATAATACTTACCAAACAGTAATAATAATGTAGCACAACACACATTTTATATTATACTGCGCATTTAATATTGTAATAATATATAATATGTAATACGTGAGACGGCCGTCATCTCGCAGCGTATATTGTATAGTGGTCGACCGGAGTAAAGTTTGTACACAAATCCGAGTGGAAAGTTTGCTGTGCGATCCCACCGCCCGTTCGCCATTTGTCAAACTCTCCGTGGATGTTCGGGTGGAGGGTACGAGGATAGGGGAAAGAAAACGCGATAAATCCTCGTGGGGGATTTTGACACTGATTGCCACCAAGTTTAATGGAATATTTACTGTTCCATATTACACGTTGAGCCGACAAAACGGACACACACACACACACACACACCCGCCCACACCAATATAATATATGAGTGAGTGAGTGAGTATATGAAGAAGTGTTATTATGTATGTACAATAGTGAACTGAGGACCATCGCCAGTGGTGGATCTAAGATTTTCTTTGTGGTTGGGGGAAGGGAAGCAATATGTAAAAAAAAAAACACTTTTATTGTTGGTGACTACTGATTAGTATAGAGAAATTTTATATTATTAATGATGCCATGTCATGTCGGTTTAATTGGCTGTATAAAATAATATTTTACATGCTTTCGGTTGACTTATATGTACAAAGTATAAAGTAGTTATTTATTACGTAGGTGTCAAAACGAGTATGGTTCAGAAACCTAATTAATAAACCTTTAAATTCGTTTAAAAATACATTTTTAAATGTTGTTACTTATATCATATAAGTTTAACGTTAAAATTATATGCTAGCCATTGGGAGGAGCCGTTATCCTCCCTTAAATCCACCAGTGACCTTCACGTATAGTTTATATTTATATTTTTTTCTGCTCATATATTATGTAGTGGTAGTATTCTTACGGACGATAGGTACGCGTGTAATTTGTAACTGGCAAATAGTGGAGTTTAAATCACGTAAAATGGTCTTATATTGTTTTAGTGGATGCTTAAAGTTTACGAAAATTTCCGTTGGTACGTGTCATCTTCTATTTCTTGTCATTACCTTAGAGATGTTTAAACGCATCTGCATTCAAACTTCTCATTCAATATTACCTATAATAGTTATATTATCTGAACTTAAACTCATATTCCACAACCAAAGAGGTAAATGTGGGAAATGTCGTAATCTACCTAAAAAATGAAAAATGTAGAAAAATTGTGTACCTTTTTCTTTTTTTTTAAGTTTTTAACCGACGACACCGTGGGATCTGCTTTCGCATTCTTCCGCGGCGCCGCCATCGTTTATTGTAAAACAATACATTGCGGCCGATGGCCAAAATGAGGGTAGTCGGGACAATTCTCCGACTTACCCGGTCATTACATATTTAACATTTTAAACAATTCAATAAACATTTTTGTTGAATTTTCGTGTTCTTTATCATGACTTTATTCCGTTTGTACTCTTATCGGGCCGACCGGAGTTCGCCGTCCTTAAAAAGAAATTGTGTACCTAACCTAACCTGTATGGAACCACGTATCAATTAGAAAAAATAGATTAACTTTTTTAAACTGAGTTAAGTTTATAATATTGTATCCAAATTTTACTTCAAGCATATTATTAATCTCCAATATTCACTTAACTTAACTGGTCTTCAGCTTATTATTTTCATTAACTTGTCCACCTATTTCTTATATAAGTAATAATGTATAAAAGTATTTATGTGGTAATAGTATGAAAATATGAAATAGTTTATATTAATAATAATTAAGTAATTTATATTATTTTATTGAATCATTTGTAATAAAATATAATTTATAAATACATTTATTAAATCATGAACTATTTAGTTATTGCAAGTTTAATTATGTAATGTTAAAATATAAAAGTACTTACGGAGAAGTCACCAGGAAAAATTAATGCTGTTTTGAAAATATATTATAAAAATAATAAGAGTAAATGTAATATTTTTTATTTTACTTCAATTGAATACAACAATAAGATTAAAAAAGAAAAAGAGTTAAAAATGGAAACTTTAATAAAATTTACTAGTTATTAGTGATTATATTTCTTATCGTCTTTAATCATCAATCTTGGAAATGTATATTATTGACCGTTGAGACTTGAAAATATTTAATAAGCTTATATGTTGGGCATTTGCATGAATTACGTGATTTTCAAATGATTATCTTTGACTGTAACATAATACATAAACATAGAGTATCAAGATTAATGTTTGTTAGATTTAGGTATTTTTGGAAATACTATTTTTATATAAACTGATAGGACTGGAGATCCCCAGAGAGCCTCAGTCAATAGTCATTTGTTTGGATATGTTTAAAGCTGGTTAATATTTTCAGAAATAAAACAATACTCAAACGAGAATTTCCTATTAAACAAACAAGAAATACGAGGATCCAAAATACCATTACGGTATAATTTTCATATAATTTATACCATAGTTGCAGCTGTAGTTGTTTAAGATCACAATTTTCTTTTCTTGAAAACTCGTCCGAGCAAACGGACTTCACCGTTTGCAATTCTGTAGTAAATAACAATTTTAAACATATAATATTATATTAAATGTAAAATCTGCCTCAACCGGAATCTGGACTTTGGCTTACACTCTACTCTCTACGGTGCAGTATTTTATTGTTATAATAATAATAATATACTGACAACATGCGATGTAATAATATTAAATAATGAAGTGCAGTGCCTCCGGTTTGTGGATATTTCGATAAACCGCACCAAACTGCAGCTGCTAATCGACAAGACTACCGAACCCAACAGGCATTGCATACACGGATTGTCTATAAAGTTAGGTGACTACATCCTCACCCACACGATTCACCCACCCAACTACCCACATCCTCCGCCTGCATTATACTGCATATAATATTACATCGCCGCTGCAGAGTTGTATCTACGATGATAATATTTTATTTTAATGCGCCGATCACACGCTATATTATTTTATTATTCGTTGTTGTTATGTATATTGTAGACAACAGTAGGAAGAGCAGACGAGGCCACCGAATCATTAAAATCGGTACCTTAATGTATCTTTAATCTTTTGATCGCACGAGTGATACCTCCTTCATCCATCACCTATCACCAATTAACCCTCACCACCAACCCATGCACACATCCCTTCAACTAATCACCTTTGCGTGTCACCGACGTAGGTACGCATCGATGGTCTACAAAACGTTTCTAGACACACTATCGCGTATTATCGTTATTATTTATTATTATTATTTTTATTCTGCAGACCACCATCCATAGAAAAAGAGATCATCACTTCGAATGCAATTATAATCGTCGTATCTAGGCATCGATCACAATTATTATAATACGCATAATAATTAATAATATATTAATATAATATAATGTTGAACCGTCCGTGCACTACATTTCTGGAGTGTATAAAAAGGGGGGAGGCTAAAGGGCTTTAGCCTCCCCCCTTTGGAAATATGATATAATATTATGTATTTATTTCTTTGTACAATATACATTATATTATCATACATCTTGAATTCCCTAAATTAAAATTATTATAAATAAAATTGTTACTATTATTGGTATCATATATCTTATCTATAATCAGCTAGCTGTTATGAACTAAAATATTATAATATTGTATTTAGCGTGAAAAAAATTTAGCCGGTCTTGTAACAGTTTATATTATGAGGTATTTCGTCGCAGCCTTCACAATTCGACCAGGGAGTTGTTGGTTTTACAGCGGTGTTAAGTGATTTCGTTTTGACGCGTACTTCCGTATTTTTTTGTTTTTGAAAACGCTCTCGTATCTTGAGGTCCGGTCGAGAGGGTCGACAGGCAGAGCGCTCCAACGTATAATATGTCGTAAATATCTATTTTGTACGACGTTTATTGTATTGGAAATCGAACGTTACCGTTTGTAATTTAAAAATATAGTTTTTTTACGAATTTTCTTGCAGCGATTTTCGAAAAAAAATCCCGTAAAACGTTAGAGTGTTTCAAATAAATGTTGATCATTTTTTTTGCAGCCAACCCCGAATTCCTAAGAATTTTCACTACCATCCTGTGCCTAAAGGGTTTTCGAATATTTTTATCCTATCACCTTTTTAATTAAATATATAAAAAAATCTGAGTTTGTCGTTAACTAATGTAATTTATGACCCTCGATCATATAGAAAATAGAATTAACAATAAACAAAATGCTTTTCAATACATAACTTTAAGGCTTAAGCTGCTATAGCTCTGAAATTAACTTTCATACAATTAGGACCTAAGTGAGCACTTAGGGTATCAAGAACTTCCACCAGTCCAAGTAATCTTCAATCTGATTTTGATAATATCGTGATGGAGACTGTGAATCACGTAATTAATTATTTCCATAAACTTTGCGTAGGTACGACGAAACGTATAATCACGTAAAAAGAATTCATCCGTGTTTGTTTAAAAACATGAAAAACTTTTAAAGACTTATTGTTATGCTTTCGTTTTTCTAATTTTATCATGCAATCTTAAATGGTTTTAAAATAATCATTGTTATAATTAACATTATAATATAATATTACAAATAGTCAGGCGCGTGACGCTGCGAAGTAGCTAGTATATCACTGAAAAGTCTTTTTCGGTAATAGAAATATTTTTGTTTATTTTTTGCCAGAAAAAAATTATCATTATTTTTTAAATATTTGATTCAAAAACAAATAATAAAAAGAAAAACTTTTATCTGAAAACATTTGGGTTTTCGTAGAATTTAAATAAAATGTTCAAAATGTTTTCCAAGTGCAATTTGGATTGCACTGCACGATTCGTCGTGTTTTCCAGCATAGGTACCTACGTATACGTATTGTTGTAAATTCATAATATTATACCTATCTAGAGTACCTACAGTGTAAGAGACACAGCTGGTGGTTGGTTTGTAAAATTCCCGAGGGGTTGCAGCCATGTATAATGAAATATTAATAGACTGGGTATCACCTACATTTTATTATAGTTGGATTTAAGGAAGCTTAGACGAGTTATCATGGTATTAAAATGGGAGCATGGTAATTTGTAACCGGTAGTAGTACTATTGATAATTTCACCACTGAAACTGTTTGCGAACATTCCATCTGATCATCAGAACCTCTCTCGCATCTTTTATTATCCTAGCTATTATATATTTATTACATTTCACCTCATTACACATTTTTCAATAATAATTAATATTTTTACATTATTTATACGGTAATCCTCATAATAAAAATATTGTAATAATTATTGTATACTATAATTTAAATATTATGTAATACAACCTACTCCTACTGTATCATATAATAACGTATGTGCGTAGATCTAAACATTTTAAATTGTATGGGGTGGAGGAACTACATTTTTTTTTGATAAAATAAAATAATAATTTTAGAACATAATAATGGGTTAAAGATAACATTTTAGATATATGTTGGTAACAATACCTATTAACATTTTCATTCATATATTTTTTTTAATTTATGGATTTTAAGACGTACCCAATGTATGAATGATTTATTTTATATATAAATACACAATAATAATATGATATATTATAATGATACCCAAATAGATGTATTTAATATTAACATTATTGAGTCTTTTCATAATATTATATTATTAGATTTTATCAGTAATGTATGTTTTACTATATTCATTACTTTGTATTATTATTTTGAACATTTTATTCAATTTTACTGTTTTTTAAATCTGCCTTCTTATTATTAAATGTATGTATGCAACACATATAGGGCTTTTAGCCTGTTTAAATTACAAATAAATAACTTTCCAGAGGCCTTTCAAGTAGTTCCCCCCTCTTTGATCCACAGCTGTTTACGTATACAATTTACGGTTGATCCATTTCCAAAAAAAGATTCTCGACGTCTATAAATTATAATAGGTATCGTGGGTGTAAGAGAATGTAAATAAAAATGTCAGTAATGTCAAGGATAGTCGTGGTTGTGCGGGGGAATTAGTATTGTTATTTCGAGATAATGAATATTCTTGGACATTGACGTTTGACACAATTCGGAGCTCGTCAGTGCGTATGCTACTGTTGCACTATTGTAACACTTAAATATTTAATCGCATCGTTTGTAGAACAAAGCTCGAGTACAGGGCTGCTATAACGACCTGACAAGGTCGTCTAGACACGAATAATATCATAATAATATTGCAATGAAACCGCTGAAAACGTTTATAACGGCCGATCCCCGCCGATAATAATAACTAACGATCTCCCGAAAAACCACAACAACTAGGTATCTTAATATAATATAGGTACAAATATTATACACTACCCATATCTGGATGAAGCAGAGAAAAAGTAAAATTCTTATATTTGTTTTGTACACAATCACATAACTGGACGAAAATAAAAAGTTTTATGTATATGTTATATTAAAACAAAGGTAGATGTGTAAATTTGTTTTTTCCTTGCAATTCATATTTATCTTCATTAAATTTTTTATATTGCATACCCATAATTTGTTATTAATTTCAAAAAGTGTAAAAGACAATTAAAAATGCTATGAACGTTTTCTTAATAGTGTGATTTACTGTGTCGCTTTTAGTTATTGGAACTTAATAACACCTAGCAATGCTAATATTATAGTCAATACAGTGATCATAATTTTTGTTGGATTTAAATTCATTTTAACCTCCACAGTGGAAATGTGTGTTATATCATAGTTCATAACTAGAATCGACGGACGCATGTATTTTAATATTATTTTACAAAAAGTGTTATAAATAAGGAATTTTAAGCGCATAGTATTATGTGAACGCATATTTCGTTACTTTTTAGAGCTCTGCCTCTGCCGTACTGAGGGTATTCTTATAATAATTCGTCGTCAGATCATAATAAATTGGTTTACCCGTACGCTGTGTCGATAGTCAATCATATTATTATTATTATTATTATTACCGTGGCTACAATGATTTCGGCTGCATTATTATTCATTCACGGGCACCTTCACTGAAGGTACGATTATTATAATAACGACGCCTGTCTTACACCTCTTATAGTAATGCTAGAGTCACGTCATTTTTTATCGAGACAAAAATTCGGTGAGCGCTTAAGTGGTCTCCCTCACTCCACCCACATGACTAATGGCCTCTTGCGTCTGCGATGGCGCGTGATTTTATTATTACTATTATTGTATTTAATATTTTAATAATATCGGTTGGATAAAGGCCACCCCGACGGTGACTTGGTGCGCAGCATTCCGTAAAAAATTATTTTTTCTGCATTAATTCTCCTGTATACGTGCTTAAATAATTTAATGTCTACCCAAAAGCAGCTTCTTTCCCTCTTTCTCTCCTTCTCTCTCTCTCCCTCTCTCTCTGCCTCTCTCTAACTCTCACACACTCTCGCATAATACGAGTGACGTCAAGCACACAGCTGGTGGACAATGGAGGACGTTTGGAGGGGATTGGAGCCGTGAAGGGAGAAAGTGTGGTGAAGGGAGTGCTGGTCGAGGGCACGGAACGGGATTTTTGGTGGAAAGCAAAAAAATTACGTCGTTAAAATAATGGGCTGTAGTGCCGTCGAGTATAACCGAGTTCAAGACGTGTAATCAAGTCACAGTCGCCATACCGCACTATCATATTATTATTATTTTTATCATCACTATTATTATTTTGTGTGTACACAAAATTTCCATGTAACGCAGACCCGGATGTACCTGTACGCATAAAATAAAAATGAAAACACTGTGTACAGGGTGATTTATAGACTATGCCGGGAAGCTATATACACTAACTTACTGATACTCTATATTTGTTCAGAAATTGTTGTTATAACGTTGGAACGTGGGGTGAACAAAAATTTCTTTAATCAACACGAATCGTGGTGACTTGTATACTTTAGCCAATCACTAATTTTAAATATTGTCCTTTATATTTGATATAAACCACATTTTAATGAAAAAAAAAAACATACTTGAATTAAAATATTATATAAACGTGACTAAATATCTTAAAAAATAAAAATAATATTTGAACACAATATTTTTAAAAGAAGACTTGACCATCGTGACTCGTGACACCAAATCAGTTCAAATAACAATATGTTTTTATATTCTGTTGAACCTATACAAAATAAACAGAGCAATTCGATTTTCGTATTTCAAGGATAAAATGCATGTGTGGTGCTACCGTTTAGGGATTAAATTCCCGGATAAAGGGTAGCTTAGATCACTCCTTTAAAAGTCCTCTGCCTGCCTGTGACGATCCTGTTAAATTTGGTTCGGCGTTTTCAAAGATTAACCTGAAAATATAGAAAAAAAAGACTTCAATTTTATTTATTTGTAGGTATAGATTTATGAATTATTGTGAGCACTGCGATTCCCAATATCTTCAAGATTTGTTTAAAAAAGCTGTAAATATTATATTGTCTACATTTCCAACTCTAAATAAACTTTATTTATCTTAGACAAACATTTAACCTTTTCTCGTTCATTGTAATTAGTATAATTATTAGTTTTAAAAGTGTTTTTAGTCGTTTTAGGGTAGAAAATATACGCTCGCGCACGGCAGATATTTTTAGTCCTCTTTATATCCGTCAAAAATGTTTTCTTTTAATTTTCATTTCTTTTCCCAAATAACTAACTCTACATTCAAAAATAAATGTATGCTTATTAAATTGGTAGTTATTAGAAAAACACTTTCGTAAATTTGAACAGCAGTTAAAGTAGATTGGTTACCATTAGATTTCGGAACTGTAAAATATTCTAGGTAAGGTATTATACATTTGTTAGGTTAAAGTTTGACTTTGAATATTTTTCATATTTCGTTGTAATATATTGGGTACAAAAATATGCATATTTGATAATTATTATTAGCATATTTGTGACATATTAGGACATAATAATATATTCATGTATATTGTATATACATATTGTTATCTTCCGATTTTCCTCTATAATAATTTTAATTTCATTTTATTCCTATCTATATTATGAACATTTTTAGTGTAATAAGCCTCGAACGCTAATAATTAATAATAAAAAATTTATTTATTTATTCCAATGTAATCAATTTTTTCATAATATTTATAATTTACATAATATAACCAGGTATAAATAATATTATAGGTCATAGGTATCAAAAATGTTAAGTATTTAACCTTATAGTTATCATAATAACGACGTTCAAGATAAGATGGTATTAATTTTCCTAATAGCATAAATGTTTTTCAACTCTTACAAAATCTATAATGTAGATGATTAATTAAGTTACCAAGAGATTATATAAACATTGCCATTTAACAATTCTCTTTATATAGAGATTTTGGCACTATTAATGTTTATATTTTAGTTGTTATCTAATGTTTTACATAAGTACGAGATATTAAAACAGGTTGAGCGCTATGTGGGTTTTTACAGGGTTTTCCAATTTTTCCATCAGTACTATATTTGTGTCATACAGGTATCACTAATAAAATACTTTTATTAAACTATATCTAAAATTGGTTCCAATTTATCGGATTTTAGTCATTTAATTCGTTATATTAATGTTGGACACTTAATTTTGATATTAATATCGAAAAACTAGAACTATTGTTATTATTTTTATTATTTATCAATGCCATAGAAAACAAAATGTTGAAATTATTGTTATAATATGTAAATCTCAGTAAGATCCAAAATTGGGTTTCATGGGGCTCGACCTGTTAATATTATATAATATTAAAATGAAAGAACTGTAGGTGTTAAAACAGTGCATTATACGAGTCCAACCAATTAAATTGTACAACACCATAGACGTACTTGACAGATGTAAATTTACAATAATTAAAAAATAAAATATAAGTGTTTTATCGTTCTTGTGAAGCCTCGTTCTTGTGCTGCAGTACTTGTAATACCTACGTCGCGACAGTAAATGCAGAGTGCATTTGTTGCATGTATATGCATTGCAAATTTACAATTTGTAGTTTTTGTTTATATAATGTGGATCGGATAAAGTGCTAATCAGTGATGAATAAATATTTGATGACGCTTTAGTAAGTATCATAATATAGATAGCTGCAATCATGACTTAGATAATTTATTTTCTTTGACATTTTTTTATTTTTTATAGGCGTTTGGCTTTTTATACTTTTTTTTTTCGAATTTTGCTGGGTTCAAAATTATTCACTGTCGACATGATAATATTACAATATTATAAGGTAAACGGCGCTGTTGACGTCATGAGAAATTCTTTTTCAATATATAATAATATGTCCTTGTACAGTTGTACTACCACGACATTTATTGTTAAACAAACTTTCAGACTACCGTACACATCATTATTATGCATATCTGTTTTCCGATAACCACTCACTCGGTAACCTTAAAAGCTACCTCTCCGAAGTTTGTTTGCCGTTCGATTGATATACCACGTGGCACGTGAAATGCCTGCACGAGTAGGTGCCTATTTTTTTATTTTTTTTTTACTGCCCGACGTAAAGTGACTTTCGGTAAATAATAAAACAAACTGAAAGACACGTATTGCAAAACCAATAGCTCCATCCATCATCAAAATGTATAGGGAAAAAAAACGAATAAGATAATTGGACGACTTTACACCCCCCTCCTCCCCAGTCACAGTAGCTTATACATTTTTCTTTCGTATGTGGTGGAAAGTACACTCTATATACGGTGTATAATATATATCTAAGGTATTGTACCAGGCCAAATATGGCTCCGTGTACCATGACGTGATACCGAAGGGGAAAACTACAAATCTTTACAGTAAATATCACGTCTCGATGTATTGGCGAATACGTTTTGTTTATTGTAGGTATTGAATTTCCAACACTGGTTTGTATTTTGATATCGTCAAATGTTTACGATAATGTAATTTTCCACGTTTTGTGTCAACACATAAATGTAATCTCGACTTCTATATCATTACATTTCTAGGGAGAGTTTATTCTACGGTATACGTAGGTACTCTCACTACATATTACCATGGTATAGGTAGGTACCTATATGTTTTTTAATGGTCGTCAGACGCGTCCACCGACAGAACAGCAAAAAAAAAAAAAAAAAAAAAAATGCCTCACAAAACGCTGAAACATCATAATAATATTATTAGAATAAGTAGGTACTTTAAGCGTATTATACGTTCAAAGCCGACGACGTCCTATCGACTCGATATAACCCGACAACGACCAATGGGGAGGGGAAGTGGGTGATTGCATACACCTCATCGCTATTATACTATACAGGCGACTTGCCCTCAACGTCGCCTACAATAATATTATTAACACAAGATCATACCGATTTCGAGAAACCTCAATCTTTAAACAGCTCCTGAAAAGCAAAAAAATTATTGCTACAATATAAATACGGTCAAGCCGTGAAAACTGAAACGACGTTAACTCGAAAAACTAAACGACTTTATTTTTTTTTTTATTCCCCTTGAAGTTAAGTTAGGTTAAAATCGGTTTTGGTATCTCGAGAGATTTTTATCTCCCTTCAACTTGGACATTTATCGAGACTCGACGATTGTATTCGTGTACAAAACCGTGACGCGTGCGATTGAACCAATTTATCGAATGGAGAAGATAGTGCCTATTCTGATTTTCCAATGTCCAATTTTATTTGAATGTGTTAATTTGTATATTAGGTAATGTTACATTTTAAAAAGTACTACGCAGTGGAACCTCAATTTATCAAAGTTAAAATAAAATGGAATTTTCTTCGATTTAGGTATTAAGGTTTTTGAGGATTTATAAAAAAGAACGATTTAAAGAGGTTACTACCGGTATTTGTTGTTAGTGTGTATGTTTGTTATTAATAAATGTTATATTATATGATGTTCTAAAGGTAAATGAATGAATAATATAAAAATTAATACAAAATACAAATTAAATAAAAATAAAGGATATGTTACCAACATTTGAAATATTTTTTAATTTCTCTGTAAGTGAGATTCTTTGTCAATACTATTTAGTATGTACTACTGTTTTCCGTCAACAATCCGTTGTACCATATTAGGAGTTTATTGTAAGAGCCTACAATAAGAAACCGTCATTATTCTTCTTTACTTGAAACACAGAGATTCGAGATAGGTATGTATAGTTTTTTTTTTTCGAAAGAAACAGGATTTATTTCGAATTTTCAATGTTTCAAGGTGTCAAGGTATTGGATACGCTATATTGATTTGTTAAGATTTAGTGGCGATCAAACGGTAGGGATATGAAAGATATAGATCCCTCCATGACTTTTTTTTAAATATTTATAAGAATATAAATTATAAATTATTTTTAGTGCATGTTGAAAAAATCAGCCACAACCCCCTCCCTCCCTACACGTGACCAAATATTTTTGACCACAACAACTGTAAGCTGTATAGATATTTCTTATATATTATGTATTATGCATACCTAATAACCTATATTATTAATAGTATACCCAATAAATAATAATGTTTCTTTAACGTCATACCTACATTCAACTATTCAGTTCAGTATAATCAGCCAACTACATTCTTGATTTAAAGTTTTTAAAATTTATCCAATATAATTTTCATAATGTACTACCTAAATCAGCTTCATTGAGTACAATAATTAATATAGCACAAACATGACGTTATACTTACCTATACATTTTACAACTGTTATACATTCATAAATCATAATTATTATTACAAGACTCGACATATTGCTTTGTTTTTTATACATCGTAATTTATATTTCATAATTAACTAACATTTTATCATAGTTATTAAATGTGCCTATTCAAATTATATAAAATATGATAGCGATATATTATAATGAATGTAAAACTAAAAAAAATAATTGTAATTACGCATATTTACAATATACATAATATTTATATACATCCAGTACACATTATTTTTACATAGTTGTAATTGCTTTCTTCCCCACAATCATAATTTGTCCATTGTTGGTTTCTTTTGAAAACAATAAATGGTTTCTGTGCGAGGTACTTGTGTGTAATATCCTCAATTGATCTGTTCTGCCACGAGAAACAGTAAATAGAATCATTTTGTATGGTATCTAAAGAATACAATTAATTCAATTATAATAATTATGTACATAATTACACAGATATATTTTTATATACAAACATTATAGAAATGGTCTTCTGAATATTTTAAATTGAATGAAACATGATAATATTACCTTCTATAGGTATCTAAATATAATGTATGTTATATATATATATATATATATTATGTAGTTTAATCATTTAAAATTATTACCTAATATTGAATGATATAATTAAGTCATAGATAATATTGAAGTGTATTTAGTGTAATTAATGAATTGCTACTGTTATAGATACTGATACAAATATTGTAACTGGATTATAAATATAATTCCTATTAAGTACCTATAGTTTCTAGGAATATTGGTCTCAAAGAGAGTTATATATATAATGCACAGCTTAGCAAAATTAAACGATATATTATATATATTCGAAACTGTAGAACATAATATTAAATAGAATATTCAAAGTAACTTAACACACGGATCTTGTTGTAACCAATGTATCTACTATTGCCCGAGTATATAAATTTTTATTTTTATGTTACGATGTAGTTCCTCTACGTGTGTAGTAATGCCGATCTGGTCATCGTTTGTTCACTCGTCCAATAGGTATATTAGGAAACTTTTCAATCCAATAATACATAGAAACGTGCAACGAATAGGTGATAAAAGCAATGATGAAACTTAGCAGAAGCTAATTGTATTCACAGCAATGAGTTTCACCTGCGCAAACCAGAAATATTACACTGCGTGTCGTTAACAGTATTACTAATGCATAAAAAATAAAAAGCAAATACCCAGGTGATCTCACCCCACGTACCACAACCCCACAGTTCAAAAACGACTACAACTCGTTTGCGCAAAAATGCACAACTTGATTGTGCACAAACATTAATTTAGCTACCTGTGACGAAAACTCCTTAAAAGTAAATTCGTTACAGATTGTATACGTATAGTTTCCTGAGTTTCCACACTATTTACCGGTCTATGACTAACGATTCAACAGACTTCACGGTCACAAACTTGTTGTGAAACTGTACTTATCTGTTTAAAGAATAGTACGTAAAAGTATATAAAATTATATTGTAATCTACTCAAACAATTATTTTTGCATTAAGTTATACTTAATAGTTAGTATATTGTATCGAATATTCGATAAATTGTACAACCATAAGTGACCGATCATTAGTTTACCATAGATTAACATTTAAAAATATATATAACTATATAGGTACCGCGTGTGTCCACGAATAGGTACACTATATAACTCAGTTACCTACATTGCACAGTACTCTATAGACATATTTAAGAATTCTGTCTGCGATAGATTGATTATCCAATAGTCTAGAATGTAGATGTATTCTTGTCCCGCAAACAGAATTAAAAAATATGTGTAGGGTACTGAGTAAAACGGGTAACTTAATTATACAGTGTATAGGTACAAGTAGATACTTACACGATTTCGTCGTCGTTCATCTTCAGGTTAACGATGGATTTTTGTTGTGCACATTGTCTGGACGTCAATTTTCGAGTAAAAAATGTCGAATGAGCGCAAACGAGTTGTTATAATATAATATTATTATGATAAAGTATTCGTCATCGTGATATTATTCAAAACAAATTGTAATAGCGTATTACATGGCGAACTCTGCGCTGTGGTATTAGCAAGGGGTTCAAAAAAAAAAAAAAAATTAAAAAAATAAATATGAAAATGTCAGCGTTCGCCCCGGGGGAATATCTCACCCACCTCAAAGGTCCTTTTCGAGCGTTATTGTGCGTTATACTCGGGTGTGTGCGTGCGCGTACCTACACGGCGGCGGCGGCGTAATAATTATTATTGCGACGAAGATACAATATTTTACATTAAACTTGCGTTTCGTTTCGTTACAGGATTGGTTCACGAGGCAACAGTTGGTGTTGGTGATATTGATCGTCAACATATCGTTGGCGCTGATGTTTTTCAAACTTTTGACATCCTAGACGCGGCGCCGGTGGTGGACGGCTTGGACACTTCCCGCAGCCATATTATACGAAAATAGAAAAACAAAATATACATTTATTATATTTTTTCAAACATGATAATATTATGTTGTGTTAATTCGCGGCGGTGACAAATCAATTGTTATTGCGCGTCAACATTAATTATTATTTTTATAACGACCGTTTCGGGACGAGACGGCTCGGAGCGGCACCGGACGTCTCGTCCGGAAAACGTTTCGATGCGTTTATTTATTCGTTTCAATCACTTTTGACAATGTTATAAACTATAAATTACAATAAATTTATATATATTATATATATATATATATATATACTTAATATTCATATACACACACACATATATATATATATTTATATATATATATATATATATATGTAATATACTAATATATTATATATATATATATACACACACACACACATATAACACCACATTTGTTGTACGGCGTTATTTCCCAATAAATCGATTTATTATTATTATATTATTATATACACGTAGTGACACGATGTGAAGTCGAACAACTCGACGACAGTGTCTTATAATATTATTATTATATAAGGCTCGAGTCGAAAGCGATTGGCTTTTATTTCGGTATAATATTATATTATTATTTTGTTAGTGAATATAGTGCATTTGATTTAATTTTTTTTTTTGTTCTTTAGATGTTGTTGTTGTTGTTTTTTTTTTTTCGTTTCCCGCATAAATATTATTATACAATGACCAAAAATATAATATAGCCAATATCATCATTATCATTATCGTTATTGTTATTACTATTATTATAAATTTTATTGATATCATTATTTTATCAGTATAATGAACCGCATAACTGACACGATTGTTTTTATAATCTTTATCACATACACAATATTATAAAATATTATGTAATTGCATTATATTTATAATTAATAATATAATATAGCTATAATGACAATTACAAATCATACACACACACACACACACACACACACACACACAATACTGTACTATCCTGGCTGAGCATTCATAGGCTTTCGTTGTTGTATGTTCTATAATTGTATTATTATTATTATTATATGTTACGTATTGCCGTAGTTTTTTATTGTGTTTCACGAGACGAATAATAATAAATAGAAATGGAGAAAAAAAGAATATCGCCGAAATGCCGATGCAGTGTTATATTGTTATTATAAATATTATAATTATATTATATTAATATCATGTATTGTGTGTGTGCACGCAATAATAAAACGTGCGTACTTAACGCCGCACCGACGACAGATGAAGTATTATGTTATATATTGCTTATTAATTTCACCTATTTTATATAATATAAGTATTGCCATCATCGATGGTCGTTCCGAAAAATGGCATTAAAACACAATAATAAAATATAACGTGGCGTGTTTATGGGGTGAGATGTTCTAGAAATTCGCTCGCTCTTGCCTGCTGGTGTTGAAATAAAACGCATCGGGATGTTTGCACCATAATATAATTTCATATTAAAATATTTTTGTCACTATTATGCAATTTTTAAATAAACAACATTATTAGTTATTCAAATACAATATTATCATATTTTGTATTATTCGTTTTTCAATGGCTTTGAATTATAAATATTTCATTTATTTTATTTAAATAAATTATTTTAGATTCTGAGCGGAGCGATGAAAGTTTTGATTTTACAATGATGTATGTTTTTTTTTATTTTTTTTTATTTGTGCCTGTGTACACGATAAGTAGTCAAAATAATGCTTCGTTTTTGAACTTCAGTATTATGTTCGATAGGAAAGTGGATTTAGTTGGTGCATTGTGGAGGTAAAATTTAAAATCCCTAAAGCGCTTGGAAAAAAAAATTAAAGAAAACGGGAATTTTTACTCAAAATCGATTTTGGTTTTTGGTGTAACTCTAAAACAAATTACCTTAAATACATGACATTTTCACTGGACTATATTAGCATTTTCTATCTACGATAACATTTTAATTTTTTTAATTTCTTGTTTTTTGTCTATGAATGTCAAAAAATTTTATTTTTAACACAGCTTGAAACTTGTTTTAATATATTGTTACCATGACATTCGAAAAATATTAAAAATCAGTCACACTTTTTTTTTATAAGCATTTAAAGTTCAAATCTTGACAATATTTATCAAATGTAATAATTATTTTACAGTTAAGAATTTATAAAATTTCAATTTTTATAGCTAAGGATTGGCAATTTAAAAAAAAGGTTCCACGTAAATAGATAAATAAATAATTTTATGCACAATAATATCATCAATTAAACTAAGTAATATATGGCTGACTGACTATCATCTTCAGAATCGTTTTTCGTATACAATGATATCCTATCATTGAATTCAAATTGAATACCGTCCATTACAGTGACCCATTTGTAACTTACTGTACAGCAGAGAGACACCCACTTACCAACCGCTTTTTTATTTTTAAATTCAGCTACTCCACCGAGTCTATTCCATATAGGGTGAGGGGGGGGGGGGGTGATAAAAATATTTTAATTCTCAGGGGGATGGCAGCCTTAAAAAGGTTGAGAACCTCTGATTTACGCATGGTTCAATATCCTGGTGCGGAATAATATGGTGATAATTTAACACCGGTTTTGATCAAAGAATTTCTAGATTCTATGTTGTAATAATTAAATTATAATCAGTTGGAGGTTATTAGGAGAGTACAATACGGCTCTCTAAAAAAAACTGCAGCTGTAATAAAGGTACCTGTATGGCTGTATATTCAGTATAAGAAAAAATGTGAGTATCTGAAATCTGAATATTTAAATGTCCTCTTGAATTGGATTCACAATTAGAATGGGTACGCATGAATAATTATTTAAAAAGAGACTCCCCCCCCTCCAAGCACTCTATATTTCCAAACATTGCCTAAATTATATTGTTTCGCATAGATTCCATTGCTTGATGAACGACACGAGTACACGACTATTATAGTTTTGAAAGTAAAAATAATATTATGCATATATTATACGTGTGTTTATTGAACAAATAATATTTTACATGTATTGCAAATTTTGAAGGTCATTTTCTCCACATAGTGAATTTTAATTTTCTCTTTATCGTGGTCGCAAAATATTGGCTTTGTGCATATCATATATTATATCGTCGATATACCTACGAATACTATTGTGCTGGCAATATTGAACACGTAAACGTTTCGATGGCGATAGAACCGCGGTAACGAACCGAAAAAAAACCACCCCCACGGTCGAGTGTTTGACTTCACATTATAATTGTTAGGTACCTTTTGCGCACTGTTTGCGGCAGGTGCCCGCCCCGAAAACGAACGGCGTCGGTCGACGGTGTAAAGCGAACTACACGCCCGCACGTGTACGACATTATTATTAATGTGATGTCACATAATGTTTGTATGTGCTTTAAATTGTACACGAAACATCTAAACGGGATAAATTAATGCGTGCTTACCACGTTTACCGTCGACTTTTCCACAGCCAAACATCGTGATAATTATATTACATAATATTATGTTATAACAGGACAACTCTTTGGAACGGGCTAAATTTTTTGCGTCCCCTGCTAATGGTTATTTTTGTTATATAAGTATATATATTTGTTTAACACACAACCCGTCTAGTGCTCTCTAAGTCGTTGATACCAATTTGAAATCTGTGGAATAATGTGGGGGGGGGTGCATCTGAAGTTCGTTACTGTTTTTTTTTCTAGAATAGACTTTATTAGTTATTACCATGTCGGTAACACAATAATAGTTATGAGTTGTTAGACTATAGTTCTAGGTATCCTTATTTTTCTATTGGCCATCTGCAAGACCATCCAGTTCAATACTCCTAATTTTCGCTATCAGCTGCTCGTATTTTCCAGTCTGTTACTCTATTAGGTCTTTTTAAATGTACACCTTCCCATCTTAAACATAGTTTCCCAATATAAATTAATATATACTAAAAAGTCTGTGGCAAACAAAATATATTGTCCAGTAAATAAGATATTAAATTATTACTATTTATTGGCGTAAGTTTAATAAATAAACATGTCACAGCATTAGTTTTTGTCTTAAAATATTTTAAACTTTAAAACACCTTTAATACTTTAAACACCCCGTGTACAGCATAATATAATAATATGCTGCAGGTTTGTGGTTTGGCACATAACACATATTTAGTACACGATCGCAGAGCATCTACGCTGGACGGAATGGCTTCCGGCCTAAAATCACCCCCCCCCCCCTCCCCCGGGATCGTAATGTCCCATATTATTTTTTAGATTACCTCTAGCGATGTCTCGTTAGTTCAGTCTAGATCCAGATAATCGTGGCTCATGATACAAGTGCGTGTGTTGTATATTTATAAAAAAAACAAGACGACAGTTGAAAAGTCGAGTACCTAATAAATAATAATAATAATAAGTTATAATGAAAAATATTCTATACAGTAATATATGTATGATGTTATGAGACATGACAATATGGAACGTGGTTACACTACCGAACGAAAACAATTTTCCCCCTTTTTTAAGTTTTTCGATACGATTTTTTTTTCGTAATCATTACTGCGCAGACATTCAAATTATATCGTAGATACCCTACATTTCATGTTACAATACAGTATTAGTAGTTTTGTAATGTACACATCTGACAATTTTTATCCAATGATTAGCTACAGAAGACCAAAAACAAACACATACAAACGTGATAATGTACATAATACGTATAATATTCGATAGTTATATTATAAAGACGTTTGTACATAAAAATATAAGGGCTGTGCTCAGATAGTTGGGGGGAGGTTGTCTATGACATAGTTTATCATGTGGGATATGTTACACATGCATTTTCTATTGCAATTTGTTTCAGTAGCATGTATAACTGTTAATTTAAAATAGTGTTAATTAACTTAAACGAAAGTACAAACATCTTCGGCATAAATTATTTATTAATTGTTGCTGTTAATTATTATGGATTACATATTATGATAGTTCACGGCTGTTGTAATCTTTTAATCCGTGTTTTGTTTAATCACAAACGAACAAACAAGGCAACCACGAAGCAAAAATATCGTTTTGAAATTAGAAAGCAACCGACGATGTTAATTTCATTTATATACACCGTGTTATTGTTGTTTTGAACTTTTGTCTATCTACCATATTATAATTTCAATAAAATTAAAAGTGAATTGAATTCTTCACAATATTTTAGTAATTTGATTGTTTATTGTGTTCTATAAAACAAATATTAAAAGTTCCTAAATACCAATTAATTTTGTTTGTTAACATTTATCAACACATTTATTTGAAATTGGGTGTTTAATGAAAATTAATTTTTACTACCTATATACTAATATACACATTATTTAAAATGTTGTTTATGAATGTGCAATTATAATTGTTATTTTATAAGTTATACTTCCTTCCTAAAATAATCAAACATGCATACCAATCTGCAGTAGGTACCTACATAAATTGTATTTCTTAATTATTACCATAAATTAAATTAAAAAATCGGTTATCCACTACCTTTGGAAAAATATGAGCACGCCACTAAAAAGTATTAATTTTTGGTATTAACTTTAAGAATATTAAAAAAAAATGTTTGGAACATTTTTACTTAAAACAAATATATATAAATATTATGTGCTATACTATTCTATAATACAAACAGGAAACGGTGACAGGAGGTGGTCGGGTTTAGTGATGGTTCCCTTCAGTTTGGCACGCAAAATTCAGTTTAGTAACAGGTAATAGAATTTATGCGTTTATCATGCTGTATCAGAATATCTGACGGAGAGCGACGGTAAATAATGCTTTAATTCGAGAAACTAGCTCGGACGCAAGATACTTTCTATTAACTTACCTACTACTTACTAACCTATCTACTAAATTTGACAAGTACGGTCAACATTTAATTGAAAAACACATGGTTTTTAATATGAAGTACGTACAATTGCAACGGTTTTCTTTCTACGGTAATATCGTGATCGTATTTCCCCACTCGTCTGATTTCAAATCAAGAGCTACTAGAATTTTGGTACTGTCACTGCAGTCGTCTACATTCTACAACACCCACAGCTGTAATGTTGGGAACATGACATTTTACAACACCTGACGAGTATTCCGTAAACGATGCAGGTAGGTGAAAATATAATTTTATTGTAATATAATATTTGATATGTAAATTGGAGATTTTAACGGGACATAATATACTTAATATGATTTTAAAATGGGAAAAAATGGTATTATACTGAGAAATTGGAAAATGGATCATTTTCAGAGAAAACTCTGAGTTCTGTTTTCAGTTTATTACAGCACTGTAAATAAAGTTCGCATCGCTAATATGGATTACGCTCGACATTTAACCGGTGTGAGCTTAATTTTATTTTAGGGCGCCTTCTGTCTCACTATTTTATTATACTGAGCATGCGTTCTAAAAATACTGAATACGTAAACGAGATTGCAAGAAAAAAAAATTGATCATATTATAATATACTGAATATTTTTGTATTGCATATTAACTATAATAATTATGTTGGTACAATATCAGAGGTAATATTATTCTTGACTCTTTCGAGATTATTTTTTTAAAATACAATGCACTACACTGTTTAATGTTTATACTCTGTATGAAGAAAGTTTTGATAAATATACTTTTTTAAAAGTACAGCCACAATCACATGGACACTTACTATGGAAAGTATTTCAAATATGTATTTATATAGGTAATAATTAAAAAAAAATATTTTAGTTTGGTACAGACAATATCAGCCTATTTCTTTTGTTTATCATCACCGTTTGGGGCAGTAAATTTAGAAAAAATGCATAAATTTCAATCTTCAAGGTGTTTTTTTAGTGCCAAATTTGATCTAATCATAGTTTGAGTGATCAGAAATTAAAAATGACGACCTAGGTTTGCTAGGTGTACTTATCAAAATAACTGGTAAAATAAAAAAACAAATTAAAGAAAAATGTGAATTCTTACACAAAACTAGTTTTTGATCATATTGATTTAGTCTTATTACTTATAAGTAGTACTCAAAAATAATGAATGAATAATCTCAGATTTTTGAAATTTTTGAAAAATTCATGGTTATATTTTCAAAATATTTTGAATCTTTTTGAATTACAGATATACCTATTTGATATTTTTGCTTGGTAAAAAACCATGAAAATTTAATACAACATTTATCGTAAAGTGTTTATAAAATCATAAACTAGTTAAAAAATTTTGAAAAATAATATTCTTCTAATTTTCTATAACTGATTTAAATTTGGAATTTTGATAAAATAAGTGAAATAATGAAAATTTACAAATTCAATATAATATGAAGTTCAATATTAATATTATGATATCTATTTAATATTAATATATAAGGTTTAAAAATTGAATACAAGGTTCCTCATAAGTTTTTGTTACTGTGATTTAAAACTAAGTTGAGCATAATACCACAATAATTTTTCACGGTAGACTGAAAAAGATCAAAATTTGACAGAGTTGGATATTCACGCATAAAATAACGATTTCTCATCAAATGATATTCTTATTTCGTTGTGATTCAAAAATAAGCAACTGCTAATATTTTCAGCAAGAGTTTATAGTTACCTTTTAGTATTTTCTAAAGATGATAAAATTTAAAAAGATATTTTTTTGGGCTATTAATAGACATTTAATATTTTCAATATTTTTAGTTTTTTTTTCTATAAAAACGAACAAAACATTTTTCAATAAGCTTTCATACTGTAAGTAATAAATTCAAAAATATATAAACCTTTCTTTTCTATACACATTTTAAGTTATACGAAATTAAATATATTTAAACATTTTAAACAAAGAATAACGATTTTAGTAGTTGTAATTTAAAAATATTATTTCATAGGCCTATAGCTACTTGAAACTTTTAACTCATATTATATTATTATATACGAGTATTATACATACGATTACATTTTAAATGCGATATTTCGGTACAAATTTAATTTAATTCAACTTACCACATAACTTTAATAGAAATATAAGAAATACTTAGAAATATAAAATATTATAGGACTTTACTCAAAATCATTTTTCGTATGCAATTCGATTTATCGTTGAATTAAAATCTAACACGTAAACTTCAGTGTCTATTGCTTCTCAATGTGGTGTACACTCGATACCTACAGCAGAGCTGCTGCAATTACCTACTGTCCCTCATTTTTAGAACTGTGCACCCCATCCATTGGATAAAGAATTGTTTTTATTTAACTTTGATAGTAAAAACTTAAAATTAGGTACCTACTTAAGAGGCCATCATATGTATATTTTTAGATAAAAATTATGCATCGAGATGTCTCTTTCGAAGAAAACACAGCCAACGCAATCTTACACATATTTTCCCACACTTTTTTAATGGGGTGTTTTATTTTTGGTGGTTATACCATTTTTTTGGTTTATTGGTTTTCGTCTTAACTGCGTTTGCGTTCTCCGACCGTTTGTATTGTAATATGTATAACAACGTAGTATGCCGCCTATCATATAATTTACCACGTGTATACATAACTCGTATTCTTATACATAGGTACACTGTAATGGTATAGTATACTAGGAGACAGGGGTGGGTTTCAGACGTTTCAGTATTACACTCGCGTATACACCCCCATACATTTTCCCGCGATCGGCCGGGGATCGAAAATCGTCTTCGCGCGCTCCCCACGGGCGAGTGTATAGTTTATAATATATATACACACACGCACCTACCCACACGCACCTACCCACTCGCACACACGCACGCACACCTGTACACAACACACGTTTATTAATATATCGTCTTCTCCAGCGGTCTCTCCTCGGCGGCGTTCCGGAAAAGTCCCTTCTCTCCGAATAACTCGATTACACCGTTATATACCACCGTCGTACTTTCAACCCCCCCTCCCCCTCCCTCTCCCCACGCACCCTACGCAACGGTCAAATGACTCGGAACCGTAATATATATATATAAATACACATGTGTGCGGGTGTGTGTATGTGGGTTCGTGTGTGTTTTCTTGCTCAGTGTAAACACCCACCCGCTCGACACTGTTACTATAGTGATGGCGCAATGACGTCGGCGCGAGCAAAACCTGTGCTTCAAGATAGAGGCGAGTGCGTTGTCCCTCTGCACTGCACACACTACCACGTTTCGGTCTGGTCACGTGTCGTCTTCAAGACAAACGCAACTTGATTACAAATCTAATAACAATAATGATATTCTATTCCGATTGCGGCAGAGGTACCTCCTATACGCGTAATATTATAATAATAATAATAATAACAACAACACTATACCAGGCGGCCGTATACATTATTGTCGTGATACAAGTATATCATAATATAATATTATAGTCTATATAGATGTACTAAAACACGAATGACCGAGGATTTTTGATAATATTTGAGAAGTTATGACTATATTATTATGCAGGTACAGTAGGTACACGCTTAGATATACAGGGACGATAGTTATGTTTTCAATTTTTTGAAGAATTGTTGTAAATAAATAAAAAAAAAAAAACATTGTTTTCTTTCTTAAGAGGCAACTGTTTTTCCTATATACATTTATAACTTTTATAGTATTATAACGTTCCTACTTGCAATACAAATTCTCATTAATGCCATCATATTACTATATATGATTCGCTCCATAATAGCTGTGATAAGAAGATTCCGCAATAACACATTATTATATTATTATGATAATTATATATAGAAATATAGTTTACTGGTGATTTCAACGCATTGAAACCACGGCGTGTATATAAGATGAGTTATCTCGGCAGCGATGACCATATTATTAGCACATGGGCAGTATTATAATAATATTATTATGATATAAGTAGTAACTAAATTTCAAAGAAAACAAGATGACTTACGTCAACGAATTATAATATATGCGTGCAAATTCAATGGTTGGTGTGATACCGATGAGGGACTATCACGATATCCCGTCATAATTATATGGGACGTGACAGCAACCAATAGAGTTTAATTGCGGAGACGTTGACGGCATAACTATCATTATGTGGCTTGTCTTATATTAGATGATGACGGCGACACCGAGTATCATATAGGCCGCAACTGTGTTACGCACTTTGAAGAGATAATTTGATTTCAAAATATAATATAGACAAATTAGCACTGCGGGAAATGGTAATCACATATACCCTTCATGCCTATATACTAAAATTCTGAATCATCGAGAAACCACTGACGTGGTAAAACTACTATAAACACGATTCACCTGCAAGAATGCACTCCCCAATTATCCTTATTTGATGATGCATTTGTATCAGTAACGTTTCCTGGGGGTGTTTTGGGTGTTGTAACACCCTTTTCCAGGAGGTCAGCCCTTTTGATGCAAAAATTATATTGAATAAAATTAATGATATGCTTCTGATATCCTGATATCTCAAAAAATTTCTTGTCGTAATATATTCTATTTTATAATCAACACAGGAAATGTTTGGTATGGGTATGGACATTTTTGGAGGGCTTAGCCCCTAAAGGCCCACCCTATTTGCACTTATGGTGTGAATACTCCTCCCCTCCTTCAAAGTGATATTTAAATATAAAATTAAAAATACCCACTAAAAAAATCTTTACTTGCACCTTCTTTGTATAACTTAATGTATACATTTTTTTTTCAAATTTGAAATTTAAAATATAATGTTTCGTATATATTCATACATTTTAAACTATGATATGTTACTTTGACGAAGCGCGATAGAAGACAATACATTTAATCGAATGTTTATTTTACAAATTTTAACGTCATAAGAATATAATGTTATATATATTTCAATATTTTTTATATATATTTCAATATTTTTCAAAATTGTTGTTTTTTTACAACTATTACAGTATTCTTAGAATAGACTAGTTGTGAGCCCTACACTCGGGGGTGGGGTAGGGTGTACATTCAATGTTTTCATTCAACTCGGCAAGAGCGTAGAGGCGATGGTTACCTATAGGTGAGTGAAACGACGAAGTGTTTTGTTATATGATTGTGTTTTTATACCAATAAAAGTGATTCCGACCGAAAACATAGGTTTAAGTTTTATTTTGAATCGTTTTGCTTTCTTTCATTCTATATAAGGAACACAGCGTTGATCTAATTGTCTTTGATAAGAGTCATTCTTTATTTAGAAGGGACGGACGTTAAATAACTGTATACCATTGTACCTCATATTATAATAGATAACAGCGCCAATCCAATTGTCTTTGATGAGTCATCAGCTTAGAGAATATATGAGGGTAAGACGGACATAGGTTTAGTGCGTGTCACTCGTACGGGTGATTATATGACAAATTAAAAAGCATAATATTTTTAGGTACCTATATGTTTTATGTAAATTAACGATGGTTCTTCGGCAACTTATGTCAAAGTGAGAGAAGTGTGCAGTGTGCCTCCAAACATATTTTTTAACTTTATAGGCCAGTTATTAGGTATAACCTAATAATTTTAAATTGCACAATGCATTGCATCGTGTATAAGTCAGAATTATAAATAATCAATGCCATTATTCCCTTATAGAACAATATTATATTATGATTGTTCATTCGTCGGGAACGTTGAAAAAGAAACGTTCTCTTTTTTTTATATATTCATCGGGAACAGGTATTAAGCATAAGTTATAAGAATAGTAAAATATTTCAATTTGTAGTCACATACACACATCGTCTCTAATTTCCTTATATTATATTATATTAATCTGGCTGTACTGTTGACTATCAAACGAATATAATTTATTATATTAATAATATTTTAAACGCAGAATATATCATGTCGCTTGACAGGGTATAGTGAAGTTTTTTGAAACGTCTGGAAAAAAAATGGCTCCTAGTAGGTTTCAAATGTTTAATCTGACATTCTGGCCATCGCTACTATTAACATTTAAAATAATAAGAAACTCTAGGAATATAATAATAATAATAAAGAAATACAGACATCCTGCTTACATATTAATCAATATTTATCAATTCGTAAATAAATAATGGCAAAAAAATAAAAGTATATAGGTAACCGATTGACTTACTGATTGTGGCAACTGACAAGTAGGTGCGTGCTAAGTGCTAAGTGGTATAAATAAATAATAGCGGGGAATGAAAAAACTATATAAATGTATAATATATTAATATCTCTAAAATTATAATATTATTATATATAAATAAAAATGGACACAATTCGTGATCATCGTAACAAATAAATAGATATTATAAATAATATGATTCAAGGGCTCGCTGTAATGTATTTATATACGGGTGAATAATATTCACCCTATTATTAATATGATAATTTAGTTGTTATCTATGGACATAAATTTTAAATAATTCGTTAATATCTACATTTTTTCATAGTTGGAGGGGATGGGGCGGGAGAAATAATTTTTATTTTATGCAGAATTAAAAATTCTTCGATTACACATTCATACAACAACAGCTGCTGTGGATAAACCACCAATCGACGACATTCGTTTTTGCTATTCCACTAACACTTGCATTTTATCCTCTGTGCGTCCTTTGATTAATTATCGAATTTCAGCTTTGAGCGAAGACCCGTCACACATATGCTATATCCAGTTACCGAGAAGAGCGCTAATTTTTTTGATTTCCGTATACAGTCACAGCCACCGTCACACGCATTTTACCGGATCCTACTGAAAAAATAATACACTAATCAACGTATTTACATAGGTATAATAATGTCGAACACGGTCAGACATAAAATATATAAAATATAAAATATACACATCCACAATCGCTCATTTCATGAAAATAAAGTTTTACTACACAATATTCCGGTCTAGGACATTTCGGCGTGGCCATTTCGGCGTGGCCATCTCGGCGTGGCCATTTCGGCGTGGCTGTTTCGGCGTACGGCTGTTTCGGCGTACGGCTGTTTCGGCGTAAGGCCGTTTAAGCGTAGAGCCATTCAAGAAATTAGGTAGGTCACCATAAAATATAAATAAATAAATAATTTTGTATAAAAAACTGTATATAATAATTAGGTATATTTAAGTATAATAAAACAAATTTAATTAAAATAATTAGAATGCTAAAAAAATTGTATTAAATATATAAATAATTTTTGTATAAAAAACTGTATATAATAATATTAAAATATTAAAAATATAAAAATAAGGAGAATGCTATTAAAATCATGAATAAAAATATTCATATACTTTTTTAATTTATTTGCACTAAATGCATCAAAAATATACATATACCCATCATGTACATATATTTCACGTCCACGGAAAGTTTCAATAATTGCTTGTGCCATAGCGATTTCTAACTACTGACTACTTGATGATTTACTCAATGATCGTCTATCAATACAGCGTATAGGTTAACTATACCTAAATCTATATCTTTATTAACTTAGACCGTAATATAGATTATGTTGTATGACAGTATAATCCCATACTATAATATATATTTATAAATATTATTATTATATACAGTTCAATGAGTTCATACTGCATACCTGCATCTAACCGACGAAAGTGAGATAAAAGGTGATAAATGATATCGGTACAATATAATCAATACTAACATTATATTATCTAAACGCGATTAAAATCATTTTATGAAAAATTACTACGCCGAAATCGACCCACGCCGAAAAGGCTGTACGCCGAAACGGCAACGCCGAAACGGCCACGCCGAAATGGCCACGCCGAGATGGCCACGCCGAAATGTCCGGATCCGACAATATTCAATGTTGTAACCACCTTTTGTTGAAGCAGTTAAAACTAATTGTATTCATATAGTGTTATCTCTTATTTGTTTTTGTTTAAATATTATTTTTAATTATAAAATCTATAATAATATTGAAATAAAATAATCATAAAAAAAAATGTATTGATTTCATTTTTCCTAGATTATACTTATTAAATATTTAAGTTCCCTTATTGCTAAAAGAAATAAAAATAAAAATTTGTTTACATTGATAACCTGATATATAATATATTTTATTATTTGTTCGTAGAAAGTTAAGAGATGTGGCAATGACTTTAAAAAAAATATGTTCGTAATTATATGATAAAGCAGTTGGTGATTTGGATTTACAAGAACAAGAAGATAAAAATCGTCCACCTGTTGTGGCTGCTACAGTTTTACGAATAGTCATGCACTGTCCAACAAAGTCTCAACAGCCTAAGCGATCTCCTCGCATACCATTCCATATTTAGATCCTTATTAGGTAGTATCATTTGTGTTGTGTGGATTAAACTGTGAACTGTTCGTATTAATGGTCAAAGGAGTTTTCAACTTTATGATTTTGTCAATTTTATCATTTATTGTTAAAAGACATGATTAGTAGTTGTTGACTAACATATTATTATTTCATCTGCACTTTAAATGGAATTTTTCAAATTTATTTTTATGCCACGTAAATCGTAAATATATTGGTTGTGTACCACACATTTTTCATCATAAATTTTGTACTGGCAATACTGTATAAAAAACCAATTAGGTAACTAAAGTCAGTTGGTTAATTGTTGATGAAAAATTAACTATTGATTATAGTCCATGACTATTGACAAATAGTTCTATTTTACTTAAATGATTTCAAAATATCATTAATTGGCCAACCTCCGGGCCAACCTTGATATTATTACGTTACTTTTTATAGAATATTAAATGTTTTTAGTGATTGTTATCGACAATAAATATGTAACAACCTAAATACAGTGAAACTTCCATATAACAAAATTTTCTGTTTAAAATGTATACGAATTTATTTTTATTGTCACGAGACTTCGTAATATGGAAGTTTCGCTGTATTATGAGAATTATTTAACGTAAATATAATTAGTTTTGCATATTTGTAGATTTTTTAAGTATATTTTGATAATATAACCACGAAATAAGTTTTTTTTTTAAATACAGTTTCTTAAAGCTTTTATGCACATAAAAAAATTAAACAGAACTTTGGATGTATAAAAAATATAAAAATAAAAAGTATGGATAAAATCAGATCCATTATAATTTAACGATTTAAAGTTTTTAATATTCATAACGAACCAACTACCAACATATTAAAGTTTATTATTTTAAATATTAAACATTTATGGTGAATATATAATATGGGTAGTACATTAAATGCTTGTCGGAATTAATATTATGTATTTAGTAGGAGTTGATAGGTAAACAGTAAACGCAGAATTTATATACACATTTTGCACAGAGCAACAATTTCATAAATAGCTATTTAGACTGCTAATTATTATGTAAATATCTAACACCTCACATCACTATATTCATTCAAAAATAAGTTATGTAACTATACAATTATTTATTTGTGTATAGTAAGCCGTGTTTAAATTACTTAGGTATAATATCATGTTTATTTTCATATTTCATTATTTTTGCAGTACCTATCTGCTTGTTTTATGACAATTTTAGTGGATTAAATCGAATAGTGTTTACTATGTTGGGTAATTATATTGACAAAAATGATTAAGGTCAAATCGATATTTTTATCACCGGACATAATTTACAATTCTAGTTAAGATTTTTTCCGTTCCCATTGTACTGAATTCTGAATTAAAATATTTAATTTTATAAACCAAAATAAATTGTACCCATTTTTTTTTATTAGGACACACGTTGTGTTTAATAATTTAAATACATTATCATTACAAAAAGTTTTATAAAAATTTATTTTCAGCAGCTATTAAAAACAGTCTTACAAAATAAATGTCGGAATCAGTAATAGTTGCTTTTTAAATAAATAAAATATAATATAATATAAAGACATTTTTGAATTTCTTAATATTTAAAAATTTAAATTAATCAAGAATTTATTAATTATTCATGGTAAACATTTTAATTAGCACTGCGAGGATTATCTATACTTAAAATAACGAACAGCATATATTTTACTAATGATTTACTATTTACAAAAACATTTAGAGAATTATATAGAGCTAATAAAACCTCGAATTACTTCCTCTTCATAAAATTAAATGTTTTTTGTTTACTATTATACAGATTGGTCCAAATAACGTTTAATGTTTCATTAAATAATCTAATAACGATTAAGAAGTATTACCTATAGATTTTTATAGTACGGGTGTTGTGTACTGTTTTTAAAATTTAAATAAATGAAACCTTGGTAAAAATTGATAAAAATAATATTATTGAAAAACAATTTGAAACTAAGAATAGCTTCCTGGGTAGCAGAGGACGCAAAAATTAAATTAGGAGATGTTACCATCGTAACCACTGCAACTTGGTAACTTAAAAAACAACCGCTATCAAACACATACCAATATATTATGTCCCTTTTCCTTCATAAAACACATAGGTACATACATAACAATTTTCAGGGTCGTCCACACATGCGTTCTGTAATTTTAATTGACTGTGTTTATATAAATATGACATTACAATAGGTAATAATAAAAAGTGAATTTTTATGGAAATTAAATACGGTGATAGATTGCATATAATAGTGTCATCTAAAAATGTAATTGTATTATTTGTATACTTATTACATTTGATTTCTTTTCTATTATTATTTTAACTGTTGATTACTTATTTTGGTTTTAGTTTATTGGTAAAAATATATAAATATTATATTTTGAACTAGGTACCTATAAATTTAATTGTACTTTTGTTATATTTTTAATTATTGACTACTCTTAATGGTTAAGTTTGTTTGTAAATTTTAACTCTTTTTTCATGCTACTCAATATTAAAATAAAATAAAACCGTATCCTGTCAATAATATTTTTGTACACTACTCATCACTTGTCACATAATTAATTGTCGGCTGGAAATATACTTTTATATCGGTTCAAATACCTTGAAAATTGTAACAAAGACAAACAATTCATTCGTCCCGTTAGCAATTAAACTTATCAATTATACTATCTAACCCTCATGTACACTAGTTTTATAATTTTCTCGCCACGTGCTTATAACTAGGGCCCGAAACTTAATGCATTTACATATTTTTTTTCTAATGCTTACATTCAAGGCTCGTCTTTACAAAAATTTGATTCATGAGATATACAATTTAATGGCACAATTTTTATTTTGCATTTTCTGCATTTTTAGGGAATTTTATGATTTATGGTCATTTTTTAGTATTTTGGTGCATTTTAATCATTTTCGTATTTTTTTTTGCATATATTTGCATTTTTCTTGTTGAAAGTTACACTTTATTGTAACACATTCAGTTTACATTAGATTTTCTATTATCGACGTTCGTTAGATTTATCGTTTATTATCGTAATCTATGACTACCTATTCTACTATTTGATAAAATGTAGGCAGATACTATTTTAGGCCCGGTGCACACGTGTGTTATTTTGAAGTCCCATCTCCCCTGTATGAGATAATGAGTTAACTGATAATTTTGCTGATTCGCATGAGACGTACGATAACGCAACAGTCACGGATAGACGGATAGACATTTTACGGCAGCGTAGCATTGTGAAGGTGAACGACGGACGTGTTTATATTATTTTATTTAAATTTGTTAAATTTAATTTATTTATTGTATAAAAATGCATAAATACAAGGTTTCGGAAAATACTCGATTGAATTAATTTGTAAATCATTTTGGCAGAGAAGTTTTTTCCACCGATGGAATTTTATTATTTTGCAAATTTTGCGAGGTAAAAGTAGCGGCTGACAAAAAATGTACTGTCGAGCAGCATGTTTCGCGTAAAAAACATGTTAATGGAGTTGAACTGAAAAACATACATCAAGAACAAAGTACAAGTAAAATTCAATGTCTAATAACCAAACCATCTAAGAAATCGTCTTTTAATCATTATCTGTCATGCATTATTATCCACAAATATTCCAATCCAAAAATTACAGAACGATGCATTTAAAGATTTTAAACCTAACCTGGAGAAATATACGAATAAAATAATTCCCGATGAATCCACTTTGAGAAAAGGATATGTTTTTTAGTGCTATATAGACACTATTCAAAAAATTAGATCTTACCTAAAAAATAAGAAAATTTGGCTAACTTTAGATGAAACTACGGACATTGAAGGGCGTTATATGTAACAAATGTTGTTGTGGGAACTTTAGAGTTGAATAGCCCCGGAAAACATTTCTTAATAAATACAGAAGTCCTAGAAAACGTAAATCATAATACAATTCCAAAACTATTCGATAGATCCCTTCAAATTATTTGGCCCAATGGTATTAAACACGATCAAGTACTCCATTTATTGAGTGATGCTGCACCTTATATGGTCAAAGCAGGTAAAGCTGTTAAGGTGTTTTATTCGAAGATGGAACCTATAAAATTCTTGGCTCATGCCTAACACAGGGTAGCGGAAGAAATCAGAAAAAATTTCCCAAAAGTCGATCAACTTATTTCAAACTGTAAAAAAATATTTTTGAATGCTCCTTCGAGAGTACACATTTTTAAAGAGCATGCACCTTATATTCCATTACCCGCACAACCTGTGCGGAAACACGTCCCTGTGGGGAACATGATTAACGTCAGCTTTTAATTATTGTGAACATTTTGGTACAATTA